>CAJQZP010001058.1:0-465099 GCA_907164705.1 Parnassius apollo | reverse complement strand
TCAAGATGCAGGTGCGTTGTCACCCCTGAGGACTAAGATGGAATGCCTCGATTCCAGTAAAACGGGTCTCCGGTTCTCTAGACTCATACGAAACACAGCAGCATCAAACTGCTATTTTCCGCTGGAATTCTGTGAAAGCGTGGTCCTGCCCCGGTAGAGCCAACCCATTCGTGCTACAACCGTATTACAACTGCAGCGTGGCTCTACCACGTACAAAATACATGTCAGTATATGCTAGGCAGGTAACAGAATAGGCACAATCTTTTCGAATCTCGTCTAAATAGTTGCATTAAAAATTTCATCCCCTGAATATCCATCCTTGTGGTTGGAGACTTTCCTTTAAATGTGTACTAGATCACAACTGAAGTACAATCTAATTTAAAAAAAAAATCAAAAGAATATCGCGTAACAAAAAAAAAACATGTGCACACGCGGTAGAAGTAAAACCTTCAAATGAAATGAAATATAAAATAAAAATATTTTACTTCAAATTATTTATTTAATATTGTGATCATTTTTAACCTCGTGTGACAAAATATAATATGTGAGATAAAAGGTAATTTTATGTTAAATTAATGTTACAATTCTTATTTTATACTAAGTTTTAGTGTAATAAATCAAAAGAATATTTTCTTTCTAATAAAATTGCTTTGTCATCTACTTAATTTTATAGGTGAAGTTATTTTATCCCACAAAATTTGATTGAATTTCAAAGTGGTACATAAGGTAGGCGCTAGATGGCGTAAATACGAATAATTTAATATAATTCGGTAATCTTTGAAATCGAGGATTGTTTGATTGAATTGGATGATTTTGTTGTTATGAATGAATTGGATATGATAGTTTTATTTAACATGGTTAACTTTATTTATTTAATAAATTTGTAATAATTTTTGAAACTGTTTATTTTAACAGTTAAAATGTATATTAACCATCATTAAAGCACCGTACAACGAGGAGATCGCAATAATAGGACACATAATAATACAATACTATTTTTCTTTTAAGTACCGCACCCGAATCGGTTCACCCGTTTAAGAGCTACGATGCCATAGACAGACATACAGACCCACATAGCGGTCAAACTTATAACACCCTTATTTTTCGTAAAATTTGAGTTTATTTAAATGTAATGACGGAATTAGCTTCAGGGCAGAACGCTGGTTTGAAATTTCATAGTGTCACTTACACGTGTTTAGCGGTGAAGGTGAGGCCTGTTTCTAGCACACGGACAGGAAGTTAATTTGTTAGGATCTCACTATGGTATTATTAATTAGTTAATTTATTACATTAATAAGTATTAAATGGTTTAGCTACAGCCAGCTCAGAATATATATATTTCCCAAAACTTGAAGCTTCGTGACTTCTTGATAGTGCACCTCACAACAAACCATGGTTAAAGCGAGATGTCGACCACGTTGAACTTATCCAAGAAGTTGCTTCTTTGGAGCTGAGTTGCTTTTAAATCGTTTTTTCATCCGTAAAGAGCACATTCCTATGTCTTCCACCAGCGTTTATATGTCTTCTACCATCGGGACAAGAGTTTTTGTCAATCGGATTTCAGACATGTCAGCATCTACCACCAGGTTCTAATTAGTAATTAGTAGGGTCCTAGCAGCAATAAAATAAATGTGGAATGGCGGTAAATTGATTAAAGTTTCTTAGTATCTTTATTGAATAAGGATAAAAAAGCGGGCACTCAGTCCACCTGGTGGTAATTGGATATTGTGGTTTATAGACTTCTATCTACATTTATCCTCAATTAAGAATAAAAATGCAAATGCGTAGTCACTCCTAATGACTAAAATGGAATGTCTCGTTTCGAGTAAAAAAAAACACCTCGGGTTTTCTACACTCACCATACGAAACATTAAGTATTCTGTGAGAGCGTGTTACTACTCACGTCTAGCCGACGTAGACGGCTGCAGCGTGGCTCTAACACGTATAAAATACACTCCATTATATTAACACGTTGGCTGTCCAGTTTACCGCATACAGTACACGCTGCATGAATTCGTCACGTCCGTGTACCGTAAAAGGTACACGCGCCCCTGTCTCTTTCTTTGAGCTCTAACTTCGTGGACTTCTGAGTTAGTTTGCTCTATTTTTCAAGACTTGACAGAAGGAAAGACAGAAACAGAACACCAATAAATAAAAAAAAAACTTTAAAAAAAATTCTATGTGTGTGTAGTTAGAAAAATTAGAAAATGGCTTTATATATCCAATGGAACTTCAGAAAAACATTGAAGACAGTAAGTTTTATACCTTTATTACAGTGCGTTGTTACTCTTTTGGCTTTTGTTCTTGCAGTTTTTGGAAAACATCCAATGTAAGTAAGTTTTTTATAACACTCAACGCAACGTCTTCGTATAGATATACTCGTACCCCTAACATTGCCCGTTGGATTCCGTTGGAACTTAACAGTGAACTTGCGGATGATGTAGACAGGCTTTCGAATGACATTTGTCTTAATATTTCGCTTTTTTTAAACTAGATGTTCACCAGTCCACGGTACGCACTAATTTACACACTACTTCGGCTCGGTAAGTCCGTATAACGAATATGGTACACGGTCAAAAGGTAAGAAAACCCGAATAATTAGTTATTTGTGTAGTGTGTATTACTAACCAAAATTAGTTACCTATTTTGAACAAATTTGAATCAGAATATTAGAAAAACTGATTTGGACATCTGGGGTTATCTAAAAGTTCTATATGGGGACAGTTAACGTGTTAAACATGTTCCGAATTTGAATTTAGAAGCAAAAACTTTTTAAATTGTAACATTATATATTGTCAGTATATTTAATAAGCCAACTACTCGTTTAAATATCTGAAAGACATAAACTTATAATTATTGAATTTATATTTATTTTAATTAGACTACAATTGCGTAAAAGTAATACCAGTTTAAGTACCGAAGTTAATTTGAATCAACCCTTATAAGTCAGAGCAATTAATTTTAAGGCGCTAACAGGTAAATAGTGCCGAGTGAAGTCTGCGAAACTTAATGGCGCGTGTTTGGGCACGCCATTTCATTACTCCCCTGAACCTTACAACCATTAGAGCTTACTTAGGCCGGGTAACTGGAATTCCACTAATGTAAATAACATGGCTGTTATTTCCTTTTTTACTGCCGTCTTTTAAAATCGTGTAATTTTGCCTTATTCGTCACGCGTGGTTGTGCATAGGTAGATAAATAAAGGCGAAGATATGACTTCAGCCTTCTTTTTTAAGAGTTAAGGTAGCGATGGGGGATGCCATGTGGTATGGATTGGGAGAAACCGGGATCTTTTCCAGCCCCGTGGGTGTTGTAAAAGACTAAAGAACCTCAAGGTAATTTTTTTATAGAATAAGGGTGACAAACGAGCACACAGTCCATCTGATGGTAAGTGGATGCTGTGGACCATAAACATCTACATTTATCCTCGATTAAGAATCAAAACGCAGATACGTACGAATGCCTCGTTTCCAGTAAAAAAGGGTCTCCGGATCTCTACACTCACCATACGATACGTAAGATGTGTTGATATTCAAAAGCTGACAGAATATCCATTTCTTACCAGACGTGAAATATCTCTGTTGTTACTAAAGTCGCCAATCTTGTTACGGACAGTTAAATTACGTGTAGTGGACAAGCGTACATCCGTGATTTTACCGTCAATGGGCGGGCCAGTGGCATGACATACCGGACAATAAAATTACAGTGTATTGCACAAGCGCCATATGTCGATGTGTTTTTATATTAATATCCTGTTTAAGGATACAAACTCGGTGTAATAACATACGCATATGCTAGTACTTGGGGTAATAAAGTGTCATCCACAGAGTAAGTAATAGCCAATGCGACGGCGTAGCTATACCATGCTCATTCGTTTTTTAAAAACATTAATTAACGCATTTGCAGAATGTTTCCCACCGCCCAACGATTTCGTTTAGGTTAAATCCTATACCTTTAAACGAGAAATTCTTGTATATATATATATAAAATCGGAATCTCTGAAACTGCTCCAACGATTTTCATAAAATTTGGTGTCCAGAGTGTTTCGGGGGCAATAAATCTATCTAGCTAGGATTTATTTTTAGAAAATGTCCCTTTGTCCGTGTTTTCAGGCAATAAAAAAGCTGCTACAATATAAGAAGGTAAATTTTGACAGGCTACTAACGATCGTAATAGCTTAGATGAGATGTTGTTCGGGCGTGGTATCGGTGTTCCGTGGTTCGCGTCCCGTCTTGAGTCCGACTTTTTTCCTTTTTTTTTTAAGTTCCCTTCTTTTGTGAGAAAATCTATTATTTCGAGCCCTTTTTTTAGTATTTTTTAACAATACGAAAATTTTAATTAATCTAATTGCACTCATGATTTTTTATTCAAATAACCAGTTCAGTTTTTTCTATTATGTCAATAAGATCAAAAACTATTATTCATGTAATTTGTATACAAATGTAACTTAAAAAAACCGAGCAAAGCTCGGTTATCCGGGTACTAATATTGTAAAACAAGTACCTACACACAGAAGTGAAGATGAAGTCTCACCAATTTAATTTAGTAAGAATTAACTTCCACAAGAGTCACATAATCGTATTTCCGCGGATTTATTTGTGCACAATGTTGAGGTCCTATTATATAGCCTTTGTAGATACGGATACTTTGTACTCGGGGGCTGGATGCTAGCGTTAATTAGCACGCGAACAATCTAACCTCTGTAAATAGAAAGTTTTAGCTGACTTAAAAATGGTGGAGACAAAATGTAGGATGTTTTTTTCATTATGGTATACTTAAGGGGTGGTTCCTTATCAATTTGGGGAAATATTCCGTCCTTAAGGACGAATAAATAGGGCATGCAATTTTTAATATTACTATTTAGACGATATTGAGAATATCCTTAGTCCACTCAATATGATATTTTTTTAAATAAAAAGGTAAAGGCTTCAGAAAACTAAAAAGGATATAATAATTTCACATCCTGAATTCGGAGTCTTACTTAGCACTGTCCATACAATGGCTGCCTTGTTGGTCTAGTAGTTGTAGTAGTGCGACTGCTGATCATTAGGTCCTGGGTTCGGATCCTGGGTCAGGTCAAAAAAATCAATTATTTAGTTTTCCGTCAATAAATTCTCAGTAACTGCCCGTAGTCAGGAAGTCGGCGGTGTCTCACCCTCGTGCCTCGGAAAACACGTGAAGCCGTTGGTCCTGCGCCTGATCTTTCTCCGGTCGGCTTACCGTCCCATCGTATTATAAGAGTGAGAGAATAGAGGGTCACCTGGGCTTGCGCATATACTTGGGCACTATAGTTCTGTCTTGCGCTGATGGCTTGTCCGTTGAGGCAGGCCGCCGTGACCGATGTTCGGTCTGGAGGACGTTAAACCAAAGATAAACTATGTCATATCCAATCACAATCAGGTGTGCTCGTTTGTCACCCTTATTTTATAAAAGAACCGGCTACATAACATATTATTAAAAGCTATTAAAATAAAATATTCACTAATATGTCTCACCTATTCTTTATATTTGCCCAGAGCTACTTTCCCTTCAGAGTAAGGATTTAGACTTGATAATATTTGTCTTCTCGTCGGTAAAGTATAATAAAATTTGATAAACGTTGGAATTATTCTAATAAATGGAATTACATACATAATACATAAACACTCACGCCTGTCACTCAGAGGGGTAGGCAGAGACTACAGACGGCATTGGTACGATCCTGACACACCTCTCTCGCGTCCTCCACATCCATATACCTATACGTATGTATACATGCTCGTCAGTTAAGGTTACTCCTAATTTGGCCCATTTTCAATATATCGCCAATTTGATCGATAAAATTTTGCCTAGGACGTCCCTTTCTGACACATGACCAAACCACCTAAGCATTCCTTTCTTAATCCTGGTCACAACATCATCTTGCAAACCATACTTCTCTTATCACAATTACCACCCTGTGTGTAAATGAAGTTATCAAACGAATTGATTAGAAACAATGAACACTTGATCTCAAGTTGTCGCCTTGGTTAGTTCTTTAAAAATTTTTGTGAAATAATTTTAGCAAACAAGCGCATAACGTTCGAACGTGTGAATATAATATTCATTAAGTAGCGCTAAAACTCTTATAAACACTTAAGTAGAAGGCGTAAAAGCACGGCCCTTTTCCCCAGTGCTTAAACTCACCGTTACCCCCCTTCCGTTTCCTGTTTTAAAATCTAGGGTTGATATCAACAAAACCACAATGAAATCGTGGGGCCTCGAGTATTGACCTGTTTTGTATGGCCTCGATAAAATCACGGGATTCTTTTGTTTAAGCCGGCGTTTTGTGTATTGGGGTCTATTTGCTTTTTAAGTATTTCATTGATGCCTACTAAATAATGATGAAAACCGTTGCGCTGTTGTATAAGGATTTATGTACTTTATTGTTTCATAAAATGTTTTGGCGATGAAAATGTTTGATCTTATTTTATGGGCTTCATAGCGTTGCGGTTTGAGAAACTCACTTTGTGTGTTCATACATATTGGTATTTCCCTTCGATTAACTTGTTTTGGCTTCTATTTGATGCTGGAATGTACTTATCAATGTAAACAATGATGGCAATCGTAATTGATTTTTTTAAACTGCGAGATATCGTTTTGGGTTCTATAATTTTTTTTAACTTCCCATTCGGAATTAAAATTTCAAATTATCCTAACCATTTGAGGTAGGTATATATGTAGTTGTGTTGTAGTTCACTAATTTTCTTCTCGTGGACGGTCGCAGCTTCCGCGAATAGACGCTTTTTTATTCAAAAAAACCTTTACTTGCTTCCCGACCGAATACTTTTGCTTAATATTCAGCTATTCGGCCAGGAAGCCCTCAGAATATTCGGTATTCGGCATGTGGCCGAATGTACTATTCGTTGTAAGTCTAATAATTATATTCCTTAAGGCGCATAGAGAGTGTAACTTGACACCTGTCCAGGAATGTATGCAGTGTGGAACGTCTGTTGGTTAAATAGGTTGGTCAAAAGTAAGTTTTTCGAGTTACTTTGGCAAACTAGTCCTAGTTAGTACGGTGTAGTTTATTTGATTGTATGCGGTCACTGTAGTTCAGACCCCTCATGTGGGAGCAAACTCTGTTTTCCTACAGGATAAGTTACTGTTAGTAATTAAAAGCTTAGGCTTAAACATGTATCACATATAATGCCCTTTTCTAAAGCCGGGGTATACATGTTGGCCGAGTGAAGGCGAGTACCAACGTATAGATAGCCCATTTGTCTAGCCTCGTCATTCAGACATTTAAGTATGTAGTAGTAATAGACCGGACAAAAGCAACAAAATTGTCGTCTTAAACTTATGTCCTATAGGATATGTCTCCGATTTTTGTCGTTTAGTCTTCGTGACATCGTCAAAAAGGTCAAGACACATTCGTTTCATAAATTTAAAAAATATTTTTAAAGAAAATATCTCCGGTTGTTATCCAGTAACGTCACTATTTATTTACCAATTTGTTAGTAATTGACGACGTGCCTAAAACGGATTTTTACCTTATAATTAGTAGCGTCACCTAATGGGGAATAGCTGAAATGTTATCCAAATAAGTATTCAGCGTAGTATTGCTACATTTCGCTAGAGGGTGTAACACACGCGGGAGCTTATAAGTTTTGTATGTAAATGTTCCCAATGTCCGCTCCATAGTATATATATTTAAAACTATTTGTTACTCGTCGTCGCTTGGCTAGTTGGCCGAATGCAGGCGAGCGCCACCACGTATACGGTTCGTTTGGCGTTGAGGCTTGGCCAACATGTATTGCCGGCTTAATAATTGTGAGCGAGTGGACCTGTACCTATTCAAAATGTTGAGTCCGTACCGCCATCTTCTGCATAGCTTTCAACAATTTCATTTTATATCATCCTAGTTATAACTTTGGATCAATTAGCCTGATTTTAAAGTAAAAATGATTGAATCTTATTAACTGCGGTCTATTTTTTTTTAAATTACCTATGGGTAAAGGTCAAGAGATTCTATTTATCTCGTTTCGTATAAAGCCGGTCGGTTACTTTATGTTAATAGACCTGTTTTATATAAATATGCGATCATTTAATTTATGGAATTAATTAATTACGTTTATATCTCTTGATTGGCATTTATTTCATATTATTTATCAAGATGTCGTTTTTAGATGCGGCATTGGCCTTAAGTCAAAAGAGCATTTCATAACTCACTGTTACTTATTATCCATTATGGAAATCTGTTATGGGACTTTGGGAATACTGCTTCTATATTAACGTTTCAATGACTATTGAAAGGGAATTCAGTTCGTGAGAGTAGTACGGTTTTTTGTGTGTTTAATATGTGTGCGGATATGAACTGCTATAAATCATAGTTGCCGCTTACGACGTTTATTATTTATGACGCTATTGTGCTCGTCATTCGCCAAAGACGTTTTTTTGTTTGGTTTCAGGTGCAATGAAATTTATAATTAATATGCATAACCGATAACCGATGGGCAAGAAAGGTTCTCGAGTGGCAGCCTCGTACCGGTAGGCGTAGTGTAGGGCGACCCTCCACTAGATGGAGTGACGACCTGGTAAGACATGCAGGAAGTCGATGAATGCAGGTGGCTCAGGACCGTGCTTTGTGGCATTACTTGGGGGAGGCCTGTGTTCAGCAGTGGACTTGTGAAGGGCTGTAACTATGATGATGATGATGATGATGATGCATAACAATAGTGATGGTATTCGAAATAAACTCGTTCGCAGCGCAATTGGTAAGCCACACCTAGAGTAGTTCAATTTGCGTTAGTTCATATTTTGGAACTAAGAATAAAAGTAAAAAAGTAAAGTTACAGCCACTGCTGGTCACAGGCCTCGCCTCATTTCTGAGAGGGTTTTAAGGCAAGGAAGTGTGCGCAACGCTGCCTAATGCGTGTTGGCGAACTTCACATGGCTACGAAATATTTTTTTTTCTTATTCCTCAGACATGCATGTTTCCTCACGATGTTTTCCTTCACCGCCGAGCACATGGTAAATCAGCACTTAAAATTGCAATTAACAATTTCATTGGTGCCGGCGGGGATGGAAACCCGGGTTACTCGCGTTCTGTTATATTTACAGCGAGCGTTAACCATCTGAGCTACCACGGAACTAAAAATGCTTTCATGCATTCACTGATTACGATAGACATTTCAAGGCGCCGAAACTAAGAGATTGATATTTGTGTCACTATCAGAGCACTAGTTTTTATTAAGTGGAATAAATGAAGACACAGTCCACCTGATGGTAATTGGATACTGTGACGTCTATATTATATATCCTTGATTAAGAATCAAAATGCAGATGTGTTTTCACACCTGATGACAAACATGAATGTCATGTTTTCAGTAAAAAGGAGTCCGGTTGTCTACACTCAACACAGGAGCTTTTATGAAACAATTCCATTTACTTACTTTTTTGAACATTCTGAACTACAAGCAGTTCAACTGTAGTTTTAATTTTGTAGTATCACAGTACGTTATCACAGTACGTTTGCACTGAGAAACATCCAACTCGTAATGCTTAGAAACAAATCGCATAAAATAAATCACACAACATGTTTTGTTGATGGCGGTGTTCACACTCACAAAAACTGTGTAAAATTTTCAACAGATATTCAAACTTATCTTTCAACATCTCAATATATCTACAAATTTGTTTTCAAACATTTTGTTTCTGTAGTTATAAAGATATAATATAGTTAAAATATGTAATATACATTGACAGAAAAGTGTTTAAAACATGTTTTTTTTTTGTGAAAATCGCATCAGTGTAAACTCGCGGTGAGGATGACTACTGCACATTTTTTAGTTTGTTTTCCATTTTCCCACTGTCGCTTTGTACGACACCCACGGCACGATATGATGTAGTGGATTTCACTATTACACAGTTGTGAATCATCATCATTATCATCATCACCATTACAGCTCTTCACAAGTCCACTGATGAACATATACTTCCCACAAGGAATGCCACAAAGCACGGTCCTGAGCCACCTGCATCATCCATGGTTATAATAAATAACTATTAAAATTTACGTACTTTATGAATTCGCATTGAAAATAATTTTGCAGTTAGGTTTCAAAGTAAAGTTTATTTACATCATTATAGTAAAAATTAAAGCAAGCGCTTATCTTCCAAATCACCATTCCCCTGATATTTATGTACCTTAATTGTCACATTGGTGAATTGGTTCCAAATTGTTTAATTCGCACTTGCAAATATGACCGCATCGCACTGAAACGTTCATAATTATTAATTAAATAATTAAAAATTTGATTATTGTATAGCCACTAATTAAAAAATTCTTTTTTTTACAAAAATAAAAAGATTAAACTTTAAATAGAAAGTAAAAAGGCGACTTCAAAGAACTTCGATGCTAAGATATAGTCTTTAGAATTAAATGGAAATTATATTATTTGTTTATATTTTGATTACAACTATTTTTACGAATTTTATCGCGTTTATTTTACTATTATTTTTAATTCCCGACGTTTCGGGCGCTTTCCAGCACCCATGGTCACGGGGGACTGAGATGACTGACGTCCCGATGTCATTGTTAAGCCCGGAGTACCTTCAGCTTTTTTAATTATTGTTTATGGTCCGATCTATGCAAAATGAACTATGTCCTGAGGTCTTGCAGTGGTATGCTTGGGTTTAGTTTTAATTTTATTGATTATAGGATCCCAAGCAGGTGGTAGTACCCAGCCTCCTTCTCTATTGAAATTAGGATGTTTTTTAATTTCAATAGCCTCACGTATCATCCTTGGTAGGAATCGGTGTTCTTTCGCAAACTGCAGACTTCCCGGAACGTTGATGCTTCACATCAGCTATATGTTCTTTTACGCGGGTTCTAATTGATCTTTTTGTTTGTCCTATATAAGAGAGACCACATTCATAATCAAGCTTGTACACTCCTGCATCTTGTAGAGGAATATGACACTTGACTGATGGTAGGAGCTGACTAATCTTCTTCGGCGGCTTGTAGATTGTTCTAATAGGAGCTCGCTTCAAGATGTAGCCAATCTTGTCTGTGACACCTCTGACATATGATAGTACAGCAGGCACACGCTCGACTGTAGCCGGCTTCACTCGGTCACTGTGCGTTGGCGCGGGACCCGAAGCTTGTTGTCATGCAGAACTTGCTTGACGTGCTGAAGCTCGGCGGCCAAGTGTTTGCTGTCCCAGATCCCTCGTGCTCTCTGTAACAAAGATTTGCCCACGGTAGCTAACTGTGAAGGATGGTGGTGAGATTCACCGTTTCAATATCGGTTTGTATAGGTCTTTTTTCTATACACAGTGTGACCAATGGTGTTGTTAGGATTTCGGATGACTAACACATCTAGGAAAGGTAAGGAATTATTTGCCTCTAACTCCATAGTAAATTGAATTTTAGAGTTTATGGAATTAAGATGTTCTAAAAATGCAGTTACTTTGTCTGATGGTAAAATTGTGAAAGTATCGTCTACGTACCGCTTGTAGATCCTTGGTGTAACAGGTGCAGTAAGAAGGGCTTTCTCCTCAAAGTCTTCCATGAATATATCGGCGACAATGGGAGATACAGGTGAGCCCATCGCAACACCCATCTACATGCTTGTAAAACTCTTCCTTCCACAATAGATAGCCAGATGTAAGGCAATGTCTGAGTAATACTGCATATTCTGCTGGCATATTATTTTCCTCTAGTTTCCTAGTTATAATTTAGATGCAGTCTTCAACAGGTAGGCATGTAAATGGAGACTGAACATCAATACTGACCATGGTTTCATTGTCAGTAAGATCTTCGTCTTTTATCTCACTGACAAAATGGTATGAATACTTAGTGTGTGCTCTTGTGTATCCTCTGAGTGGTGATAATATTTTAGCTAAGTATTGAGCCAATCTGTAAGTTGGCGAATCAATCTGACTCACTATTGGACGTAATGGAGCGTTCGGTTTGTGTATTTTTGGTAACCCATAAAGCTTCGGTGGTTTGGCACATGAAGGTATTATCGAATTAACGTCCAGACTCAATTTCTCGGAGTATTTCTTAATTAGATCGCTAGTTGTTTTAAGCGTATTAGTTGTAGGGTCTGTTTTGACCTTTCGGTATGTAGTTTCATCCGACAAAAGTTGTTGTATTTTAAAATTGTAATCTGACGTATCCATTATAACCGTAGCATTGCTTTTATCGGCGCGGAGAATCGTAAGCTCTGGTCTGTTGCGTAAGTTTTTCAACGCGTTAAATTCATTTTTGGGAAGATTTAATTTCGGCGCTGAACTTCGACGTAACATAGACGAAATGTCTTGACGTATGGCCTCTAAATCCTCATTACCAATGTTGTTTTTATACAGACAGTCCTCAACACTACATATAATGTCCTCATCCGGTATTTTTCGCGGTGTTTTGCATAGATCGGACAATAAACAATAATTAAAAAAGCTGAAGGTACTCCGGGCTCAACAATGACATCGGGACGTCAGTCATCTCAGTCCCCCGTGACCATGGGTGCTGGCAAGCGCCCGAAACGTCGGGAATTAAAAATAAAAATAATAGTAAAATAAACGCGATAAAATCCGTAAAAATAGTTTTAATCAATGTGTAGTGTTCGCGTAAATATAAGAAATCTTTATATTTTTTTGAATTTGGTCCTGTAACAATAATGTCGTCTTAATAGTTACATCAAAACCTTCATATCCTATATGTTTTCAGCATTAGGGGATTTACCCTTTTTTAAGTATAACTGATTTAACTAAAAAAAAGAATTATGTAAATTGCAAAATGGCGATCGTAAGCGGTAAGCGCTGTCAAATCGTAAGTCGCTATTTTCCTCCAGGACACGATGTTAGTTTTAACCAGGGAACCTAACCTAATTTAAATATATGTAAAGTATTTATATTAAAAAACTTACCAATCATGAATTTTTAATAAAATGTATATGTTTATTCATGTCATTATATTACTTAAAACTAATATTGCACAAAACAACTTATAAACTCTACTTCAAAACAAACAAATTAAATAAGCAAAATGGCGGATTGTGTCAGCGCTACTGAAGTAGCAATCGTGTCCTGGCCGAAATTATTTCAGCGCTTATAAGCGCTTGCTAGCGCTTTTTTCTGCCAAACGCACCCATTGGTTCACAATTGACGAAGATATCGCATCGCGTGGCTACCATAAAAAAGAACGTACACGTACAGTCGAATTGAGTACTGCAGGCACTGTTCTCTTTGAAGTCGTCCAAAATTACACTCTAAATGTTTATCCTTATACTTGTACACGTTCTCTACAGTGATGGAAACATCGTGAGTAAATCTGCATGTCTGAGAATTTATAAAAATAAAACCATTTCGTGGACATGTAAACTTTGCCAACACGTATCGTATTAGTGGACGAATCGATCCATAACTCTCTTTTAAAAAAAAGGAGACCTGTGGCCGAGACATATATAGTAAGGTACTTTATGTAGTTTTATATACATGTGACATACGAGGGGAAACTCAAACGGATGCTTCGACTACTAATATCCAGTTTCTGCTTGCAAAGTTTTCTTTTACTATCCGTACCGTTATCTATTTGATATAAATAGATCTTGACACATAATATACGCATTTTTCATGGAGGTTTTTATGATATCCATTGTATTGTCACTCATCGCTAGATGGCGCTGTAGTATATCAAATATGCAGTTCAAAGGACGTCTGCCAGGTTTTGCTAGTTATTTATGAAACAAAATACCGCTTCTATAATTAAAGGAGACTTAAAGCTTAATATATCATCATAAGTTATCGAAATTTAAAATGAAAGGTACTTTTTAAAGATTTTGGACGCACTTTGAATTCGTTGACGATAAACATTAAAATGACCATATAAATTATAACGTCATTTAAGTTCATTATATGCATATAGTATTTCCATAAAAGCCACACTAACCACAACAAAACGTAGATACTGCTTGTCTCATTGTTGGTCTACCTATATCACTATATCCCTTATCAACCTAATTCTCCGATTCCTTATCAAAATATCCGGCGGAACCACAAATCCTTTCTTATATCCCTCCTTATCAGGGCTTGCTTTAAATCAAGCTTAAGTAAATTGTACAGCGCTGTTACCGAGATAAGCGATATTATATAGCTTTGGAAGTAAAATAATCATTTTCCTGTCGGTATTCTCTAACTGTTTTAAGAGGTAAAATAACCATTATTTTGAGTTACGTTGCGGTTTCAAAATCGAAACTGTAGTCATATTTTTTAAAGATGAATGTACATTACTTAAAACGTTAAACGTTATCATGGGTGTAGCGTTAATGGAACGGCTTGAATGGGGTAGGACCACGCTCTCATTGAATACCAGCCTAAAATAGCAGTTTAATGCTCCTGTGCTTCGTATCGTGAGCATAGACTGTAGAGAACCGAAGACTCTTTTTACTGGAAACAAAGCATTCAATCTTAGTCCTCAGGAGAGACAACGTATCCGCATTTTAATTCTTAATCGAGGATAAATATAGATGGCTATGGGCCACAGTATCAACCTACCATCAGGTGGACTCTGTGCTCGTTTATCACCCTTATTCCATTAAAAATCTCTCCACCCGATGGTAAGCGGATGTTGCAGGCCAGAGACAACTACAAAAATCCTAGATTAAGAATCAAAATGTATGTGCGTTGTCATCCCCGAGGATTAAGATAGAATGCCACGTCACCAGTAAAAATATTCTCAAGTTGGTAGTCTATGGACAACAGCATCCATTTGCAATTGGGTAGACTGTGTGCTCTTTTGTCATCCTTAATTCTTTAAAAACTATAAATAAATCTTATCTTTATCTATAGTTGGTTGAGTTTCTATTCATAAAGCGCCTATATACATTCCATTATTATATATTTCATTACGGGTCCGTGACATAGCAATGAAATTTAGCGCTAAGGGCTGTGGGTTCGAAACCCTGTAGGACAAGCATCCAGCTTGTCCTTGTAAAATTTAGGTACGTAAACTGTCCCCGCGATATAGCAGAAAATCCTGGTGTGGGGGTAACGTTTTTTTTTAAAGAAATGAATGAGAAAGAATGAATTATTGGCATCACCATCATCATCATCCTAATAAAAACAAAGCCTTTTTAAGTTTACTGTTAGCCTTTCCTAACTTTAGCTGGAATTCATAAAAAAATTGGAAGATTTGCTAAAATCAAGCTGGACAAAGGGATTGATGAGTATTGATACCCTCACTATATTTTTTTATTTTTTTATAGGATAGGATGACAAACGAGCACACACTCCTCTTGATGGTAAGTGGTTGCTGCGGCCCATGGACATCTACATCTATTCTCGATTACAAATCAAAATGCAGATGCGTTGTCACCCGTGACACAGAATAAATAATAGTACTACGTACAGGAGTTGCACTCCTTTGATGTCGACTGCTTACCGACGTTTAATAGCCTACATTATTATTATTAATCAGATAAATCGCACACGAAAGCTAAATAAAACTATCGCTGCGCGCTAGTGTCCATATTACTTTGCATCTTTTTTGTCACGGCGGACTTTCCGTGGTTATTAAGGGATGTCAATAGAAAGTAAAAAAATACATTGCGAAATGTTAATAATGTTACTTAGGTGAAGTACTAACTAATATTCTGACTATGATTGAACCATACTTTCGCCCACATGTGAGTTCTGCGGTGCCTAACGCATGCAAATTGCAAGGTCATTCGTCGAGAATCGTAACGCTTGGGAGAAATAGGTAGATAGTGTAAACAACAAACAAACCTGAAATACGATTTCTAACAGAAATGTGATCTATTCTATTTAATTAAAAATCTTGTTAGTATACAAAGTTTTAATTTCAGTATTTTGTGTTATTATAACTCAAAATATTTTAATTGCAAAAGACAAGTGTAGGTATGTAAGTAAATACTTGGATAGTGAAGTAAATCTTAACTAATTGTTGTAATGAAGTACTTAGATATTTCTTCTGTAGACCAAATTATTACTTAATTCTTTTTTGCTGTGAGTACCTATCTAACAAAAAAATTAAATAAAATTTTTAACCTTTCATAACTTCCTTCTAAAATTCTTCGGTAACTTAAAGAATGATATAAAGCCTTATGTTGGTCATTTCATTTAGTATCCATCTAAGCAACAGTTATAGTAGGAACGACGGTTTGCTATTATAATTTATCAAATAGGTAATATACATAATATACATAATACCTATATAATTTTTAAAATACATTAAAACTTTTACAACTATTTTTACCTACAATTAAATACACTAAACCCTAAACGAAAAGTATTTCAACAACTATTTACATAAAACTATTTACGTAAACAGCGGCAAAAAACTTTAACATTCGATCGCCACCAACGCGCCAGCCCTGACTGCGTTATTTCGCCCGGGCGCGTCGCGATTTTAGGTAATTATTTCACGCAGGTAGCAAGAGTGATAGAGGCCTGCCCGTGAGGACTAAGATGGAATGCCTCTTTTCCTGTAAAAAGGGTCTCCAGTGCTTACTGTCCGTTATTAGCTGGTGATCAAAAGGCACCCTTGTATCACAACATAGTCACAAGCTTCACCTTTCCATAAGCAAAACCTGGTGATTTACTTCTAACAAGTAATTTAAAGAAAAAGTTGGTGTACTTTTCGCATCACAATATTTTATGAGATGTTCTTTTTTATTAGTATTTCCCGTGACGAATTTAAAAATGATAAACGTTTAGAATTTCCTAATTCGTCATGGATTATGATAATAGAAAACGAACAATTTTGTTTGTGTTAAATAACAGGTTAACTACTGCATCACAGAGGGTTTTGAGGCAGGAAAGCATCCTAAATGCGTGTTGGCAGACTACGTTTTGATTTCTTTTTCATTTATCCTTCCTCACGTTGTACTAATTCACAGCAGCGTTACTATTAAATAAGCGCTTTTTTATCGCGTATTTTAAAATGAAACTGATTATTACTATTGATTAACTCCAAAGAAGACATAACGATGCTGAGACGTCCTTACCCTGTAAGGAAATCGTTCACTTAACGGAAAGTTACGCTTGCAAAACGTTAATTGCTGTGCCATCCATAATTTAAATTGCAAAGTCAAGTGAGGCACTGCATTGCGCCCTTTGGTGTGAGACGTCAATTAAGTTTCATATGCATAATTTACAGTGTCTGAGAAACGAAGTATAAATGTATATAAACTAGCCGATACCCGCTCGCTTCGCTGCGCGCACAATAATATTTTATTGCGGAACCTAGACGAAAAATATCAATAATAATTTTTTTATGGAAGTACTTACATTGCGAAATATGTAAGTAACTATACCAAATTACAAGTCAATCAGGTGTATAGTTTTGGAGATCTTGTGATGAGTCGTGTTGCAAGTGATGACATGGAACTGAGACGTGGTTCTTCACTGCTGGCCGTATGAGGACGCTCAAAGTCGCTCAGCGAGCTATGGAGAGGGCTATGCTCGGGGTTCCTCTACGAGATAAACTTAGAAATGAGGATATCCGCAGTAGAACCAGAGTGACCCACATAGCCCAACGGATTAGTAAGCTGAAGTGGCAATGGACCGGCCATATAGCTCGAAGAACAGACAACCGTTGGGGAAAAAAGGTTCTCGAGTGGCAGCCTCTTACCGGTAGGCGGAGTGTAGGGCGACCCCTCACTAGATGGAGTGACGACCTGGTAAGACATGTAGGAAGTCGATGGATGCAGGTGGCTCAGGACCGTGCTTTGTGGCATACCTTGGGGGAGGCCTATGTTCAGCAGTGGACTTGTGAAGGGCTGTAATGATGATGATGATGTGATGAGTCAACCAGTAAGTGGTATTCGGCTTACATATAGATAATTTATATTATTTAATATTTCGCTTATGTATATATATTATAATAAAGGACCGAAATACTAGATACTAAAATCTTTATTAGACACCTATCACAATTATTTCCACTCGAATGTCGGGGTCATTTTGGCCAATATGGCGCATCTGTCGAGCACTTTCCGAAGTACTTAGTATATAATATACTAAGTATATATGTATATATATATACTAAGTAAGTATATTGAAATCATATATCAATGGAAACGTTATTAAATAAGCTATCAGATTATGCATAACAGATATATATGTTTATATATATATATATATATATATATATATATATATATATATATATATATATATGTATATAGTTTGCTATCACTCGACGCCATATTATGGAGTTTGACAGATGCGCATATTATTTGAGACGCCAGAATATGGCGTTTGTACAGCCGAGGGGATAAGTAACATCGCGGGCTTACTGGGAGATAATGGTAAAGGGTATTAAATGCGCCATACTATGTTACGTTCTTACTAAGTTATTTTACTCAATAATAATAGCAATGCCAAACAAACCGAATTTCGTTATTGTACTATACGAGGCATGCCTTTTAAGTTCTGTCGTTTACATATTTACCGGCAATTTTGAATTTGGAATTGTTCAATATTCAAATCTGTTTAGTCAGAATCTCAAAATAATTGAAAGTGCCATTTATTTATTTATTTTATTCTTTATTGCATCCTTAACAAAAGAATACAAAGGGCGGACTTAATGCCTTGAGGCATTCTCTACCAGTCAACCCATGGAGTGGTGAGAATTTGACGTAGGTGTGGCAATATAGAATAAGATAACACAATACAAATGATAATTAACTACATAATATATATACAAACTACTAATAAATAAACTATACATATATGATCTATCCTTACATATATACAAATATATAAATAAATGGATATACATACAAGTAAACATATTTAAATACATACATAATTAGTATATACAAATGACTATGAATATATACGTCTGTTTGGCAATACATATTAAATAGATGAGTCATGTAGAATGCGTTGTCTTTAATAAATGATCACGGACCAACTTTTTAAAAGCGTACTTATTGGGAGCTTTTCTGATGTCATCGGGCAAGGAGTTCCAAAGGCGTGTAGCCTGAACTGTGAAGGAGTTACCATAGAACTCGGTGAAGTGAACTGGAGTACAGATTTTGTTGTTAGAAGAAGAGCGTAGGACCCTATCATGAGATGAGGAAAGATAATGAAACTTACTCTTAAGATAAGAAGGCGAAGATGGATCATTTAATATGGAAAAAAGTACAAGTAATATTCTGGAGTTGCGCCTCTGCCGGATTGTAAGCCAATTTAGCTTAGATCTGTATAGCGAATTATGATCATACTTACGTAGCCCAAAGATAAATCTTATGCAGTTATTGAGTAGGCGTTCCAGCTTGTTCAGAAGATCTTGGGACAGGTCTGGGTAACACACATCTGCGTAATCAATTATGGGTAATATAAGTGAATGGACAAGCATGATCTTAGATTTTGTGGGGAGAAAATGCTTTAAACGATACAGAGAGCATAACGTGGCAGTGACTTTACGACTCACATCTGAAACCTGAGTTCTCCAATTCAGCGTGCTGTCGATGTGAAGGCCAAGATTTCTAACAGAATTACTGAATGGAATTGTAGCATTATCATAGTAAATAGGAGGTAAGTCTGTCAGATTAATCTTAGCCAGCATCCTTGAGCTACCCACCAGTATAGCTTGGCATTTCAAAGGATTGACCAAAACCCCATAACGAGTGGACCAATCCTTGATAGCTGCTAAGTTGCCGTTAAGGTTTTTGATCCCATTATGGATATCCCCAATCTCAGTTCGCACATAAAGCTGAAGGTCATCGGCATACAAATGGTACGAGCAGTCGATGATGGAGGTAATAAAGTTTATAAAAATTGAAAACATTATAGGAGAGAGAATACCGCCTTGCGGCACACCAGCATCCACATCAGCCCACGCTGAGGACAGTTGTCCCACACTGACTGACTGCTGTCGACCGCTAAGATAAGATGTAAACCAATCCAATTCAGTAGGGCCAAAATTCAGATGAGACAGTATGGAAAGAAGAATTTCGTGATCAACTGTGTTGAAAGCATTTGAGAAATCAACTAGTACCAGTACTGTTATTTTGTTTTCTTCCATGCCTTGTTTAATATTATCAATAACATTAATTAATGCAGTAGTGGTACTATGACCAGGACGAAACCCAGACTGATATATACTCAGTAGGTTATGTTTCGAAACAAAAGTAGAAATTTGCTTGTAAACACAGGATTCTAAAATTTTGGAAAGAAAGGGTAGAATGGATATTGGACGAAAATGATTGGGAAGAATGGGAGTAGAAACTTTTGGGAGAGGCTTTACAAAAGCCCTCTTCCAATCTCTGCCATTGTTTTGTCAGAGTCGTTTTGAATCTGTCACGTCACGTATGAAAAAGAATCTTACTAAGGAAAATATCCGTGCAATTATTTTCTATAACTTTCGAAAATGTTAACACGTAATCAGTGTATCGAATAGCTAATTTCTGTGTTACATGATGAAGTTCCATGTCTGAGGACTGTCGAACGCTGGTATTTAGAAGTGGGGTCATACCAATATTAATGACAAATCTCGTGATGGACGTCTAAAATCCGCCTTCACTGACGATAAAATTCCCAAATGAATCTTCAATCCCAAGTCCTAGTTAACCTTAGCTTTACGCAATAGAGAAGTGTTATCATTTTGAGATGAGCCTATCAAAATTACTCTCAACGCAATGATGTAGGTAGGTCGTTAGCGGATACAGGTTTCCCCGTGTTTTAATTACCCTCTTCCTGTCGCACTGATTATATCATTATTTACACTCGAGACTGCGAGTAGCGTCATAATACCATACCTTATCAAGATGTATACTCAGATTCTATTGTATTATAACATAATTTATTTTTATTGAGGGGTGAAGGAAATTAAGATACATGTACAAGATAAGATTAAAATTTAGTATTTTAGCAGTTATTATTCTTTTGGAGTATTTTTAAGTTATTTATTGTACTACCTCCTAGAATGTGCCAGAAGCATTTTCCAAAAGCATACATCTATCTGAGCTTTAAGTTTTTAGCTTCCCGCTATTAAAATCAATTATTTTCAAATAATCACGACGTCTTCGTGTATGCATAATCGGTAGGATTTGGTGCGCTTTGCATTTGAAATTAGCGGGATGTTCCAGGGATGGCCAGTAGGGTCAACCGTTTTTTCTTGCGTTTACGATTAGGTTTAACGCCATCTACTCGTATTTAAATATTGTCTTGAATTGCAAATAAAAGGTAAGACGTCAGGTTTCCCAGATTCACATGTAATAATAATATTTTGTATACTAAAATGAGATATTAATATGTAAAAGACATCGACTTATAATTTTTTAAATAAGCTTTGGAAGTAATTAAGAACATTTCGAAAAATCAACTTAGAAAATACTAATCAATGTGATTACACAATACTTAAATCGACTAAAATATTTACAATAGTATCAATTGTTAAAATGGCGTCGATAAAGCAGCCGATGAAGAGCTATCGTATTATATAGTCTTACATGCAAACAAGGCTGTTGTTTTTGAGTTATAAGAAAGTGACTATATTAACTGGATGACCATATTTGCCTCACGTACTATGTTCCATTCCTTTGCTGTTCTAAAGACGAAGGAAATCGTTTGGTGCATGTAATACTGACATCAAAGAGATGGAAAGGAGAGGGAGGAATCGATGTAATTCCTGCGCTCACTCTCCTAAATGCATGCTGTAGAATACTGAGATGCTGGTTACTCTACGCCTGTGCTCGAGGCTGACAAGGATTTGCATAAATTAATAATAATCAATTATAAAAAAAATCGATTATTAACACCAATATTTTATATAATTAAAAAGACCATAATCATTTGATAGCGGTAGGTCCTTCACCTCTCAGCTACAGATGCATCAGCTCTTCAATTGCTCTTAAGTAGAGCGTCGCACAAATAAATGAATACAGTCAGCTTCAATTTTGCAAGTATCTTCCTATATGCTTTAGTAAAGAAAGCGAAGCATTAAATATTTTCTCCCTTAATTATGTTCTTTATAATTCCTTTAAAAATATTAGTTAAACATTTAGGTCTGTCCACACCTTAGAGTATTAATGGTTGCCCGAAAGATATTCTGCAGCACCATCTTGTAGTGAGTTACAACAAATTGCTTGGCGCTAAGGACTTGTCCATGAAAAAATGAAATATATTAAATGTTCTAACTTCCATTGTGATCGGTCGAACAGTGTCAAATTCTATTAACTGCAAACATATACCGACATTATATTTTTATAATACACCAATATTTTTATTTTTAACACTGTATTTCCGACTTTTATTTATTAATTTTATGATGGCCGCACATATTAAGATGTAAAATAAGGTCACGATGGGAAATGCCAAAGAAATAGGGGCCGTATTCTATACCATATATCTTCTTTATGACAGACGTAAAATACCCATGACTGGCAAAGGGGACCAACTTCCTAGATACGAGACTGCGATCTGTGGTCGTCCATTCATCTACTAAGCGTGATGATTAAAGGAGCGAGAGAGGTTGATGTCCAGCAGTGTACCTTGACGGGCTAGTTAAGACGAAGAAGAAGAAGGAATATATCTGTTATGAGTGAGATATAAATAAGAAAAGAAAGAAAAACATTTATTCTCTGTTACTATAAACATCACATAAATATCTATTAATAAGTGACGTAACATTCTATTTTTATTTCGCTCGGTTTTTTTTAATTCGTGTGTTTTGGAAATTATATTTAGATACAAATTACATACTGATGAAATACGAATAATGTTTTTTGATCTTAGCGACATAATAGAAAAAACTGAACTGGTTATTTGAATAAAAAATCATGAGTGCAATTAGTTTAATTTAAATTTTCGTGTTTTTAAAAAATACTAAAAAAAAGGGTTCGAAAAAATAGATTTTCTCAAAAAAAGAAAGGAACTTGACAAAAAAAATTTAAAAAAAGTCGGTCGGACGGTCTGGTCTCGAACCATGGTATTACGATTTTGTGACCGCCCAACGCCCAATATACCAATTAAGCTATTTGTAATTATTAATAAACTGTCAAAATTTACCTTCTTATTCTAACGATATTGTAGAGGTTTTTATTGCCTAAAACACGGACAAAAAAATTTTCTAAAAATAAATCCTAGCTAGATCGATTTATTGCCCCCGAAACTCCCTGCACACAAAATTTTATGAAAATCGTTGGAGCAGTTTCCGAGATTCCGATTATATATATACAAGAATTGCTCGTTTAAAGGTATAGAAATTTTATGTCAAATGAAACACCAATATAAATAATGAACGTCAACTATTTTAACTTAATATGTCAATAACAGAACATACAGTTTTAGATGTAAAAACTTTTTCGATGCCCTTATCATCACATTTTACGCGGTAAAGCTACGCTGCAACTATAATATGGTTGTAGCACGAATGGGTCGACTCGACTAAGGTAGGACCACGCTCCCACAGATTACAACGTAATATAGCAACTCAATGCTGCTGTGTTTCGTATGGTTTGTGTAGAGAACCGGAGACCCTTTTTACTGAAAACGAGGCATTTTATCTTAGTCCTCACGGGTGACAACGTATCTGCATTTTGATTCTTAATCGAGGATAAATGTAGACATCTATGGACCACAACATTCACTTACCGTCACGTGGACTGTGTGCTCGTTTGTTATCCTAAAAAAAATATAAAAACACTTACACATAGGGCGGACTAAAACTCAAAGGGATGGAGTGTGTATAGAGTCAGTGAATAGGCTATGACCCAATGTAATACTAACTACTAATACATTTTTCCGGACCTTCAAAAAAAGAGCTTACTCCTTTCTAAAAGGTGTTGCGGTTGTTTATACGCGATGGTAGTCACTTACCATCAGGTGAGCCGCATGCTCGTTTCCTGTGCCGGGAGCCCGCGGTGGTAGTAGTTTGCTGTTACATAAAGTAATTTATATTTTTTTATAGGATAGGGTGACAAACGAGCACACAGTCCAGCTGATGGTAAATGGTTGCTGTGGCCCATACACATCTACATCTATCCTCGATTAAGAATCAAAATGCAGATGTGTTGTAACTTCTGAGGACTAAGATGGAACGCCTCGTTTCGGGTAAAAAGGGTCTCCGGTTCTCTACAATCAGCATACGAAACACAGCAACATTAAGCTACTATTTTACACTAGTATTCTGTGAGAGCGTGGTCCTTCCCCCGGTCGAGCTGACCCATTCATGCTACAACTATACTACTAATATAACTGCAGTATGGTTCTACCACATGAAAAATATATATGTAAACTCTATTAACTGTTGATAATAATTGTGTGTGCAGATTTTAATCGTGAATAATTATTCGAATAAATATTTCAGTATTGATACTTTATAAATTTTGAGGTAAATTTTTGTCGCTGCTAAATTGTTATTTTTAATTTTGATTAAAAAAATATTTTTCTCGATCTGTCAAATGTTACCCATCATACGCGACTATTGTCAGGCTCGCAAGTTCTTTTAAATAATTTTTTATTCGACGCCTCCATGGTGCAGTGGCTTAGCAATGAGTGGCTGCGCTGGGGGTCGCGGGTTCGAATCCCGCGCGGAACAAGTATTTGTATGGCCTACAAATAATTGTTCCGGGTCTGGATGTTTGTCCATGTGCGATTTATGTTTGTAAACTGCCTCCACGATACAGGAGAAAATCCTAGTGTAGGGGTAACGTCTTTTTAAAAATAAAAAGAAAAAAATTTACTTGTTAGATGAAAGGCTTTACCGTGTAGTGGCGGTGTAAGAATGTCTACTACTTTATACCGTCTACCGACAGAGAAGAAACTGAAACAGGTGATGGACAGCACCATCTTTCTGTTATCAACACAAAATATTAAGAAACTGCGACTACCAATCCATCTGCCATGCGTGGCAAAAACTCCTATGAGTCAATCTATAGTGAAGGGCCTATCTTCAACTTTTATATGCTGTAACTACTTAAAATTGTAATAATTCGACTTCTTTACGTGAAAAATTGTTTTCAACAATTTTCAACCAAAAAAAAAAAGAATTTTCATTTCGCTTCAACAAATTAATGTTGATATGCTCACTCCGATGAGCCTGCGGTCGTATTTTTCGCATCGAATGTCACTATCTATCATCTCTGATAGTTCGGCCGGGTCTCATATTTACGCTTTGTGAACACGTAATCCGGGATATATAGTACAGAATTTCGAGAGCCTTTGTGTACAAAGTAAATGCTCATAAAGATCTTGAAACTCTTAAAATGAGATAAAAGGCTGGTAACTTAAAAACCGACTACGATTTTTAAAAAATGCCTCCTTAACTTACTACTTTACTAAATTATTAATTCAAAGCTACCTTTATCCGGATAATCAGTTAATTGCTGTCGTATTCGTCATTAGAAAATTAGCACCACATCAACAGCGGCATATACAATATGTAACGTAATTAACGCACACCCTCAGACACCCCAATTAGTATTTTATTTTATTTTATTCAAAGTGGAACAGCTAACAACGACATTATATATAATTACAAATAGATAGTACAGTAACTTAATATACGCGATTTTTTTCTATATGTGCTAATTAGAGATTTCGAAAACCAGACCGGAAAAGCAGAGGTTCTGGAGCCAACAAATGGCGTGTGTTGTTTGATAATTTCGTCAATGATTCCGTAAAATGCGCTAAGTGCTTCTTCAGATCCCAGTGGAGTAAGTATTTCATCCCAATCAGTGGACTCTATTTTGCGGTTGATGTGCTTGTAGTCGGACTTATAAAAATTGTACCTTAGAAGCGTCCGCTTTTTCATTGGAACAATATCAGCATTGAGAGCTATATCACAAACAAAGGGTGGATGATATGCGTCAACAGGAAGTAGGGGACTTAAAGCGGCCGATATCTTACACGAGCGGTTTGATATGCATAAATCAAGTATTTTATTTTTGGTATTAACTACGTAGTTGTATTGTGCGGCATCTAGAAATGAGATTAAATTACATAATAGGTTAAAGGTAACGGATGAGCCTACTCCACTGCCATGTAAGGCGTCTGTGGTTCCTCGTGTCCAAGTTACATCTGGGAGATTATAGTCGCCCAAAATATAGAAACAATCCAAATTAGGATCATACAGTACCTCTTGTAAAGTTTCAAAGTGAAGTTCGTATGCGGTAGAGGGTGTTTTGGGGGGTATGTAAGCAGCACTGAAGACATGGCGCTTTGAGGAATGCTTACTAGGGACTTCGATGATGACATGTTCGATTAGGTTATTCAATGAAACATTTACACTAGTCAAAGACAGATTTAACTCAGATGATCTGAGTGTACGCAATACCGCAATTAGAACACCACCGCCATCTAGTTTATTTATACAGATACGATTACGGTCGCACCTGTACACAATATAACGTTGATCGATAAACTCATTGTTGCTAATTTCCGATATCAGCCAAGTCTCGGTGAGTACCATGATATCATAGTTACTGTTTAGAATGTTCATATATAGTGTGTGTAATTTTGTTCGGAAACATCTGCAATTTTGATAGTATAAAGAATATTGCTTGCTACCAATTACAAATAATTGAGAATAACATGTACATATTAACAGTAATATTAAAATTTTCACTTACGGTGTTCAAGTCTTTAAAACAATAATAAGAATATTTTACCTTATTATGATATAATATACCAGTCACGCAGCAAAGACAAACCTCCAATTCCCCACGAAGAGACGATTCAAAATATATCTTCATAAAAATAATAAGAATTACAAAAACATGCACGCAAAATGAAAAAATCAATAAAATTTTATAATTATTACTCCACACTTTTTCAGCCCACTGGTTAAAATATTTTGTTGATACATATACAACATAACAACCATACTTACACGTGTTATATTCAAGGGCTGACATATTTATGACATACTCATAAATTTTTAAAAAGATTATAATACATAAAGTGATATATAGATTATAATATATATATATATATATATATATATATATATATATATATATATATATATATATATATAAAGTGTAACAACATATGGCAAAATACAGGCCAAGACGATTGCATAATAATAAACCTAGGATCAACATACAATTTATTAATACAAGTATGTTATAAACTTATAATTAAACTGAGCATTATTTTTAATTTTGACGTAAGGCACACTTATTTTATGTTTAAAAAAGTTTAGTATATATACAGTTATCATACCAAATGATTTCATTATAGCACTATTTATAGTAATATATATTTCATAAAATAAATATAAATATTTCAAAAAAGTGTAACATAATGCAATAGTACAATATAACCCTACTAACGTAACATAGTGTAAGGAACATTTTATTTCAAAAGTATTAATTATATAATTTGACTTTTTGTTTGCATTTTTGGATGAGAGAACGAAAAAAATCATTAATAAAAACGTGTAATACAGAATGACACATAATGAAGAAATTAAGCGAGATATATGGTGGAGAAAATAATGATAATAATGAAAAGTATTGTTATTACTATGTTGAGTAGAACCACCACAAGGGCTTTTATCACCACCTTTAGTACGGCTTTTGATCTTACGAAGATCATCATCTGTGCGGATAGCAAAAGCAGTATCATCATCTTGCTCGCGCACCAAAATAGTGGCATTCCGAACCCAGACATACTTGTATTGGTGCATAGCCTGTTGCTTCAAGATATGCGCACTTTAGATCGTACAATACCTACCTTACGTCCGCTCCAAAAGAGCACTAATTAGATCAGAATTACTGGCCTATGAAAACTTTTTTTAAAACTATTTTTTTCGTTTTAAACAAAACCAAAGATACTATGCAATAGATAATAGTATCAAAGACAAAGATATGCTCTTTTATTTTAAACCATAACCTGGCAATGTTTCTTGGAAAAAAAAATTTGAAATATAGTTCGAAATGTCATACAGATAAAATTATAATTATTTTTTTTTTAATTTTTTAATATACCAAAATATTAGTAACCAACCAAAATATGAGTAACGAATAGAAACACATAAAACATAAAAATATACATATTTCCAAACATTTTCATATAAATTTCTCCAAAAACAAAAGTGTAGAATTCAAATTAGTAGTAATTTTGTCACTAAAATTGAAGTATATACTACTACTATGCTATACAGGGTAATTTATGTATTTTATTACAATTTCTAGCAACCAAAAATAATTTTATTCGATAGTTTATACATTCAACCATAAATCCTGTAAGTTTTATTCATAAATATTGTCTCAAAGTGAAAATATAGCAAAATTTGCAATATAGCAAAAAAATTTTCTAACTTACAAATTTTCCCGCCATTAAGGTCCCGAGCGAACGGGATTATAACAGTATAACATGTCGCGCGCCGTCAGAGCGTACATAATAGCGGCGAGATCTGTGGTTTTACGAATTATTTGATTTTTCTTCAGTGTAAGATGCTCGTTCATATATACGGTCATTGTCGATCCGGTGAGACCTAGCTGGTCGGTCTTGAGAGTTTTCACCTTACGAAAAGCCGCTAGTACGTTGTCACGAAGGATGCGCGATGAAAGTTTCACAATAACATTCTTGGGCTTATTTGTTTGACGGTGAGCATGAGGAACTCTATGGATTAACAGGATATCTTTCTGAGAAATTGGAAAGTTAATAGCCGTACTAATCGATCCCATTATGTTTAACAAGTTTTCACTGCGAGTTTCAGGAATGTTACAGATTTCGATGTTGCATTGTCTGGCTTGTTGCTCTGGGTAATCGATTTTAGTTTCCAAGTTACTAATGGTTAGGCTAGATTGTTCGGTAGATTGACGTATTGTGCCGTCCACTTTTTTTAAATCGTCTTGTTCCCCAAAAAGAAACTGCATGGATGCTTTTAATTCTGAGACATCATGAGATATATCAGCGGTTTGATGCTTTAGACGCTCATGTTCAGTACGAAGGGTGAATATCTCCTCCTGAATCCATTCAAAGCAAATTTTAAATCATCATTAAGTTTAGTTATACTCGCCTCCATCTCATCTCGCCAGTCATGTAGTGAGCTCTTGATATTCTCCTTGAATACAGTTAGTGTATTGTTCATATCGCTTCGCCATTCCTCAAAGGTCTTATGTAGTTCCTGTGTGAATGTATCGAAAGTTGCATCCGTCTCCAGGACAACACAGTCATGGACTGAAGCAGCTGGTGTAGTCGGATTACAAGTACAAGGATTGTACGATGAGATTGGTACTTGGCCCTCGATTTCATATGACATATTCATGTTATCATCCAAATGTATTTGCGTGGATCGCACGGGCTTAAGCAAGTTGGATCGTCCACGACGGGTAACATTATTGCACGAGGGACATTTCCAGGCTGCCTTAAATTCTTCTGTCAGTGACGAATATTGTTGCTTCTTAATATTAAGGCATTCAATGTGATAGATTCCTTCGCGGGCATGAAAATTCAGCAGCCGCGCCCCCGGCTTGCAGATTGTATTACAACCAGCGTAATTCATTTTTAAGAAGCTGTAGTTTGTAATGTTGTACACTCCAAGCACAAAAGCGCCACCTTTTTGTGGCACGGAAACTCGATCGTTGTAAGTATCAAGGATTGCAATTATTAATATCGATATTAGAGAACCATAATTTGTCATCAATATAAGCACAAACACATAGATGACGTTATTTATAATCTTGTAGATGAGATCAACGACATTGATTCAAATCGAAACTAAAAGTTTTTACAACAACCGTCAAATTTCACACGATAAAAAGTTGCAAAATACACTTAATGTATATAGTAATTTATTATTGCACTTAGGTTTACGTTAACATATGTTACTACTAACAAATGTTATTAACACTGAACTTTATTATTTACTTATTAACTTGTATTAACACATCAATTAATATTATTTATAGTGACAACAAACTGTATTTAATATCGTTATTTCCTGCACATTTCGTGAATGAGAAGACGATATAACACTTGTACACAACTAATAAGGTTTTTACTTTGCACTAAATTAATATTTTAGTTTATCCGAGCTGTTTTATAATTTTAATAACAGAAATACACGGAGCTGATCTTAACCGTGGCAACTGGCGCCCTCAGTATATTATGTTATAATCATAATACATACATACACTGAACTTTTAGTTAAACATTTTTGTGCACTGATTATTTATCAAATTAGTTATACTAATTCCGGAAGAATGTTTTGGTCACAGTACAAATCCACGAACGCAAAGACTAACGTGACTCTAACGTGCTGGAAATAAAGTTCATTTTTCTTTATTTTTATTGAATGACTGAATTAGTAATAATACAAATAAAACTGCACTCTTAAAAGTCTTATTGCCTTAAGTCACGGTTTGATTATTTTTGGGATAAAAAATTACCTATATTAATACGCTAAGCGCCATGTGTATCATTTTCGATACACAACACTGTACAAACACTTGTGTATCTTTTTCGATACACGAACACCATTCCAGTCTTTAGCCTCGTGTATCGCTATCGCGCACGTTTTCGTACATTTTATAGTACGAAAATATTGCTCTGGCCTAGGGGATTTTTCTGGTGTATTGGGGTTGGGATTGGTAATATTTTATGGAAATTATGAAGAAAAATGTATGAGGAAGAAATAAAACACTAAAATTATTTTTAATGTAGAACTTTTATTATTAAAATCAAAATGTAACAAAGGTGTTATGAAGAGAAAGTAATCTTATAGTTAGAGGGTATTATTGAAACAAGTTTTGCAAATAATTACATCACAAATAGAACATTTTGTGTTAACTTGTGACGCTCGTAGTATTTTGCCATTTACTTCAATTCCTTTCCTTCCGTACTTTTTGTAGCATTCTGAACAACGCCCGCGAACTGTCTTTTCTCCAACTGTATTCTTCACAAGATAGTGCTTCATATTTCCTGAGGCTCTTCTTGGTGTCGAAGTTGATGGTCCGGATTCTATAACACGAGGTTGAGAATGTCTGTCAAGTAATCCTGTAATAACTTGCTCTCGAAATTCCGTGATTGTCAGTTTCTTGTTGTTGGAATATTTGTTATAGAGAAAATGGGCATTGACTAGGCTTGTTCCCCATAGTACCTCAATGAACAGCTTACGATACCATTTAGTACAACGTCTCAAAGCACTGCCATATGTAGCCGTTTGGTCACTAATATCAATCGATGTTTGGCCGCTGTTGTAGTCGTTGATAATTACTGGCTTGATTATAGGTATCCTTTTTCTAGTTTGGGTGATCACTGTCTTGAGGCCAGATGTTTTCGTTGAGAGCATTCTTACATCCCGTTTATCGCGCCATTTCAGGACTACAATTCCATCTTTGGTTTGCTTACAGCTAATTTCCCCTCTTTTCAGTTTTGTTGCAATGACATCTTTTGGTAGATGTTTTCGGTTGGATCTGAGGGTACCAACAAGATGGGTTTTTCGGCGTCGTAGTCTGTATGCTAGCGGGACGCTTGTATAATATTTATCAGTAAAAATAGTTATTCCTTCGTCAAGAAGACCTTGAGCAAGAGTCATAACCGTTTTTTCAGAAACATCGACTTCTTTTTCTTTCGATTTTCACATTCCACAATATACATACAGGTTCCAGGTATAACCCTTTTCAGTGCAGAGCTTGAATACCTTTATACTATATTTCGCTGCTTTATCAGGTATATATTGGCGAAATATCAATCTTCCGCGCCAAGGAATAAGAGATTCGTCGACGCAGATGTTTTCGCCTGAGGTATACATTTTCTTATAGTTCTCAATAAATTTATCAAGCACATCTCTAATTTTGCGCAACCTGTCCTCTGTATCTGCTTCAGTATTATCCGAAAAATGCAAGTATTTCAATATTAGCTCGAAGCGATTTCTTGGCATGACTGTCCTTGCCAATGGAATTTCATAAAGCTTATGAACTCTCCAGTAGTCTTATAGCAGGCAGTTTGACCAAGCCCATCCAACCAATCAGTGCCAAAAATTTGATCATCTTGTCGACAGTGACTGGATACCAAGAATGAGCTCGAGCTTGGGGACCCACGTCGTCGTTAGATAATAGGTTTTGTGTAGCAAAAAGATTTGTTTGTTCAACAATGAGCTCCACAATATCTCTTGTCAGAAAAAGTTCAAAGTATTCAATAGGGTTTGCAGTTGCTAAGATGCCCGTGTAAATATCTTTCATTCCTGAAAAAGGCACAGTGTACGGTATCGGTTCTGGATCATCTGCAGTTGGCATATCCCATTCTATATTTTCTATTTTTTGTTTGACCCATTCAGACTCTGGTATTTCTTCTGAGGTAGTTCCATAAGTACTTGGAAGGGTGGCTATATCATCTAGTGGCATTGTTCTTGATCGTGGAGTTCTTCGTCTCTGTATATTTGGCAGTGCAGGTAACTGATCCTCTGAAAATGTTGACATTCTTCTTGATGTAGCTGGTGGATTCCAAGCTTCATTTCCACTATCTGATTCACTTGAATCGTCGTCATCTTCTGTACTGGGACAGAAATCGGGATCGTCCATTGAATCATCACTACTATAATCCATTTTTACAATATTCTAACGCGTCTCTCGGTTGTTATTCACTTTACTAACTCTCTATTACTTATTCCTGAAACAAAACAAAAGAAAATTTAAGAAAAACTGTTGCTATTCCCAAACTCTCTTCTCATTTGATTCTTTCTTCTTATTTCTTCTTTCTTCTCAGCTCCAATTGCTAATCTAAAACAATATGAGATTTAATTATTAATGTGTATCTTTTTTGCACACATGGCCCATGAAAAAGTTTTGGGTGTTAACTATTGTCACAGGCCCGTGTATCGAAAAAGATACACACTAGTGGGAGGGGGTGGAGAAGGGTGGGGGTAGAAAAAAATGTATCCGCTATAATATCAAGATGGTTTTAGGTCAAAAATTTTTTTTTCAGAAAGGTCAAATTTGGGTGGTATTGGAATATAGGGCTTGGCGCTGAGCGTGTTAAAAATGATAGGAATCGAATCGGTAAACGATTCTGAACAAACTACTTTCTCAAAGTGCGTTAATTATGTTACGTGCTGTATATATATATATAGTGGTTGCTACGGGCCATAGGTACATACTACATGTATTCTCAATTACAAAACAAAATGCAGATGCGTTGTCACCCGTGAGGACTAATATGGAATGCCTCGTTTCCAGTAAAAAGTGTCTCCGCTTCTCTACACTCACCATACGAAATACAGCAGCAATAAGCTACTATTTCACGATGGTATTCTATGAGAGCGTGGTCCTTCCCCGGTTGAGCCGACCCATTCGTGCTACAATTATACTTTTAATATAACTGAAAAATGGCTCTACCACGTACAACATGATGCGTTATCACGACTCACAACCTGTAATTCTTTTATTTTTATTAATTTAATTGCTCTTTATACCCTTTAGTCTTGAACTAGGTTTGCCAGATCGGAAAACTACAATATCAGGTCTTCAGTTCAGTTCTTCTTTAAAAAAAAAAAACTTTACTCCTACACTAGGATTTTCTCCTGTATCGTGGTTTACAAACATACAATTTACAAAACAGTTTACAAACATAAATTGCACAAAGACAAACATCCAGACCCGGAACAATTATTTGTAGGCCATACAAATACATGTTCCGTGCGGGATTCGAACCCGCGACCCCCAGCGCAGCCACTCATTGCTAATCCACTGCGTCAAATTAATAAATAATATATAATATATAATCAATAAATAAACAATATCTGGCTAAATTTTGAAAAAGTCGGAATTTTGGGACTGTTGTCGAGAGAAATAAATATTAAAAATTAAAAAAAATATTTTTTTTAATTTCGAGGCTACAAAAAGTACTTGAAACAAAAATAATTTAAGTAAATTTAATTTTAAGGTACCACATGTACTTTACTAGAGTCCACCAATTTGGATCCTTTAGAAAATATTTTAAATTCAAACAATTTCCTTCTAAGTTCAGTCTAATTACTAATTCAGATTTTATTAAATCAAGGCTATACGTAAATTTCCGAGGAGCTGTTTGTTTGGAGATTTAAAATTTTGATCGTTTAAAATGTCGGGAGAATCCAGACGAATCCCGACCATCTGGTAATTCTATCCGGAATACAGAAGTGCACTGCTATTTGCGGGTAGAAATAGGTAAAAGGAAGGTAGAAATATATAAGAAGAAAGTAGAAATAGGTAAGATGAAGGTCAAAATAGTTAAGAGGAAGGTAGAAATGGATAAGTGGAACGTAGAAATAGGTAAGAGGAAGGTCAAAATGGTTAAGAGGAAGGTAGAAACGGATAAGAGGAAAGTAGAAATAAGTAAAAGGAAAGTAGAAATAGGTAAGAGGAAGGTAGAAATAGATACGATGAAAGTAGAAGTAGGTAAAAGGAAAGTAGAAATAAGTTAGAAGAAGGTAGAAATAGGTAAGCGGAACCTACCCAGGCGGAATAGAAAATGAGTTTTAGTGAGAAAATTAAGCTGCGGTTGTTATTTTGTTTTTATTTTTTTACTAGCTGAACCATCAGTTATCTCCTAGTGACATTCACGTCAAAATCGGTCCAGCAATTTCGAAGATTAGCCGAAACAAACAGACAGGTAAAAATTTTAAAAATCCCTTTTTCTTTTTTGTTATACGTATAATACTTTCATAATATGCTTTAGTGACAAGCTGTTATTTTGACATTACCAGCATTTCAATTTTGTGTATTTGTATAGATTTAATATTCTTTATTGCACACCAAACAAAACGTATTTACATTTTACACAGAAGTAGTATGCAATTATTGGAATTCTTATTGCTGACAGCAATTTACTCCAGACAAACAACGGTGTTACTGAAAAGTTGAGCTGCGAACGAGTTTAGTCAGATTTTATTAGCGTTCACTGCCACTATTGTTTATTCTGTGACTGTGCTGAGCAGACTACCTTTTAGCTGTCGCTAACACAATTTATGAAACAAAATGTACACCATTTTATTTTTATTATTTTTTTTTAATACTATTTATACTATTTCTAATAATACGTTTTTTCGGCTTATACATTATTCAAGTTAAAATATTTGTAACTACAAACGTCGTAAAATTAGTTTTCTACCACTAGGTGTATGGGTGTACAAATATTGACTTATTATATTACATATATAAAAACAGATAATATTGTTGACTGTTTTCACTGGGACACCGCGCACATCTTCTACTGTAATTAATTAAAAACTAATATATTTCAGTATTCAAAACTAAGTATAGATTAAGCTCTAAGCACGTATGTAACCGATATTCAATTATTTAACACAATCGTTTCTAAAATTAGCTAAATATTATTCTTAAAAGCTTAATATCATGTTCTTTGGCAGTGCTATTAAATGTTGACAATTATTTTTATGTCTTGCATTATGACTTTTTTTTTAAATTACTAACGCGTTTATATACTTATGTCAATAATATTTTTTTTATTATTTTTGTTTTATATACATTTTGTACCATAGACTAGCCCTATTGCAGCTGGGCCAGGCCGCAGGTCCTTCAGACCAAAACTATCGTGGACTGGCGTAAGCTCGAGGTCAAACTCTAGTCTACGACCTTCCAGAACTTAGACACGATTCCCGACGAAATAGATTCGCCAGAGCAAGCCAATAAGGTGATTAGCCCTATCTGCCCACCTCAGTCACCTCTAAGCAGTCGAAGAATGTTCTCGTAAGGTCCGCGTGTCGAGCAATCGACACCTGAAGTTTCCGAGAGATATTCGACGACCTGTTTGCTATTTATATGCATGTATTTCACAATACTAAATGTAAGTATTATGAAAAAGTACGACCATTAAAAAATGTAGGGTAGAGTAAGTAAGAGTCACCCCGTGCCCTGATAGCTTCAAAATGCTCGGAACATTAGGGGTATAAAATAAGTTGATTAAACGCGATAAAATCCGTTAAAATACAAGTTTCATTCAAAATGCTAGAAATTTTATATCACTTATGCCTATATACAATCTCGTGAATGCCAGGCGTAAAATATTCAGATTGCGGCGACGGGCAGCAGCGTAAAAGTTATCTAGTCACGTGGTGCTGCGATCGTCAATTCAAAGGAAAGGAAGATACAAGGAAGATATATGTAATATAGGAAAGGTGTCAATGAAGGAGACGTGTGGTTGGTACTAAAACTTTAATTAGACTGCTTCATTATTCTACCTTAACACTAAAGTATATTAACGTGGGAGCACTACACTTACACCTCCCACCGACAAAAGAGTAAAAAAAATATGCTATCTATATTTTTTTTATCAATTTTTAAAATAGATCCTTAAGATTATTCTAAAAAAAGGTTAATATCATTATGAAAACTATAATCTAAGACATATCTAGCACGCAAAAATGCATAGTCACAGTAGTATAATTGACATAATCAGGCATAATTATGTATAACATAAAATTATGTTTTGATTTTCACGAAAATTTACAATATTATTTATTCGTATCCGTTATTTATTCGTATCCTTTAGCTATTTATTACACATGTATGTCATTTCTTTCACGTACACGGCTCGCGTATATACATGATCAAGAAAATTACCAATATCATTTAATTCACTTCTTTACATTTCAGCTCATGTAATTCATTATTTAATTGTACCATAACTTTCACTTACGCGCCTCGCGTACATACATGATCAAGATAGTGGACAATATTCCTATACAATTCATAATAAATTATCGTTTTCCTCATTAAAACTTATTTCGCATTTAATCGTGTCCGAACAACCTTAAAAATTAATCGGCTGTTAGGTTTTCCAAACTCTCAGCTGATCAGGCTGATTGTATGTGGATATACTAACCTCCGATAATTTTCTTTATCTTATTCTCGCATCTATACATTATCAATCTTTTCATATATAATTATGTATTCCGTAACTTAACCATACATTTAATCACATCTTTTACTTTATATCATAAAATAATCTCGTATAATATTTAGTTACAGTGTCAGTCAGGGATTGAGGTTCACAATATGGGAACAACAAACTTTAAATCAATTAGTTGTGTAAAACATTATATATGTAGTGAGTTTTAAAATCGTATTATCCGAAGAAAATACTTTCATAATCTACTCAAATTAGTACTGTTTTCCAAGATAATAATAAATTATAATAGTTAAAAGCTTATGATTTAAATATTCAAGCAATATAAAACCGAAAATAAATTATTACATTTCACATTAAGATAAACAGAACAAAGAAGTCAATGTTAAGCAACGTAATCATTATAATTAATATAGCAACACACAGATCAAAATACAAATTGTAATCTTGATTGAATTGAGGCAAGTTTGTTTTAAATTCCAAAGTACGTATAATGTCGCCTCTACACGTTGGCCAACACAGTGGCGAATGTAGGGGCGAATATATTGGTCGAGAGTTGGTGACGGCGTCCACACGTTGGAAGGTCGTTCAGTTTACTTCGGTTCGGGCCAATGTGCGGACGAATTTGTTTTATTTTAGACGTCGGCTCCGTGGCGCAGTGGCTTGGCAATGAGTGGCTGTGCCAGTGGTCGCGGGTTTGAATCCCGCACGGAACAAGTATTTGTATATCCTACAAATAATTGTTTCGGGTCTGGATATGTGTCCACAGGAGAAAATCCAAGTGTGGGGGGTAACGTTTTTATAAAATAATTATAAAAGAATAGTGAATATTAATAGGGCTGTAAATAGATATACGATATAGATTAGCTTTATTTATTCTTTACATGCATCAGAAACTGGAATAAATACCATTAATTAGAACTTAAGTTATTTTAAAGTTAAAGGAGTTATAATCGATTAGTCTATGTTTTAAAATTGGGTTTTGTTTTTAAAGTTTAGCAAAACATGTACTTGCTTTTCTATCAGACATTTGATGTATATAAAAAACACCTTATAATTTATTTGGTAATTTAATTATTTTTTGAGAAAGACAAAAACAATAGCAATAAATATAATTAACACTGACTTAATAATAGGTACTAATTATAACTTAGAACATAAATGAAAAATTCATGACAAGGAAAGTGGCTCAGGACCATGCTTTGCGGCATTCTTTGGAGGAGGATGTTCAGTAGTGGACTTGTGAAGAGCTGTAATAATGATGATGATTCGAAAACTTGCACGATTAAATTATAAGAAATCGACGCTTTTTATATAGGATAGGGTGACAAACGAGCACACAGTTCACCTGATGGTAAGTGGTTGCTGTGGCCCACAGACATCTACATCTATCCTTCGGTTACGAGTCAAAATGCAGATGCGTTGTCACCCGTGAGGACTAAGATGAAATGCCTCGTTTCCTTTAAAAAGTGTCTCTGGTTCTCTACACTCACTATACGAAACACAGCATCATTAAGCTACTATTTTACATTGATATTCTGTGAGAGCGTGGTCCTTCCCCAGTCGAACCGACCCATTCGTGCTACAACTATACTTCTAATATAACTGCATGGTTCTACCACGTATAAACGAAGTGCTTCATTTTTTTTTTCATTTTAAAATTGTTCTCGTAATAATCTGATTGTTAATAAATGTTCATTATTTTTTTTATAAATAGCTTATCGAATAAAACAAATGTTTAAAAATAATTAAATCGCGCTAATTAAAGTAGTATGAATGTTTAAAGTTGAAATTGGCACTAAAAGGCTGGTAATTGGGTCATCCACCCTTCAAAGCGTGAATATAAAATTTTAATCAGATGCGTGTAATCACTCTGGGTGCTTGTAGCAAACTAAACTCGCGGCCAACGTGTGGACGCGGCGACCAAACTCTGCCAACAATCCTTTGATCTTTTGTAAAAAACCGACACCACACGGATCTCGCGCCAACTTGCGGGCCATCGTTCCAATACATACCAATGAAGCCCAAACACCCCGTCTACACGTTGGCCAATGCTATTGGCCACTACATTCGCCACTGTGTTGGCCAACGTGTAGAGGCGCCGTAAGGCATCGTTTGTAATTCCATCGGACTAGGATGACACGGTGTGATTCACGCCTAATTTTAAGATAACTTTTACAATATTTTATAATATGAATGCAAGTAAAATGTACCTTAAGAGGATAGTTTTAAACATTTCCTTAATTTACACAGAAGTTTAGAAATAGTTCCATTGTTAATATTTATGTTACTTTTACATACATCACAAAATGCATTAGCTTTTTTTTTTAAATAAATACTTTTGCTATAAAAAAATGCTTTTTAAAAAAATCACTATAACAGCTATAAACTTCACATAACGATAGATAACCCGGGAACGGTGTCTATCTGTGGGATCGGGTGACCTGAAAAATTCGAATAAAGCGGGCTACATACGAGACGATATCGGTGGCGATCTAGGGTGGAAAGAAATCGGGGCTTTTATCAAGGCAGACCCTACACACGGGCCTGCCTAGCAGTACGCGTTTGGACTTGGAGCGGAACGCATATGCGGTAGAGTTCTTCAAAATGCATCCTACTCTCTTAAAAAACCAACGTGTTGGTTTGGAATTAGCCCCCTCGGTTAATTTATTCGAAAATAGAAAAAGAGGAGTTGCTGGGTGAAAAATGGCTCCAAAAGAGACAAAAATTAAGCCACATAAACGTACTAAATGGTCTGTAATCCAAAGAGATGATTAATTTTCTCCGGATGGATGAAGACAGTTTTTACAACCTTCTAGGATTTTTCTATATTTATGATTTCGCCACTTATACAAAAACATCAATTTCTCCTACCTATGCTATTTAGTTATTTCTCTCTTTGTTCATTTCTGCTTTGGTCAAAATCGGGTTATGTACTACACACAACAAACAAATAAATAAAATACTTTTGTACAGTAATATGTATACTTTTTTTAATGTAATCTTTATTTATGGATTAAAGCTACAAAAAATAAAATAGCTTATAACTTTTTTTAAACATAAAGAAACTTTTAATTTCGGACATACTCCCTTCTAGCTTCTCATAGCTTGTTTGTTGATGTGGAGATGGTGAAGGAGTAGAAGTTAGTTGTTGATGAGAGGATGAAAGCACGTAAGAGATATGAGTGCGGTCTTGTGTTGATAGCGTTGGAATAGGAGTTAGTTGTTGAGGAGAGGCTTCATCCTCTCCTTACTTCATACTCCCTACTTTACGAACGGCAATAAAACAATTAGTATAGTAGGCATTCTTGACCTCGCAAGGTCATAGGCTAGGGTGGATATGATTTGAATTTCGATAGATTTTAATTAATTTATTTATTCAATTTTTTTTGTTTTTTGTAAAATATCAGTGCCATAGGCTTCTACTCCGTTCACATGTTTAAAAAGTAAAAAATTTGTTACGTAAAAAAGATCATTCAGTATCACTGTTTCGTTAACGTCCGCGAGGGCTGCCGGCAGCGACTCCCAAAAGAAATCGGACCGATGCGCCTACACACACGCAGTACGGAGTGGGCGGGGCCCCGATCTAGGAAGCATAGGCTGCATTTTTTGCTCCTGCCAGCCGATTAAGGAGGCGATATCGGCCACGACTTAGGATGGCCCTACATACGACACGATTTAGAGGCAATCTAGGAGGCATCCCCACTACTCCACCCTAGATCGCCACCGATATCATGTCGTATGTAGCCCGCTTTTTCCCCCGCCGCCGATTTTTGTCGCGATTTCGAGTAGCTGCCTCATTTCCCCTTCCACACCGTCAGTTCACCCGGCAACGTCGGAGCAGGCGTACGTTCCTGAGCTTTGGCGCCAGCCCGGTGCGGTACACCGGGGTCACCGAATATGTAAGTAAAACAGACCGAATTGAATATTCGTTTTTTGTCTGATTTATGTACATTTTTTACTTACCTTTGTTATTTTTTTATTGTATTATCCTATAATCAGTTTTGCATGATTTTATCAAAATATCACAAAATTATTCTATCTTGTTTCAAATATAAACTTTGTACGAAAGGGAACAACATCGTCTAGAATCGCTTCTTCATGAACTGCTTGATGACGACAGACCATCATTGTCCTCAGACAGTGAAGCTGGAAGTGACATCGAACTGGAGAATCCTTCACCAAACGACATACAGGATTCAACCAGCGAAGAGGAGCTAAGTGACCGAGAAGCTTCAGGTAACAACAGCGCCTTTTATTTAGGAAAGGATAAAAGTACGAAATGGAGCAAAGAACCTCACCGCCAATCTGTCCGTACTAGAGTTTAGCGGCGCTATCGTCGCGCCGCAAGCGAAACACACCGAAGCCTAAATCACGCTATCAGAATTCCGAATCATAAACAGTATATATAGAACATCTCCGAACTATCACATGGAGTGCTGGCCGCTCCCCGGGCAGAACACCTTGCCCGGCAGGAGATCTCACCTTTTCCTTCCACGGCCACAGTGGTGACCCCGACGTGATCTGAACATGCAACCAACAAGGTGATGTAGCGGCGCTGTCGTCGCGTCGCAAGCGAAACACATCGAAGCCTAAATCACGCTATCAGTATTCCGAATCATAAACAGTATATATAGAACATCTCCGAACTATCACATGGAGTGCTGGCCGCTCCCCGGGCAGAACACCTTGCCCGGCGGGAGATCTCCCCTTTTCCTTCCACGACCACAAGAGGTTAAAGAAAATCTCCGAACTATCACATGGAGTGCTGGCCGCTCCCCCGGGCAGAACACCTTGCCCGGCGGGAGATCTCCCCTTTTCCTTCCACGACCACAAGAGGTTTCAATATAATAACTCAGTTACCAGGACCTAAACTCTTGGAATTTGGAGACACTTCTTTGACGATACTATAAATAAGATTATTGCCGAATATACCAACCAATACATTGCTTCCGTGAAAGATAATTATGCTAGAGAAACGTATGCAAAACAGACTGATTTCAACGAGGTATATTACTTGATTGGTTTGCTTCTATTAGCCGGAGTGAAAAAATCGAATCACCTGAATGCTGAAGAGTTGTTTTGAACGGATGGTGGTTCGGTGGAAATATTTGTCTGCCCAGAGGTTTCAATTTCTTCTACGAACTTTGAGGTTTGATGATAGTACTACAAGGACATAAAGAAAAGAACTAGACAAAATTTGCCACATTCGAGAGATATTCGAGAAATTTGTCCAAAATTGTAAGGATAGTTACACTTTATCTGCTTTTGTGACTGTCGATGAAAAGTTGGAAGCTTTTCGCGGAAGGTGCTCATTTAGGCAATACGTTCCGAATAAGCCAAATCCATATGGTATCAAAATTCAAGCTCTGTGTGACGCTAAAATGTTTTATACATTCAATATGGAAATATATCTCGGAAAACAGCCAGATGCAGGCCCATACACTCATGACAATTCTGGCTTGGCTGTGGTTCAAAGATTATGCGAGCCCATTTTCAATACTGGCCGCAACGTTACAACAGACAATTGGTATATTACTTGTCTGTGACCCCATCTGAAGCATTGCTTGAGAAAGGAACAGTCGGAACAATTCGGAAGAATAAAAAAGAAATTCCCCCTGACTTCAACATATTGCGTGGTCGAACTGTGAACTCAAATACTCGTATGTTTGGGTTTCGCGACAATATGGTTTTGTTTTCATATGTTCCAAACGCAAGAAAAAATGTTCTCCTGATTAGCACAATGCACAATGATGCTACAATTGATGCCGAAAGTCAAAAACCAGATATAATTTTGTGTTACAATGACATCAAGGGCGGTGTTGACGTGGTAGATCGTTTGTGTGCTAATTACAATTGTGCTCGGGGAACAAGACGCTGGCCTATGGCAGTTTTTTATGCTATGCTAAATATCAGTACCATAAACAGTCAGGTGATACATACAGCTAACAACCAAAATTCCAAACTGAAACGTCGTCAATTCATTGAGAATTTGGCTATGAAATTAATTGAACCCCACATAAGAGAACGACAGATGCACTTGCACCTGCCGTGGTCAATGAGACAAAGACTGTCTGAAATTTTGAAGATAGATGAGGTACCTGGAGCGGCTGGTCCATCACGAAATGGCCGTTGCTTTGTATGTGGATGGAAAAAATAGAAAGACCAAATACACTTGCCACAAGTGCAAGAAACATTTGTGTCTTAAGCACGTAGTGCCTTATTGTAGTATTTGCTTGACTGAAGAATAGTGATTTTCAAAGATTTTTTTTTGTTATTTTTTGTTGGTAAGATGCCATTTTTTGTTTATTATAAGTAAGTTCCTAGAGTGTAAAAACTGATAAGACTGAATTAATTTTAAAAATATGTTGATTATTGAATTTTCAAATTTTTAAAATAGCTATGTGTAAAAATTAATTTTATAGGGTCTATGTGAAGTTGTCTAATCATAAGAAAAAGTAAATAAACGAGGCTGAGATTAATGAAATGTTGTTGTTTTAATGTCAAATAATTTATAATTAATAAATAAAATGGTCAGTAAATAAAATATTTTGAAAAATCTTCCATTGAAAATCCCGGTGCGTGGGACCGGGATCACCGAAGATGTAAGTCAAATCGACGTCACCGTTGGCGAGTTAAACATTATAAAGAACAATTTTTAATATTTTAGGTAGGTTATTATATAAATTAATGATTTGATGCCTTTAGAAAAGAAAGAAAAAAAAAAAAAAAATAATAGCAAATCGGTTATAACTCTTTTCAAATTTTTATACATTTAAATAAAATTTAAACACGAAATGTATCATCAGTGATATGTTAACTACAAAATATGAAAAATTAATTAATGATAAACAATTGTAAATGTAAATACGTAAAAATGTAATCTTCATATTATTTCATTCATGTTTTGCAGGACACAGTAATAAAAATAATATAAAACTATAACCGAATAAAATTGAATATAAAATCAAGTGCTAGGTTATTGATTAATTTATAATTATTGCATTGTGTTATTTTCTCAGTAATATAAATATTTAAAAAAACAACAATTAAATCGTGAATTATCTGATAAATACTTTCATTTTAATCATCCAGAAAATTTTATACATAACTTTTTTTAAAAGCAAAAACAACATTAACAAATCTCAAATTATTAAAGTTTTAAATGGAATTAAAAATCACACAGGTGCGAATTTACCTCTCAAATTCTTCTTTATTCTTTTCGACTCAATTTTCACATCCTTCTGGGTGATGCCCGCTAGAATACAACAACATACTTCTTTCCCTTTTTAAATTAATGTGCCTTATCTTGAAATCCACATTTTATTTTCCTCATTCATGTTTACTAATTAATAAATTATTAATATTCATAGTTTGATTGTCTTCATAGTACTACATATATTTTAATTTTAATTTTGAGTTTACTTCTTTAAATTATTATTGTGGCCACTTCTCGTGTCAGTTTTTGGTTTTCTTGTCACATCCGGTAGTATGTCAATTCAATAATTGAATTTTTGTATATTATTTCTTTAAATTATTTTCCCATTTTATTAAAAAAAATAGTAGGCCGCGGCGGTGCGCTGCGACAATGCACGCGCACCGCCTGGCAGGGTCGCCATGTAATATAGGAAAGGTGTCAATGAAGGCTACGTGTGGTTGGTACTAAAACTTTAATTAGACTGCTTTATTATTCTACCTTAACACTAAAGTATATTAACGTGAGAGCACTACACTACAGGTACCTAAAAGTACTAGAAGGTAACTGCAGCCGCGTTTCATTAGGTAACACTTAAACTATTCGGTTTTCAGACTCGTAATTTACCTTGGAACGACGCCTGAAATGCGTTCACTAATCTGTCTGAGAGTTCGTTTCCACTGTACCGGCTGATCGTTTGCGGTCACGTGACGTCCTTTTGTTTAATTTACGACCAATGTAAGCCGTACACGGTAACGCTACATACACGTATAATACAGGTCATTGCTGATGGATGACCGCACCTTTGTTGTACGGTTTAGCGTCAAACTTTACACATATGTGCATAATCCTTACGTTTTAGATATAAGAATTATATTTGTTTCTTTCTGTTGACTCATCGATTCTACAATAATAAAATTCTGTTGGAATTGATAATTTATGAGAATGGTTGTCGCGAAACAGCTTTTTTTTGCATATATTTTAAAACAGTTGTAACAGTACTCATTCGTGTCATAAAAATCTCATGGTCACTGATTAGGGTTGCCAACTGTTTTAAGTCAAATATAGTATTATCTAAGCTATTATTAAACTTATATACCCTCTTATTACAAACCCAAAATTATATTATTTAGTAATAGGTTTAAATTGGGTGAATGGTCTAAGGTTTAAACTGAAATCTGTTTGACAGCAAATGTCAAATTTGGCGAAGACTGCTGCCTCGGCTAAGGGACTTTTATATTAAAAGGACTATTTTAGAGTCTTAGTTTGAACTCTAAGCTCTCAATTACTTAGTTATATTTTGAAAATAAGGTCGATAGTATGTTTCAAGTTAAATATTTATTTATATAAGAATATTTTAAGCTTCTTAAAGCCTTTATTATCAAACTCACGACAGTCAGCCCGTCAGTCCAGAATATATTTGGACCCATTATATAGTATGCTAGTATCTGAAGGTTTTGTTAAAATGACTCCTTACCGACCTAGGACGTATAAACGTCTAAATGTGATAGAGTCATGCTGCAGCTATATTATGATTGTAGCACGAATTGGTCGGCTTGACCGAGGAAGGACCACGCTCTCACAGAATGCCAGCGTAAAATTGCTGCTGTGTTTGTATGGTAAGTATAGAGATCCATGGACCCTTTTTACTAGAAACGAGACATTCCATATTAGTCCTCAGGGGTGACGATGCCTCTGAATTTTGATTATTTATCGTGGCTAAATGTAGATGGGGTTGGGCCACAGCATTCACTTACCATCAGGTGGACTTTGAACTCGTCTGTCAATCTTATTATATAAAAAAACACGGCAATGCTTTAGAAAAGAAGATATTGACTCAGTTTAGATGCGTGTGGTGACGAATTTCTTTTAATGTTGTGATGCTCGTTATGTTAAATAATAATAATAAAAAAAATCCATATGGAACCGAATGATAAAAATGTTCTGTTCTATTTCTTTACTAAGTCTTTTTACCGATGGCGTGTCAAAAATCGGAAACTGTCACCAGCGCATTAGTGATAATGCCTTAAGTATTCACGTAAAGCTCGCACTCCCCCGTCCTTCCTTCCGATTCCGCTTAAGTCGAAGGAAGGGCCGGATGTCGTAAAAGCGAAACGGGGGACATACATACTACAAGAACATTTATTATATTTACGCCAATATTCTAGTCTCTAATAGATGGAGGTACTTTGTCGGCGCTGTTGTCGCGCCACATGCAAAACACACCGAAGCCTAAATCGTGCTATCAAAGTTCCCAAGAAAAGCAGTATATATAGAAAGGGATGAAAACCTTGCCCGGCGGGAGATCTTCCCTTTTCCTTCCACCAAGTACCACAACATTTATGTAAGGTATTAAACAGAGTTAATAATAATTAAGCGTGATAAAATACTTTTTATTGAAATCCAATATAATTATCAGTTTATCGATAAATTGTGTTACACATAAATTGTTAATTGTGTGTCACTGCCTCATTGGTCTTGTATCGCTGACGAGGCTGCTGACCTAATCGAGGGTTCGAATCAGAGGTCAAAAAATTCTCAATAGCAGCTCAGAAAGCACGTAAAGCCTTTGGAACTGCGCCTGATCCACTACGGTCGTGTCGAAAGTCCTATCGGATTATGTTAGTGTATCTGTGCCGTTTTGTTTTGTTAACCGCGAACTTTTCGACAACCTAACAATGATTTTGTTTAATGCGGCTAAGAAAACACTGTTATTATTTTTGTGCGCAATTTGTCAACGTGAATTGAAATTTATTTCATATATGTATATAACTTTACTTCGTATTTGTCAAATAACAGTAACTGTAAATGTAAATAACTGTAAATGTAAATACAACTGAGTGGCATATTTACCTAGGACGGCGCGACCGAAATCCGGTCTGGAGGACATTATTTATTATTAATCCATGTGTTATGCAAACATTGATTTTAACTGTATTAATGCCAAACAAAACAACAAATGTAGGAAATCTTCTACGTTGCTGCATCAAGGGCACGTCTGTACAAATTACTTACGCACGGTACAAAATTTTCTTTACGTATTTAATAATATTAATACGTAAATGAAAACTTAATACAAAATCTCTATATTATAAATACACAATCTATATATTACATAATTTGTATATTATATAGATTATGTGTCAATAAAATCGTCCCGTTTGGAATTTTAACTAGCTCCAGTATAATAACCATCAAGCAGTGGAGTATGAACTCGTTACAGTTAAGTATGACTATAAATGTTACAGCTGAGAACAGGATTGTTAGTAGCTTGTCAGATTACGTTTTCAAAAGGAGGGATCTTATTATATTTGATGTCGCTTGCGTTTGTCAAATCGAAAACGCCTAATCATAAATTATTACTTGTAAGCTCAGGGCTAGGCAGCTCCGCCCTAATTTTATAGTACGCGGCATTTTGCTTAAAATCCTTTGTACAATTTCATTTCAATTATACGCAAATGAAATACAAAAACCATTGTTCCTTATTACATTGGTTTCTTTTTCTTTAATGTAAAGTTAATGTGGTAGGTACGCGTTACTTTCGTACGTGTTAATGAACTTCATTATATTTTCGAAAGGTTTTGTTTTTTAGACATACAGGTTTTCTTGCAATGTTTTCCGCCGCCGCTGAGTACGTGATAAATCTATTCATCCATCAATATAAAGTCAGCCTATAGGTCTTGCTGAACATAGTTCTTCCCAAGGATTGCCTCATAATAATTAATATGCCCAACGTTTGTCAAAACCCTCTTCGAAATGAGACGTGGCCTGTGCTCAGTAATGGGACGTATACCACAGAAATCGTAATAATAAGAAGACAGTTGAAGTCGCATAGACGCGTGACCTTTTCGCCGCTATGATGTGTTAATGAACATCATTCACCATTTTGTGATTTAATTGCGCGGGGAACGTCGTACGTGAATTTATGTTATTATAGTGCTGAACTGCAGCATAATCAGTTGTAAAAAACTCATCAAGGACGTGTAATTCAACTAATAAAGGTATAACATTTCATCGGCAAGTTGATTATTTACTAATTATCATTGTTTTAACTAATTTGCATCTAGATGAATACTTTACTATGATATGTGTACCTTTGTATACTTTCATTTATTACCGTATGTACCGACGTATTTGTAATCACTAATACTGTATGTACTTATGTCGTTAGATACTTATTTCATTAGGTTTATCATATTTTATTCCTGTTTATTTACGCCAACCCAGTCGCTTCTTATTTTTATTACGGTTATTTCCCATTTTAATTTTACGTCGTCCTGTTGCATAATGTGTATTCTGATTGTAAGCTACACAGCTTTTCCCTTCGAAAGCCGAAGCGAGGCTGATCTGGCGGCGGGGAACAAGGTTCAGGACGCCGATAGTTTAGGTAATTTCTTTTTTACGGTGAAAATAATGGTGATTTAAAAAAATAAAAAAGAACATAAGCCCCGCTTTATTGTTAGTTCAGTTAGTATGCAAAGTTTCATGATCTAATTTAAAGTATTTTATGAATACCAGCGGTTTATTGTTCAGTTTGGAGGTAACTTTCAAGTTTTTTTTACATTAAACCTCAGCGTTACCATATTTATTTCAAAATTAATGCTGCAATATTTTCAGCATAACGGAGGATCTGGCAAAGCCATTTCAGGTAGTATGGGCCTTTAAGATGTGGCGACATCGGTTTTGGAAGTAATCGAGCGCTAATTCATTTCTATTGTCTTATTATTACTATTTCTGTGGCTGTAACATTAATATATTTGTCGTAGTCACCCGTCTTGTAGACGGGTTGGCAACCGCAGTTTTTATTTTATTTTTGTTATTATGATGACGCTGCTGCCCATCTTTAGGTTTGTTTACCTATGTCACCTCTTACGCCACTTAAGGTGAATATAATATTGTTACGACCTTAGGGTTCGTGACAGTAAAAACTGCTGATTGAATTACCAAAATTGGCACTTTAATTACTGAACATCAATTAAAACTTAAAACACACCAGTAATTAATCACACTTAACACTTTATTTCACATTATTTCGCTCTGAAGTCTCCGTTTACTTCGCAAATTCAATACTGCCCCGGTCGCGGCACTAAACGGCTTTATATAGGACCTTTTCGACCGAAACATCTAGAGTTTCCAGCAAAAACCGGTCCCGACCCAGACCCATACCCAGAGATTTCGAGTGTAGAGTTTGCTAGAAAGCTTAGTTCTTCTATTCGATACTAGATGGCGCTAGTGGGAGAGTTCTAGAAAGATCTTGACGCTCCTGTTTCTGCTGCTTGATACCAGATGGCGCTAATAATCACCCGCCATATACCGGGCTTAATTGTGGCGCGCAACAATATCTATCAGTACCGGTTCGCACCTATGTTACATGTACACATTAAAATTAAAGTTGTTAATAAGTCCTTCCCCCGCAAACCCTTAATAAAATAAAATGATATGTCTTATCTAGCTTGAAGAGCACCTACCGCCCTCTCTCAATTGCGTGCACTAATCCTGTCACCACTACTTCTAACACCACTACACTAGGAAAGACGATAATACGACACGTGTGTCGCTTCTTCACGAGGCATCCTCAGGTGATGTAGACTCTGCTGTGGCTGAAGGTCAGAAGTCAGGTCAGAAGGTTAATTGAGCAGATGTTGGGATGACGCAATTCCTACCAACTTTCACATAATGGATTTTCGCAAAGTAACGCCTGATTTTATTAATTACTTGTACTAAACGGCGACTTGACGACAATCATAGAGCGAAAAATTTGTGTATACATTTACCTACCATATGAGTATTGCATACAACAGCAAATATATATATATATATATATATATATATATATATATATATATATATATTTATCGCTGGACATGAGCGTCACCCCAGAGTTGTTGTATTTTATATATTTGTGTTATTTTATAATTAGGTACCGACTTAATGTGTTCCTTTCTCTTTGTAATCTTTCATATTTTGTTTCAGGTGTACCTACCGACTAGCTGATTTGACAATTAGTGATGTGAAGTGATTTTGCTATGTGGTATCGATACTTTATATAAACATGTGATCGTGGCAAATTAAAAATGACTTGTATGAGTATATTTTTTTTAAAACTTACGGTGTAGTGATGCGCTTGTATCGATCATGAGTGCGTCTCGGTCGCAACTAGTTCTGATATTTATCTTTCTTCATAACAATGTTGGCAGTCTGCAGGAGGTGCTTATTGAAGAGTCATGTGAGTATCATTTTTGTAAATACCTTTCATCATCATTCTTCATCGACATCACAGTTGTCATTAAGAGTTGACGCCGGTCTTACAGATTTTAATAATTTAAATTTTAGGTTTTGTAAATCTCAACGTTCAAGAAGTTTTGGGTATTTATTTATAGTTAACGAGACGGTTATAACGCCATCAACCGAAAACATGAGATCTTTCATATCCCATAGTGTCGTCTCTTATGACAGCTACAGATGCTATAGATCACCCACATCTTTTTTTATAAATATTATTTCTTTAGGGGTTTCGGGAATGATCTTTTAACCCACCAAGCAGTCTGATTTTATATTGTGTTACTCTGGTCGTTTGGAATAAAAAAAAAAACGCGATAGAAACCGTAAAATATTTATTATGTATTGTGTTTTTTCTTGCATGTCTGTAATGCCTGATGGGGCGGCAGAGTCCAAAGAGCAACAGGTTACGTTTAGCCATGAAATATGGATGTAAATTGAACTTTGTGAAAGAAGTAAAATTTTAACAGTGGTAGAGCCACGCGGCAGCTTTGCTGTTGCACGTATGGGCCGGCTCAAACCGGGGTGGTACCACGACCTCACAGAATACCGGCGTGAAGTGGAAGCTCTGCTTCCGCGTTTCGTCTGGTGAGTGCAGGTGGCCGGAGGCCCAAATCCCCCCCCCCCCATCAACATGGTAGCGGTATTAAATAATGATCGACTACCCCAGGAGGGTACCAGCACCCCTGGAGAATCCCCTCGCTGAGCATCCACGACCATGTTTCTCAACTTCTGAGCGTGGGTGCTCAGGCTGCCCCGCGTATTCTGGGGGGGGGGGGGGCAAAATTCCGCTCAAGACTACAACTGCTCGGGGCAAACGGAGCAACAAGACCAAGGCGACCCCTGCCACGCTGTCCGTGAATTTCTGCAATATCAGGGGGACTTCACTCTAACCTAAACGCCGTTTACTACCATCTCGAGACGGCGAGGCCGGCTCTGCTCTTTCTGACCGAGACGCAGGTGTCCTCTCCGGCTGATGTCTCGTATCTCTCCTACCCGGGGTACAAACTGGAACACTCCTTTGTGCCTCGGGCTGGAGTTTGCGTTTACGTCAGAGAGGACATCTGATCTCGACGCCTCGGCAGACTTGAAGGTTTGGACCTGTCCATCCTTTGGCTACGCGTAGACAGCGACGACCATGCGCGCGTCTACGGGTGCCTCTATAGGTCCCATAGCGGTAATGCCGAAACAGACCGACTATTCGACCACGTCCAAATGCCTGCAGATTCGTTGCTACAGCAGTTCCCCTCCGCAGAGATCGTGATCCTCGGCGACTTTAACGCCCATCACGCCGAATGGCTTGGTTCACGTTTAACCGATCATGCGGGGAGATCTGTTCATGATTTTGCCTTGGCATATGGTCTGACACAACTGGTAACTTCGCCTACGCGGATTCCAGATGTGGAGGATCATGCACCTTCCCTGTTGGACCTTCTGCTGACCTCTCACCCGGACGGATATCAGATTTCCGTTGACGCCCCTTTAGGCTCCTCGGACCATTGTCTGGTCCGGAGTGTGGTGCCACTCACGCTGAAATCGCGGTTGCATTCTGCAGGCTGCCGCCGTGTTTGGCACTATAGGTCAGCCGATTGGGATGGGATGCGGTCTTTCTTTGCATCCTACCCCTTGGGGGCGGGTTTGCTTCTCGCCGGATGATCCCAACGTTGTTGCGGATTCTGTCGCTGATGTGGTACTTCAGGGTATGGCACTTTTTATTCCTTCCTCTGTGGTGCCCATTGGAGGCAAGTCTCAGCCATGGTTTGGTCGCTCCTGTAAAATAGCATCATGCTATAAGCAGGAGTGCTACCAAGCCTGGGCTGATGCATCAGCGTCCCGGGATGTAAACATCAGCGCTCTAAAAAAGAAGTATAATTCCGCCTCTAGGTCCTTCAAAAGAGTCATTGCCAAGGCAAAGTCAGAGCATGTAGGCAGAATTGGCGAAAAACTAGTTCGCCTTCCTTCTGGAACCCGTGCATTCTGGTCTCTCGCCAAGGCTGTCCAGGGGAATTTCTGTCAGCCATCTCTTCCATCTCTGCACAGGGAGGACGACTCACTGGCCCATACCGCAAAGGAGAAAGCCGATCTTCTAGGCTCTTTCTTTGCGTCTAACTCGACTCTCGATGACGGGGGGAGTACTCCGCCGACCATCCCGCGGTGTGAGTGCTCCATGCCGGAAGTGCACTTCACTCACACAGCGCTCGGTTCGCAAAGCACTCCTCTCCCTGGACATCCACAAGTCGAGTGGGCCTGACGGAATCCCCCCAATTGTGCTGAGGACGTGTGCTCCAGAGTTGGCACAGGTTTTAACGCGTCTTTTCCGGTACTCCTACTCCCTAGGTGTAGTCCCAAAATCATGGAAGACGGCTTACGTCCACCCGATCCCTAAAAAAGGTGACCGCTCTGACCCGTACAACTACCGGCCAATCGCCATCACCTCCTTGTTCTCCAAAACAATGGAGTCCATTGTAAACTGCCAGCTCATGAGGTACCTTGAAGATCACCAGCTGATTAGTGACCGCCAATACGGTTTTCGCCGTGTTCGGTCAGCTGGTGATCTTCTGGTCTACCTAACTCACAGATGGGCGGAGGCAGTAGAGTTCAAGGGGGAGGGAGGCATTGGCCGTTAGTTTGGACATTGTGAAGGCCTTCGATCGGGTTTGGCACAAAGCGCTTCTTTCGAAGCTCCCTTCCTATGGGCTTTCCGAGAAATTGTGCGATTGGATCACCAGCTTTCTTGCAGATCGGAGCATCAAGGTCGTTGTAGACGGTGCAAGCTCCGATTGCAAGCCTATTAATGCTGGTGTTCCACAGGGATGCGTGCTATCGCCAACGCTGTTTCTTCTGCATATCAATGACATGTTGCATACCCGTAACATTCATTGCTATGCAGATGACAGCACTGGTGATGCTCTTTACACCGGCCGAGCCAATATTTCTCGGGAAAACGTCTCCGAGTGCCGGGACAAACTTGTGTCTGAAGTCGAGTCTCTGCTGGACAGAGTCTCGGATTGGGGGCGACTAAATCTAGTCCAGTTTAACCCCCAGAAGACACAAGTTTGCGCGTTAACCGCTAAAAAGAACCCCTTTGTCGTATCCCCTCAGTTTCAAGGCACTCCCCTTGTTGTCTCAGCCAGTATCGGAATCCTCGGCGTCGACATATCGAGTGACGTGCAGTTTCGTGCTCACTTGGAAGGGAAGGCCAAATTGGCCTCTAAAAAAGCTTGGCGTGCTCAGCAGAGCGGGACAGTATTTCATGCCGGCACACCGCCTGCAACTTTACAAGGCGCAGGTTCGGCCGCACATGGAATACTGTACCCATCTCTGGGCTGGGGCTCCCCAGTACCAGCTTCTTCCACTTGACCGCATCCAGCGCAGAGCGGCTCGAATCGTCGACGACCGAGTGCTTTCCGATCGGCTCGATTCACTGGCGCTGCGAAGAGATGCTGCATCTCTTTGCGTATTTTATCGCATCTATCACGGGGAGTGCTCTGAGGAATTGTTCGGATTAATCCCAGCCGCCAAATTTCGTGAACGCACTACACGTCAAACGTCCCGATACCATCCACATCATCTGGATGCTTGGCGGTCCACCACTGTACGTTTCACAAGGAGTTTTCTTCCACGTACAACCTCTGTGTGGAATAGTTTACCACCGGCGATTTTTCCGGACCGATACGATCTGGGGACCTTCAAGAAAAGAGCTTACTCCTTTCTAAAGGGCCGGCAACGCACCCGCAATTCTCCTGGTGTTGCGGTTGATCATGGGCGGCGGTAGTCTCTTAACATCAGGTGAGCCGCATGCTCGTTTGCCCCTTCTTCTATAAAAAAAAGTAATAGGTGATTGCATAGTCCTGCACTTATTACAAGGTATATCTCATGTAGGTTGGGGGGGGGGGGGGTTCTTTTATTTCGGGTTGACTGTATTATTAGGTATATGCAAAAACTACTGTCACCCATAGACACTTATATCTACCGTAGCTCAAGCTATAAGTACAGATACGTTGTCATTACTGAGGACTAAGATGGAATATCAGTGTAAATGGTATGCGGTTACTAAAATACTGCAGCGTTATTCCGGCAGAATGTGAGGTAGAAAAAACTCAATAGCTGATGAACTTTTTTTGACCACTCTAGACCTTATTATAACCAGCGGTCGGGTTTACTGCCACTGGAACAACGAGGCAGTCAAAATGATGATGATTAATAAAAGTGCAAAGTATGCCGATCGTTAAATCACGCGAAGGCCAATTACAATAGTTAGTGAAACAGAGTGACATGAGCAACACCGGCTGTGTTCGGTGACTGACATATAATTGGCCTCAATAGTACACACTCCGCAATTTCAAAGTTTGATTGATCATGAACGACGCTAAATTGTATTAATTTTCGTCAATCAATCCACCAGTAAGTCAACTTCACACGATTTGTTTTCCGTCGAGTCAATGACTTCGTTAAGATTGATGGGAACGAGTCGAACCGTCTAATGGGCGCCTTACAGTCGACTCAGTGATAGTTCATTAACTGCCGTGCATTAACAAAGGAAAAGATCAAATGTTTGCTTACGGGGAAAGTTCATTGTTATTTTTTTTTTTTGAAAGTTTCGCTCGTCCGTCTTCCGTCCGTCAATCATGTTGTCAGTCATAAAAATTAGGGCATGTGCTGAGAATTCAGTCTAAATATAGAATTTCCACGTAAATACGGCACACAGTTCAGGTTTATTGTAATTAATGACGTCCGCAGACCGGATACGTCATTTGACTTTTTTGTTATTTGTTCCATATGGGGATTTGAACCTGCTCCCACAACGCTGCTGTCAAACGGTTAGTTTCTAGCCCAATTGCTTTTTAATAATAACAAAATCGTGAGAAAACCTGCATATCTGAGATATAGGGAAATAATAATTCAAAGACAAGTTGTGAAGTTCGCCAACACGCACTGGGACAGTGCGGCGGACACTTCGTTGCCCCAAAACCCTCTCAGAAATGAGAGGAGGCCTGTGCCAAGGTGTGGGACGTATATAGGCTGTAACTTTTAACCTTGAAATTTAATAATTAAATGTCCTTCAGACCGAATACCGATCATGGCGGCCAGTCTTAACGGTTACAGCCTATTAAAGTCCACTGCTGAAGATAGGCGTCCCCCATAGATTGCAGCATAGGTGGAATATCTGCCATAAATGCCACGCTTTGCAAGCGGGTTGGCAACCGAGCTATCTATACTAAACAGGATTATCCAAAAGTAACAGCAGTAACATACAAACATATACATGTATACGGGGCAAGCTAATAAAAACATGTTGAAAGTACATTGCTTAGCATGACGAAACTCGGCCCTCTATTAATCGTAAAATTAAAAAGTCTTAACTGCATGATACGTCTTGATTACGTCTGTCAGATTAACAGACGTACGCACATCGCTTCAATTAAAGATACGCTTCTACATGCGCATTTAATGTAAAAGCGTTTCTCACAAAGGATTTGTAAGATGGATTACAAAAGGGTGACAACGAACGATATAGAACAGTAAAAAAAATGGACTGAAACTTAATTGGACTCTATCTTATTTGGTCAAGGGATGCTAAATTCGTTTGTTGGTTAATGTCTTCTTTTAAATATATACACGAACATTAAATAAAACTAATTTTATAAATTTTATCGTGTTTAATTTTAACACTATATGGTTAAAGAGGTAGCCCGGGATAATTATGACATCAAGACGTTGAACATTTTCAGTTTCTCATCCTATCCATTGCAGCCTATAAAAGTCTACTGCCTCTGCCACAGATTATAAATTATAATTATAAGGCCAGGCTGTTACCTATTACGGCTGCATCATGAAAGAGTCGGCTTAATCGCAAATGGACCACGCTTGCAAGGAATACGATACTAGAATAGTAATATAACGCTGTTATGTTTCGAATTGGTGACTGACGAGAATTGGAAACCTTTTTACTGGCCATCTTAGTTGTCTGGCGTGATATAACGCATCCGAATTTTGATTATTAATTGAGAATAAAATGTGTATGTATAGGATATACCTATACTTATATATATATATATATATATATATATATATATATATATATATATATATATATATATATATATATATATATATATATATATATATATATATATATATATATATATATATATTTATTATTATTATTATATATTAGCCACAGCATCCATTTACTATTAATGGACTGTACATGTTTCACACGTATAGTTCTATAAAATATACTTAGATGAGTTTAAAAAACTTCATCACCATCATCATTACACCCCTTCACTAGTCCACTGCCGAACATAGGCCTCCCCCAAGTAATGCCACAAAGCACGGTCCTGAGCCACCTGCATCCATCGACTTCCGGCATGTATTACCAGGTCGTCACTCCATCTAGTGGGGGGTCGCCCTACACTACGCCTACCGGTACGAGGCTGCCACTCGAGAACCTTTCTTCCCCATCGGTTATCGGTTCTTCGAGCTATATGGCCGGCCCATTGCCACTTCAGCTTACTAATCCGTTGGACTATGTCGGTCACTCTGGTTTTACTGCGGATATCCTCATTTCTGAGTCTATCACGCAGAGAAACTCCGAGCATAGCCCTCTCCATAGCTCGCTGAGCAACCTTGAGCGTCCTCATACCCCCAGCAGTGAAGGACCACGTCTCTGATCCGTAAGTCATCACTGGCAACACGCACTGGTTGTACATTTTAGTTTTCAGAGATTGAGGTATACCTGACGAGAAGATGTTGAGGTGATGATGATGTTTAAAAAACTTAACACGCATAAATTATAAGCTGTAATAATCCTTTTTTTTATGGAAGAGGGTGACAAACGGGCACACAGTCCACCTGATGGTAGGTGGATGCCCTGGCTCATAGACATCAACCTCAATTAAGAATGTAAATGCAGATGCATTGTCAATGTCACCCCTAAAGATCCAGATAAAATGCCTCGTTTCTAGTAAAAAGGTGTCTTCGGTTCTGTACACTCATCATATGAAACGCAACAGCATTAAGTTGCTATTTTACGCTGGTAATCTGTGAGAGCGTGGTCTTACCCCGGTCGAGCCGTACCATTCGTACACAACCATATAGCTGCAGTGTGGCTACCACGTAGGTATAATAAAATGCAAAAATAATTATTTGACAAAAACAAATTATAATTATTTGCGTATCTTTACGCCACAATATTTAACCTCATGATTTCTTGTATTTACGCGAACACATCACATTACATTTACATTTAAATGTATAAATTAAATAATACTAGTTTTTACGAATTTTAATAAAATATATTTTATCAAAATAATTTTCATAACGTCCATTAAAACTAGTATTATTTAAATCATATTATTTATATAATATCGATTAAAAACTACTTTTCTTTTTTCCTTTCCAGCACCCAAGGTCACGGTGACCATGGGTGCTGGAAAGCACCCGAAACGTCGGGTATTAAAAATAAAATAAATAAAACGCGATAAAATCCGTAAAAGTAGTTTTAATCAATGTACAGTGTTCGCGTAAATATAAGAAAACATCATTATAATATCCTTAAAAACCTAATTCGTGAACATGCAATCGGCGTTCGAAAAGGGCTGTAGAAAAGACTCCTAAAGAAGTGTTACCTCTGCTTCTGCCAGTGTTTCCATCTAATACCACAATGCACAAACGGCAATGAACACCACATTGGAAAACAATACAGGCATTAAACAATTTTTTTCTATTTTTGATTTTCTTTAAACTTTCAGTGTTACCTTTTAGAAGCGTGACAGATAGAGCGAAAGCAAAGGTGGATTAGTACGTGAAAAAATAAAGCATTCGGTTCATTTCCAGCTTGCATGCATAATACTAGGTGATTATTTCCCTATTGCAAGTCACGAGGGTTAATTTAGTGACATTACATTTCCTTTGAAATAATAAAAATACAGTGGTTTTAAATCATTGCTTACGTGTTCAACTGTACTGTGGTCTCGCGGTTTTCCATTGGCTTACGACATATTAGTAATATTGTAACATTAAAATCCAATCACAAAAGGATTGTCTTACAATGGGTGCCTTCCCATATTGGCTTAGAGGGAAATGGGGCGGTAGACGTTCTTGCTAAAGATGTGATAAGTGATGGGGAGAATTTCGCCCTCCCTCAATTGTGTGCACTAATTCCTTCACCACTATGGTTAAGCCCTTCACCACTATGGTTATAATAATATAATAACACTTACGGTTGTAATAATATAATTTATGTATTCGATACATTTTTGGCTTAAAGAAGTTCGATCACGTCTCTGTTTATTGCAAGCAGCTTAAATGGCTCCCTATCCGCCTTCGCCGAAACACTTGAATCCTCTGTCTTCTTTTCAATATTCTACATAACCCTGATAATCCGCTATATCTAAAAAATCGCTTGACTTTTGTTCATCATCCAGATGTTCCATGTAGATCAAATACTAGAACACTGTTAAGATTTCAGTCATTCAATAGAATGCTCTATTCTCATTCTTTTACTGTTAACGCAGTACGATTGTGGAATTCACTTCCCTTTAGGATTCGTGACGCTGAGTCGGTGTCTATGTTTAAAAGACTTGTTAAAGAGTATTATCATTCACACCGTAATGATTAATTCGTGATGTGTAGATAATTCATATATGTAACATTAAAAGTATAATATATTGAATTTTATATTTTTTTCTTATACTATATTATATTTGTATTTTATATTTATGTGTAAGTATATATATATATATATATATATATATATATATATATATATATATATATATATATATATGTATATGTATATATAAGATAGATATAAGATCTGACATAGTCTTAATATCAAGGGCCACACAACAAATGGCTGTAAGGTCAGTAGCCTGTCTACAGAATAGAGGTGGACATTTTGAACAATTATTAAATTAATAATAATACTTAATGACATTAAAAGTTTCTTAAAGTTATAGTGTATTTTTATTTAATCCATTATCGAAAATTAATGGCGCTCATATGAGGCTCTACATACATGACCCTCGCAAAAGTGTCATATTCAAACAGCTCTAACTCTCGAGTTATGCAATTAAGAACAATAATTTTAATGTCAATTTGTAAGTAATATCTTTAAGTATTAGGACAGTATTAAAAATTTTTGTATCAATGTGCTAGTTTTTGAAGTATGTTAAGAAAAATAAAAAAAATGGTCAATTTTTTTTTAACTTAAATTAGCATTGTAAATGTTTTAAGATATTTTGTAGGGAAAACTTTCCATGATGTTTATTTTTATTTGATAGATGTTATTTTTACCTTTTAAATAACATTTTTTTACATCTGGAGGACCTTTCTGTCCAGAGAAATCTGCATCTTTTGGCAGAGGTATCTACAAGCATAAAAAAATTAAATGGCGGCCATTCCGACAGGAGGGAGCATAGACCCCCATATATGGGTGTTTTCGTCGATGAAATTAGGTACATTTTGTAACCTTAAATTATCGCTACGTCGTGACCATATGTATGTACTTATGTGTATATATATGGGGGTTTGTAAATTTGTATTGTATTGTATATTTTAATAAAGTGCACACTGACTACTTCTATTTCCTTCAACTATCCTTCAATAGGCCTGCTGGAAGAAATTTCTTTATGGAATAAGCTGTGCCTTTGTACATAATTTTGTTTTTACCATTTTCCTATCAAATTATGTGTGTACATAAACTGTTAAATAAATAAATAAATAATACTTATTTATTTGCCTTGACTGTAGGCATTTACAATAAGATGTTGAAAGAGTATATAAAAGATCCATGAATACTACCACTTTGGCAGCAAATATTGAATTAAAATTTATTTCATAAAAACACTAGTAATTAATTATAAATAGATATAATACGATAAAAGTATTGTATTATTATTGTTATTACATAAATTTAGATTATAGAGTTATTATTACGGATATTATAACACATTATAAATTATTATTACAAACAGCATAATACAAACAATTAACTAACTTAACTCAGTTGTAGCACGAATGGGTCGGCTCGACCGGGGAAGGACCACGCTCTCACAGAATACCAGCGTAAAATAGCAGCTTAATACTGCTGTGTTTCGTATGGCGAGTGTAGAGATCCGGAGACCCTATTTTACTGGAAACAAAACATTCCATCTTTGTCCTCAGGGCAAACAACGCATCTGCGTTTCGATTCTCAATCGAGGATAAATGTAGATGTCTATGGGCCACAGCATCCACTTACCATCAGGTGGACTGTGCTCGTTTGTCACGAAAACTCAAACGCAGTAGGTTTTGATGAGCTGTGATGAATAAATGAATATTTAGCTCTAGTGAGGCCTATGCATATTAAATTACCGTCTATTTTTTCCAGGGCTTTCGGTTAGATAACCTCTATCTAAGTTAAATTTACTTGATCTAAAACCGTCTTAATACAAAGCGTGGTTTATAGTCTTGGGCATTAATTTTGGTTTGATAAGAGTCAATCTGACTTAAAGTCATTTAAATATTAATAAGCGATAGACGGGACAACGCGGCAAAAATCGTAATACATAACTCGTATCGAGTCGTATTCGAGTGCACTGCATTAACTTAGGCTAAAAGAAAATAATAAAAGAAATTATTACCGAATTAAGTAGCAATATGATATAGAAGTATGTTCCAATTACTGTAATACGTGTTTTTACTACTTAAAGCTAGATAACGTTACCAAATTAAAACGAAGCATTTTAACAAACGAATAGTAAACATATATAGAACTTAAGGTTTTTTCTTTTAAGAAGAGGGGCAAACGAGCATGTGGCTCACCTGATGTTAAGTGACTACCGCCGCCCATGATCAACCGCAACACCAGGGGAATTGCAGGTGCGTTGCCGGCCCTTTAGAAAGGAATAAGCTCTTTTCTTGAAGGTCCCCAGGTCGTATCGGTCCGGAAAAATCGCCGGTGGTAAACTATTCCACAGAGAGGTTGTACGCGGAAGAAAACTCCTTTTGAAACGTACTGTGGTGGACCGCCAAGCATCCAGATGGTGTGGATGGTATTGGGACGTTTGCCGCGTAGTGCGTTCACGAAATTTGGCGGCTGGGATTAATCCGAACAATTCCTCAGAGCACTCTCCATGGTATATGCGGAATAAAATGCAAAGAGATGCAACATCTCTTCGCAGTGCCAGTGAATCGAGCCGATCGGAAAGCACTCGGTCGTCGACGATTCGAGCCGCTCTGCGTTGGATGCGGTCAAGTGGAAGGAGCTGGTACTGGGGAGCCCCAGCCCAGAGATGGGAACAGTATTCCATGTGCGGCCGAACCTGCACCTTGTAAAGTTGCAGGCGGTGTGCCGGCATGAAATACTGTCCCGCTCTGCTGAGCACGCCAAGCTTTTTAGAGGCCAATTTGGCCTTCTCTTCCAAGTGACCATGAAACTGCACGTCACTCGATATGTCGACGCCGAGGAATCCGATACTGGCTGAGGCAACAAGGGGAGTGCCTTGAAACTGAGGAGATACGACAAAGGGGTTCTTTTTTAGCGGTTAACGCCCAAACTTGTATCTATGTACATATACTAATACTAGACTAAGGTGTTTATAAACTCTTATATTATTTCACCGATGAGCGTGTCGCTTTATATTGGCATTTCAAAACCATTACGATGCTTTACACTGTATAAAAGTAAGATATTGGCATATCAAAATGCTTTTGTAAAGCCTATAGTTTTGGTGAAGCAAACCACAACACAGCTGTAAAACTTTCAGCTGTTTTTTGCTATTTCGATCCACAATAGCATTTTAAGTAGTAAATAAATGCTTAATGCTAGTTAATTGCATAAACATGAACCATTACAATGCTACGTAAATCTGCTTATACAGTTTTCAGCTGTTTTATTTGCTTTAGGGTTTACAATGGCATTGTTAAGTAGTAAGATAATGCCTAATGCTGTTAAATAGTATAAATGTGTACCATTATAATGCACCGTAAATAGCTTTAAGCTGGTTTTAGTTTTGTTGTGTAATAGCACTTTTAAGTGGTAAGTAAAAGTCTAGTACTGCTGAACAGCATAAACGTGAATGAATGTAATGCTTGCATTTTTAACGATCAAATGAGTTATGTTGTACAGCTAACAGCTCTTTAACTTTTCGACGTTATTGTAATCCGTATTGCTGTATATACATTCATTTTACTCGTTAAAACGGATTTTAAAATCGAATTCGTTAAAACGGAAACGAAAAACGATTCATTTTACTGTATTTGTAAAAACCATATGACTGCTATAGACGGACACCATTTTGTAAATATTTTATAAACAAAAATATTATCATTCGGAGCTATTTATAAAAGCAATATATAATAATGATATAACTTAATTTAATACTGCTCAACCAATACTACTATGTTAAATTTGCAAAATTCTGTCTACTCTAGGAATACACAATTGTTTTGGTTATTTCACACATATCTTTATATAACATTTTATTTTAAAATCACAAAATATCGAAGGTGCGTGAAAATTTTTATTGAAAGTTATGTAGACATTTATAGTAAACTACATTGTGCAGTAATATTTGAAGGTATAAAATAACAGAAGAGTCAAAAACTTTATAAATTTTGTTTTGATACAAACAAATATAGTAGTGACACTTATCTGTTTGTACCGCCTTTCTTCGGCCATATATTATTATATTGCTAGATAAATTTAACTAGTTAAATTACAACATGGATTGTATCATAACATTTAGTACCGAGTAATAGAGACGTGTTTGCAGTGATGTAGATTTTGAGTTCTAACTGTGAATACTTAAATAGCTCCAGTCATTCTTCTACTACATTCTAATGCTAGTCTAATGCTTTTGTAATGCAATTAACATCTTCATTATCAATCATATTGGTAGTAAAATGCTTCTGTAATGCGATTGGCAACTTTATTAGCCGTAATGATGTTTATTTAATGCAATTGATACTTTCTTTGACCACAATAATGCTAATATAATGCATCTGTAATACAATCAAACAACAACTGTGAACCTATTTAGGATTTAAAGCCGTATAATTTGTGCCCAAATAAGCATTACAGTAGGTAGCCGTGGAAACGTTTGTAATACTACTATAGAACTAACTCAAAATGCGAAAAGGATACAAAAATGCTGTAAGTCGTCCGTTATAATGCTTTGATGTGTTACTTGGGTACTGACGTACGAGATCAAAGTTTTTGTATGAAAATTTTCTCAATGGCCGCTCAATAAACGTGAATCTTCATTGTTCCTATTGTAAAAGCCACAACGCCATAGTAGCCATAGTCATCACAAATTGGATATGGGCTGTCAAATACCATACTTTATACGTTCTAGTTCGCATATTTCCGCGGAACTTTTTTCCCGAATCGGATTCTAGTTACACCTCAGTCTAAATTTTAACTTCTTTTTGTAATAAGGCCGATAAAATTTTAGCTAAGTGTCAAATACAGAAAATGTTAAAATAAATTTAATAGAATATTCTTATCTGGTTGGGCTGAATAAATATGTAAAATTAAATTATATATATATAATTTATTTCTACATTACATTTAAATAATCCCCAACCAGATGGAAGTCTAGGCAGGGGAGACCAATCCACCGAGGGTTAGGGGAAAATGGTAAGAAACGGGCGGACGATGCGTGCGGTGTTTCTTTTTCGAGATTGTTCTGCATTAGAGACTCAGATGATCCGAGAGGCTGACTGGGATTAGCCCGTTCGCAGAGACGACTACAGGATTAATGCGGTCGGCAGACCACCCCACATGTCGATCATATCGTGAACCAGGTCAAGATATTTTGTTTGCTTACCTGTTTGCTTCCTAACTGCTATCACGAGGTTCTCGTCATACGGAATGGTAATGTGAACCAAAAATATCCTTGCCTATGCCCGGTCCATCAGCACAATATCAGATTTATTCGCAAGAATAGTCCAGTCATAGTCCTGATTGTGATGATGGCTCGGTCCCAGTAGAGCCCAGGTCATTTTCAAGCACGGCCTCCGGCAAGTACTTGTAATAAGACAGTTTCCGATCCGCGAGACCGTATCTCAGAGCGAGCTCCTGGTTTAGAATCCTGGTTACTGGGTTGTGTCTGTGTAAGTACTCATTGTAAGAAAGCGCCGAACAACCAGATGACATGCCAAGTGCCTTACCTAGAAGGCGACAAGCTCGACATCTGTCGACGGTGTCATCCCTTAGAATGTATCACCGATAGATGTTGGTCTGAATGAGCTGATCCTATGTCGCACACACAAAACACTTCGGTTATCCAAAGAGGTCACCGAAACGTAACCGGTGAAGGTAGGCAACTTCGAATAGAATAAATAAACTTTGCATGACTTAAGCGCAAAGCGCGTAGGTATGCTACTAGCGCCTAAAAATAAAAAATTCAACGTTAAATCATATTTAACATATAAATGATATACAAAGCACATTGTCAGAAAGATAAATGATAGTTGAACTTATTATTTGTTTAAATCGATTAATTTCTGTTTTTACATTAAAAAAGTGATTTTAGTGGTTTATGGTGTAGATTTATGAAGTCCGTATAGAGGGGTAAACATGATAAATTTTGATAATATCAATTGTTTAACTCAACGATAAAAAAAATTGAATCTCAGTAATAATAACATAGTAAAATAAAAAATACAAAATCTATTGTTGATTGAGATTTTTTTCTACATCTTTTCACGATCTTTTTTTATTGTCGTTTGACATAAAATTATCGGAAAATTAGAAGTAATAGTAATAAGGTTATTTGTGAAAACTTGTGTGTATTTAAAATACTTTAAAAAATTGACGTCTAACATGAGCGCTTAAGGCATGCACTTTTGGATTTACCAAAAGTTTATTTATTTTAATTAACGAAATTTAACAATTTACTAATACTTTCTAAAATAGTTAAATGGCTTTATTTGCCGAGTGGTAACTGCGTAAGTATCCATTTCTCCAAATCGTCCCGTACACGGACATCGTAATAATAGACAGTAGAAATCGCGTAGACGCGTGACCTTGTCGGCGCTTATATGGGTTGACTTACAAAATTCATCATTTTGTGATTTAGTTGTGCGGGGAATGTCGTACGTTAATTTTTGTTAATATAAATTTATAATCGTGCACTGCAGCATAATCAGTTGTAAAAACTCATCAAGGACGTGTAATTGTACTAATAAAGGCATAAAATTTCATCAGTAAGTTGATTTTTTTTTATAGAAGAGGGGGCAAGCGAGCATGCGGCTCACCTGATGTTAAGTGACTACCGCCGCCCATGATCAACCGCAACACCAGGGGAATTGCAGGTGCGTTGCCGGCCCTTTAGACAGGAGTAAGCTCTTTTCTTGAAGGTCCCCAGGTCGTATCGGTCCGGAAAAATCGCCGGTGGTAAACTATTCCACAGAGAGGTCGTACGCGGAAGAAAAGTCATTCTGAAACGTACAGTGGTGGACTGCCAAGCATCCAGATGGTTTTGATTGTATCGGGACGTTTGCTGCGTAGTGCGTTCACGAAATTTGGCGGCTGGGATTAATCCGAACAATTCCTCAGAGCACTCCCCGTGATAGATGCGATGAAATATGCAAAGAGATGCAACATCTCTTCGCAACGCCAGTGGATCGAGCCGATCGGAAAGCCCTCGGTTGTCGATGATTCGAGCCGCTCTGCGCTGGATGCGGTCAAGTGTAAGGAGTGATACTGGGGAGCTCCAGCCCAGAGATGGGAAAAGTATTCCATGTGCGGCCGAACCTGCGCCTTGTAAATTTGCAGGCGGTGTGCCGGCATGAAATACTGTCCCGCTCTGCTGAGCACGCCAAGCTTTTTAGAAACCAATTTGGCCTTCTCTTCCAAGTGACCACGAAACTGCACGTCACTCGATATGTCGACGCCGAGGATTCCGATACTGGCTGAGGCAACAAGGGGAGTGCCTTGAAGCCCATAGGAACGAAGCCTCGTAAGAAGCGCTTTGTGCAAAACCCGATTGAAGGCCTTCGCAATGTCCAAACGAACGGCCAATGCCTCCCCCTTGGACTCTACTGCCTGCCCCCGTCTATGAGTTAGGTAGACCAGAAGATCACCAGCTGATCGACCACGGCGAAAACCGAAAAAAAAAAAGCTGGAAAAAAGCTGGTGATCCTCAAGGTAACTCATGAGCTGGCAGTTTACAATGGACTCCATTGTTTTGGAGAAAAAGGAGGATTATTTACTAATTGTCATTGTTTTAATTAATTTACATCTAGATGAATACTTTACTTTACTTTACTTTACAAACTCATTTATTACTTTTCGTAGTGTACAATTACCATTGCTGCTTTTGTTCTACCGTAATACGCGACACACGCGACCTTGACATACTCGCCAAGCAATGTAATGTAAAACATTAGATATCATTGTGCATTGCGTATGTTTTTAATACGGTAAGATGTGTGGCGACATCGGTTTTGAAAGTAATCGAGCGCTAATTCATTTCTATTGTCTTATTACGATTTCTGTGGTCTCGTGGGACTGGTAAGAAGATATAATAGGAAATTTCAGGATCTTACGACTTCTGACTTCCGATAGATGGCGGTATAAACATCTCGTTTATGCCAGACGGAAAATATCCTTGATAGTCAAAATGAGGGATTCCGTGTTAGTCCTCAGGGGTGACAATGCATCTGCATGTTGATTCTTCATCGAAGATAACCTTGTTTTCTGAATTTATTAATAAGATTTTTCATTGGTCTTTTACGTAGCCGTTTGGTCATAAAAGTGATTCTAGAGACTTCCACTTGAACTGTAAAGAACAAAATAACATTATAGAGAAAAATTAATTTATCTTTTTTTTTTGTTTAAGCGTGTGCTAGGCCAACGGAAATACCAAAATACTTATTTATGCTCGTTAATTAATTGTAACGTTTTCCAGAATACCATGCTTAAAGTACAACAACCGGACCGGGGTTTCGCATTTAAGATACGTCTATTAATCCGCCTGTAAATCGCAGCAGTAAATTCTTGTTTGACGGAGCTGCTGGCACCGATCATGTTTCAATTGCAATTTTAAGTATTAATTTAGAATGTGGTGGTAAAGGAAAACAAAGTTAGAAAACCTACAGGAATAAAACGTTTCGAAAACATGTGAATAATGCGTACGCCGGACTAATTATAACCCTTTTGAGAAATGTGGAAAGGCTATATATTCCATTGCCTTGCAGTGCAACTTGTATAGGTTATATCTTATCTTAATATATATGTGTCACGTTGTTTGTCCGCGATGGACTTCTAAACTACTTAACCGATTTTAATCAAATTTGCACACCGTGTATAGTTTGGTCCATCTTGAGAGATAGGATAGTTTTTTTGCCCATGAGTGCCCACAATTTTATTTTTTTTGCAAATTAAAGTATTCTTAATAGGACCGGAGGATGGGAATTCGAATCCAAGTCCCGTGATTGTACTGAGGCTTCGACAGAGTCAGAAGCAATACTATCACTATATTTTACTCAGTATTTTCGCAGAGCCCTGACTGGATATTGTTAATAAAAACTAAAAAAGTACATGTCCATTTCGAGACTAAACAAGTCGTAAAATATTGCCGATTCTTTGCCTTAACGGAACAAACACCTCTGCACATCCAAACTGATTGGGTACAATTTCACTTTATCTGGCTAGCCCAGATAAAGTGAAATTGTTCACGTCTAAGCAACTCATTCAATGACGTTAGAGAACTACGGCCATAGCAGCAATCACGACATATATTCTGAAGAATACATGTATGGCTGCCCGTACAAAAAAAATCTCTACATTTGGACATTAAAAACTAATAATGTTGTAGGATTGTAGGTAGGTACATTAAGATCAGCAAAAATTCCAGGTCGTTATTATAAACTGAGTTAATAGAACATGAAGCTCGTATTGTGTAATCGCTAGTATTGTGCGAACACAGCTCATATAGCCTTGCGTTGACATTGTGATGATATGGGTCGTTGGATGTTTTGTGATGTTTCACAATCTGTTTGAGCGTTCTATGCTAACAATAATATTTTCGTTACTTGTACTAGTTGATTTGATATTTAAGTTTACTGGTGTACTTCTATGACTGCCTCGATGTTAGGAATGTCAGATCGGAAGACCAAAATATTTGAACAAAATTTAAAAATGTCGGAATTTTGGGGTGATTTTCGGGAGAAATATTTAATAAAAGAAGGTAAAATAAAACATTTATTTTTTAAATTCATAGGCTCCAAAAAGACATTGTAGTGCTTGCGCGTACACTAGCTCACACTTTTTAAGTGGTAGAAACACGCTACAGCCATATTATAGTTGTAGCATGAATGGGTCTGCTCGACCGGGGCAGGGCCACGCTCTCGCAGAATTACCAGCGTAATAGAGCAGCGTAATGCTGCTGTGTTTCGTATGGTGAGTGTAGAGAACCGGTGACCCTTTTTAACTGGAATCGAGGCATTCCATCTTAGTTGTCAGTGGTGACAACGCATTTGCATTTTGATCCTTAGTTAAAGATGTCTACAGGCCACAGCATTCACTTACCATCAGGTGGACTGTGTGCTCGTTTGTCACCCAATGCTATAAAAATATCCTGTTACTGTGAATTTTATATTTTTCCAGTGGTTCAGATCGATTAAAATGGTCCATTATTGAATCTAATGTATCGATTTTTCCATTCATTAATCTCAGATTGATGTGCCCAGTTTGTAAGCAAATAGACAATCTTAGCGTAAGTATTATTATTACCTGTATTTTCTATGAACAGCAGGCCTATTTGGCAAAAATTTTGACCTAAATTTTCGAAAAATCGCTGTTGGTAGCTGATTTTACAAAGCAGTTGTGCGAGGAAGGAAACTACTAGCAAATTGCAAACTGGTGGACCGCCAAGCATAAAGATGATGTTGATGCTATCGAGAGTTTTGTAGCTATGATCGATGGTACAATCTGTCGGCTGAATTTAATGCAAGCAATTATTATGAGCATTTCCCGTGGTAAATGGTCTACCGCGGTGCTCCCATTTGTATGTTCCCGCTTCTGGCTAATGCCCGATTTCCATATTCAACAAACATTTCTTTACGATCCGATGGTATCACGGAAGTCTTTTTTAATTAATTTTTTTTCACTTTATTATTCATTCGGCAACTTAAAACGATTCAAAAATAAAACTACTTATGGCTTTTCGTTAGTTCTTGAACCAGTATTTGTTTTAAAATGGTTTTTTTTTCAAGCAATGTCGGACTACAAAACTGGTCGTTAAGGCAAACGAATATAGAAACCAGAAATAATTATGTTCGCATGCAGCCAAAGTTTTTGAAATGTTTATCAAGAGTGCAATCAGTAAGATCGTAAATTGCACTTGAAGTTTGCAATACACTGCGCTTCTGGCTTGTTGCATCTACTTTCAATTGAGATATTAAAATACGGGTAAATATTTTCTGTCCAGTTCGTTAGAAGGATTACGAATATGATATACAATTTTACATAGACATAAAAAAGACTAGAGCCGTGGTAACTCAGAGGTTAAGTGCTCGCTGTAAAAACCCAGGTTCGACCCCTTTTAATAAATTGTTAATTGCAATTTTAAGCGCTGATTTACCACGTGCTCGGCAGTGAAGGAAAACATCGTGAGGAAACCTGCATGTCTGAAAATAAGAAAAAAAATATTTCGAAAACACGCCAACACGCATTGGGGCAGCGCGGTGGATATTTCTTGCCCCTCCCTCCCTCAACCCTCTCAGAAATGAGAGGAGGCCTTGCGCCCAGTTGTGAGACGTATGTATGGCTGTTACTTTAACTTTAAAAAAAATACTCATACTCTTGATTTAGACGACAGGATTTCTATTCGATGATCTACAGTGCCATCCCCTACTGTGCGTTAGACTACTCTTTTAGTCCATTTCTCTTAATCTACCCTTAATTTCTGTTGATATATGCGTTCAAATATTTCAAATATGTTTTATTTTACAGTGGACGTGGAGTCCATACACGCACCAACTGGCGGAATTGTGGAGTTACCATGCGACGTGCAACCCGCACTAGCCGAGGATAGAGTGGGTCTCGTCATCTGGTACAAGCAAGGACATGAGACGCCGATATATTCGTAAGTTCGGGAATATATAATTGTTTTTTTAATAATTTATAATAGTTTCAGTTAAAATTATAGAATTTTATTTACTCTCTCTCTCTCTCTCTCTCTCTCTAGCACTGTAGCAATGCTATAATAAAGGAGTATTTTAGGTGTTACTGGATGATTGAGTGTAAAATTGTTTGATATAAGAAGAGTGTGGTTTTTAAAACGGTGTTCTGATGAATATTAAGAAAGATATGCTTTAATAGTTTGTACATGTACATTTCGCCGTATATTTAATGGATGTCCGAAATTAAGAGTACGAGTATCCTTAATCGAGGAGCATGTATGACGAGGGTGATATAAATTGAATATATCATATTTGAATATTATAAGCACCAGGAGAAAATGTGTTATCAGGGGAGTTACATTATTGGCAGAGTAGTGACAAATTAAATTAGGGAAGTGACAGACTATTCAAATTAAATTAGGGAAGTGACAGACTATTCATTATTGGATAAGAAAGGGGAATGATGTTGAATATAATACATATAAATTATAGTCTGCATATTTTAATAAAATACATTCAGTCTCAACAGTTTCAATGTGCAAAATTATTTTTAATATTAATGCTTAAGTTTCAATTACCCTAGTGATTTTAACAGAATTAATAATTTCTGGTTATTAGTCCCATCTGAGATTTAAACCGAATTAAGTGATATAAAATCATCTAATATAAAATCATACTACATACTGTTTGACAGATTTTAATTACAAAATGTTCAAAAACTTAAAAGCGATCTAAATAAAATTTCTAAATAAAATAAAAAGATAAAATTCGGTTAAAAACCAGTAGTAATATCTAATGATACACCTATCAGTCTCGTAGCTATCTGAACAAATAGACTTAAAAATTATTAATGCACATTAAAAAAAAAAAAAATATGTTTTTAACCGACTTCAAAAAGAAGGAGGTACTCAATTTGACTGTATGTTTTTTATTTTACCTCAAATTTTTTTCCGGGTAATACCGATTTTGACGCTTCTTTTATTATTTGAAAGCTGATGCTTCTCGTGTGGTTCCATATAAATTTGATCAAGATCTGACCCGTAGTTTTTGAGTTATCTTCATAATTCGTCTTTAATTGGCTTCGAATACATTAATAATGTTCTAATTTTATTTGTATTGATGTCGGTTGTACGAAATTTTCAATTTTATCACTTGTGCAAAGAAAATAATCAATAATTTCGATTAAATTAAATATTGTTTACTTAAATACAAAGCAATCAAAATTTACTGTTCAAATACATCAACCGGCTTTGGTAACCTGTAGAATACTCTGTTTCCCTTCATAAGTATATTTGGCACTAGTAGTATGGTCAAGATCTGTTCCTATCTAATATCAGACGTGTCATTGTCATCTATTCTAAAAAAGTACCTTCAATCCATAGAAAAGTAACCCTGATCTCTCCTTCTTCATCAAAATCTGACGAACATATGCAAAAAAAAAATGCAAGCTTCTTTTGATACTCACATGTACCTTTTGATGTAACTGTTTAATTTCATATTTTTGCTTTTTATAACTTTATTTAGTGGTTTCAGCTGACTACTGTTATATGATTACTATATTTATTATTGTCCTATTTAATAGATTTACTATATTTTTACGTAGTAGAGCCACGCTGCAGCTACATTATGATTGTAGCACATATGGGTCGTCTCGACCCGGGTAATACCAGCATAAAATAGTAGTTTAAATGCTACTGTGTTTCCTATCGTGAGTGTGGAGAACCGGGCACCTTTGTCACTGGAAACGAAACATTCCCCTCATACTTAGTTGTGACAATGCATCTGCATTTTGATTCTTATTTGAGGATAATTGTAGTTGTCTATTGGTAACAGCGTCCACTTACCATCAGGTGGGCTGTTGTGCTCATTTGTCACCCTTATTCTATATTAAAAAAAAACTGTTTTGTGGAATTGGAGGATGGTCGTCGTTATCAGACGCAGGTGGCGTTACTGGATAGTTTCTGGTATATTGTAGCTTCATGCGATTTCTATGCTCTTTATTCTTCTCTCTCTCCATATTTTTCTAACATCTCTTTGTTCCATTTCAATCATATTACTAATGCTCTTAATTTGTTTTTTTTTTTACTATTCCACTTTTCTTTTTCTTTTGATTCATCATTTTTAACCGAATCATTTTTAATTCTTTGGCAGCGTAATTTTCATTTTATTTTTCTAGCCTATCTTCCTTTGTTTGCTTCTATTTAACATTTGCCATGATATATGATTATGCTTTAGAACTGGTTGCGCGGAAAACCATTCGTATTTATTTTATTTGACGGTAGGCTGCCAAATCGGTTATCCCTTTCCAAAACGATATCATTCATACCCTCCTATCGACACATCGGGGTGGTGGGGTGGGAGGGGAAAGAAGATGATTCTAGAATATCATATAATCATCGGAACCGAGGATATATAAGGCACGCGCGACCGACGCGTGGCCTCTTCCCGCCGCGCTCGTCGTTGAAACCACACCGCTAGTAGAAACCACTTTAGCCTGGAAGCAATCGAGCTCCAGGAAACCCGCCTCACCTCGTGTGAGATATAGTCGCGCACCGCCTCTCTCCGGAGTGTTCCAGAAGTCGCAGTTATAGTGCTCGACCGCATAGAAGAAACATCCCGGTGAGTCAATATCCAATATTATAGCCTGCTTGATATAATTGTTTTAACCCGCTCCAATTTTGTGTTTTCCTAATCAAGCAGGATTCCTTTCATCAATTTGGCAAATAATAGTTCGTTTTTAGGGAAGAGCGAGTGCATTGTACCGCATATATAAGTGTAGAAGCATTTTGTAGATACAGTCCACTCAGATTAATATCTCGCGTAATAGGTTTAAGGTTCGACCGGGGAATTAGACTTCGGCAACCTTAGACACGTGGCTCCACCAAGAACCTAGAACAAATTAAATGAAGCATTATAACGTTAAATATTAACGAAACAAAATTTCGTCACTTCCCTGGTGAGTATGTATTTCCTCTGGTATGGAATATGACAGAGAAGTGACGCCAGGGAATTGACAAAATCGCACGCAACGTATAACATGAAATCTACACAATAAAACTTGCAGTGTGCAAATTTACAATTTCGTAACGACAAAATACAAAAACATATACTTACCTAGGGAAATACTACAACGACTGGCACAAACACGTTTTCCTTCAGTGAATCGAAAACTGACGCATTATTATATGAGTTTTGCTCAACGCCGTTAGCTTGCTTCTAGCTTCACACTATACTTAACGCGTAGTTAAAGGTGAAAACATACTTTAGCGGGTTTATGTAAAATTTTTAGTCTATCAGTTTCGCCAGATGAGGTGACAGAATTGTCACGTAACGTGAAAAGAATATATTTTTTTATAATACAATGTATTTTGATAAAATATGTTTCGATATTTATTTAGGCATACGATCATATTAATAGAAAACATAATGGCATAAGTATTTAGAGCATATGACCATAATATTGTACAATCTGGTAATTGAAGAGGCCAGAGATACATTTATAAGTATTTTAAACTATTAATGCTTCATATTAAACAATTGTAATGAATCGACTTTGTAGGCCAAATAAAAGACGATATTCATTATTGCTTAAGCATACAGTAAGAATGATATAATAAGCTTAACATAAAATTTCTCTATGGATCATTGGAATCCAAATAGCGTATATTCACCCATATATAAATGAAAGAAGCGACAATAGTATGCCAGAATCGTGCCAAATAGAAGTCTATGTTTATGTATGAACAAGCTTATGTATTTACGTATGTAAATATTTTAATATTTTATTGACATTGATTAACTGTCGTGCTTTTAAAGAGGAATATCAACATGATTTTGAGTAAATGACCATTAAAGTCAAACAAAACCCTGAAAGACAGACATACACAATAAAACAGAGTTGAGGCCGTCGTGCTGCTTGTTGTTTTGACTGGACATTTACACGTATCTTAATTTACGACATATTACGCAACTTGTTATATAATCTGTAGACCGACCTCAGTATCCAAGTATTTTCAACGAGTATAACATAAGCACAGTCTAAATACTACTAAAGCGGGCTACATACGACACGATATCGGTGGCGATCTAGGGTGGAGTAGTGGGGATGCCTCCTAGATTGCCTCTAAATCGTGTCGTATGTAGGGCCATCCTAAGTCGTGGCCGATATCGCCTCCTTAATCGGCTGGCAGGAGCAAAAATGCTTCCTAGATCAGCCGATGCATCCTAGATCGGGGCACCGCCCCCTCCTTACTGCGTGTGTGTAGGCGCATCGGCCCGATTTCTTTTGGCAGTCGCTGCCGGCAATCCTCGCGGAAGGAAGTTAACAAAACAGTGATACTGAATGACCTTTTTTATATAACAAATTTTTTACATTTTAATCATATAAACGGAGTAGAAGCCTATGGCACTGATATTTTACAAAAAAAACCAAAAAAAAAAGTGAATAAAATAAATAAATTTATTGAAATTTTATCGAAATTCAAATCATATCCACCCTAGCCTGTGACCCTGCGAAGTGACATGGTCAAGAATGCCTACTAAACTAATTTTTTTATTGCCGTTCGTAAAGTAGAGTGTATGATGCAAGTAAGGAGAAGATAAAGCCTCTCCTCAACAACTAACTCCTATTCCAACGCTATCAACACAAGACCGCACTCATATCTCTTACAACTCCACAAGACCACACTTCGATCTCTTACGTGCCTTCATCCTCTTATCAACAACTAACTTCTACTCCTTCACCATCTCCACATCAACAAACAAGTTATATAAAAGGGAGTATGTCCGAAATTAAAGGTTTCTTTATGTTTAAAAAAAAATATAAGCTATTTTATTTTCTGATAGTTTTACTCCATAAATAAAGATTACATTTAAAAAAAAGTATACATATTATTATACAAAAGTATTTTATTTCCTTGTTTGTTGTGTGTAATACATAACCAGATTTTGACCAAAGCAGAAATGAACAAAGAGAAGAAATAACTAAATAGCATAGGTACATAGGAGAAATTGATGTTTTTATATAAGTGGCGAAATCATTTCTAGAAGGTTATAAAAACTGTCTTCATCCATCCGGAGAAAATTAATCATGTCTTTGGAATACAAATCATTTAGTACGTTTATGTGACTTAATTTTTGTCTCTTTTGGAGCCATTTTTTCACCCAGCAACTCCTCTTTTTCTATTTTCGAATAAATTTACCGAGAGGGCTAATGCCAAACCAATATATTGGTGTTTTAAGAGAGTTGAAGCTATTTTGAAGAACTCTACCGCATATGTGTTCCGCTCCAAGTCCGAACGCGTACTGCTAGGCAGGTCCGTGTGTAGGGTCTGCCCCGATAAAAGCCCCGATTTCTTTCCACCCTAGATCGCCACTGATATCGTCTCGTGTGTAGCCCGTTTAACAGTCGGTGATCGAAGACGATGGGCAATCGGGTGGTGCGGAACGGGGCGAGACGCGGGCGGAGCGCTCCCGAGTGGCCGTTAGTCACTCGGGAACTGTCCGCTAGAGCTGTCCGGTCACGCAAAGAAATTAAAATGGTTCACACTAAAAGTGCGGTACAAAAATGTGGGTCGTCCTCATTTAAAGATAAGGTATTAGATACTTTGTTTTTTCCATCTATTATATCTCATAATTTAATACTGTATAGTTTCATCAGTTTCCACATACACAATTGAAAATAAAATCAGTTTTTTATTACTACCCGTTCCGCAATCCTAACAATTTATTGTTTATGTCGGCTTTCCCGACAACATCAAACGCGATGACTGACTGATGTTCTTCTTAGGCTGTGACCTGGAAGTGTAAGAAGAAATAAACCCTGCTCCGATACACTAGACTCTGAAATTCATACAACTTCTGAAAATCCAAAACAATATTATGAGCATAATATATTCTAAATAAATCCTTATCAAATTTGCGCTAAACCGACTGTATAGCGAGGTGAGAGCAGGTAAATCAATTAACTAATAGTTACTTCGTATAGCGTACGATGCAGAGCCAAATTTGTATCGTACCCCCTTTTCTTTTTCAAATCTTTTTTTATACTTTTTCAACTTCCTATATCACTCAAATGCGTTTTTCTAAGACCACGGGGCCTTTTAGCGACACGATTCTCATAGGAATTGTGATTGGCACATTATTGCAAAGGTTGATTAAGAGACCTTATGCAATAGGTAATAGTGCACACATTGTAAAAAAAACTTGCATTTTTCTCTGCTGTAGCTCTTACGTAGACGTGCTTCAGAATTGAAGCACAGCCGGTGCGTTAGTATTGCATTCAAAGTTTTACAATGGGAAAATTTCTCTTGTTCAGAGTTGTTCACTATACGCTGAAACTCTATGAGAGGGTTAATGCTAGCGTCTAGTGCTTATTTAGAAAAAGTTTTAAAAAGGTAATATAAAATGTGAAAATTTATCAACACAGATTCATGTGTATAGTTTTTTTCTTATAGAATTAGGGTGATAAACTAGTACACAGTCCACCTGATGGTAATTGAGATACTGTGGCGCATAAACATTTACATTTATCCTTGAACAGGAATAAAATTGCGGATACGTTGTCGCCACTGAGGTCTGAAATAGAAATAGAAACTCTTTTAATGATTTCTTATTTTATAATGATTTCTTAAATTTTCTTTTATTCTGTATAGATTATAAATAATACCTATTGAAAATCACTCTTCTTTAATACCAAGAGAGGTTCCGAGAAAAAACGCTCTGTCATGAGAGAACCAGCAAGAAACGTAGCGGGATTTTAATAAAACAGCTTTCAATAATATATCTTACACTTATAGCTTAGAAATAGCTTGTTAGCGACCAAGATAGAATGCCTCGTATCCAGTAAAAAGGTTTTCCGATTCTCTACACTCGCGAATTCTGTGTTTTGTTATATGGGAGACCATATTTACAATCAAGCTTGTACACTCCTGCATCTTCTGAAGGTATACTACACTTGACGGATGGTAAGAACTGACTAATCTCCGGCGGCTTGTAGAATATTCTAATAGAGGTTTGCTTCAAGATATAGCCAATTTTGTCTGTGACACCTCTAACATATGGTAGTACAGCAGGCACTCGTTTGACTGTGGCCGGCTTCACTTGGTCACTGTGACGTAAGATTGTTTTCGTGCAGAACCTGCTTGACATGCTGAAGCTCAGGGACCAGATGTCTGAACTCTGACATTGGAACTTTAGTCACTTCAGTCCCCCGTGACCGTGGAGTGTAACCCGTGTGTGGTGTGAACCGTGACGTGTCGACAGTTAAAATTATGTAAATTAAACGCGATAAAATCCGTGAAATTAGTTTTATTCAATTCCTATTTCTTGTCGGTTTTTCGAGCTATATGGCTGACCCATTCTCATGGCCTGGTCACTACAGTTTACTGATCCTTTGTGCTATATCGGTTAGTCTGGTTCTGGCTGCGGATAACTTTATTTCGAATTTTATCAATCAAAGAAACTCCTAGCGTAACTCTCTTCTAACTTTGAAATTCCTAATACGTTCAGCAGTGCAGCAGTATTTCATACATTAATAGTAAGTAGTATAGTACAATAGCCACTTAAATTTTTACGGCTCCGTGGTGCACTAGATAAGCATTGAGTAGCTCCGCTAAGGGCCGCGGGTTCGCATCTCGCACGAAACAAGTTTTTGTATGGAATGCAACTAATTGTTTCGGGTCTTGATGTTTGCCCTTGTGCAATTTATGTATTTAAACTGCCTTCAAGGTACAGAAGTAAGGCCTATTGTGGGAGTTATGCTACCAAAAAAAATCGTCTGTCACTTTAGTTACTCATGCGTTGTGCTATATTAGTTACTCTGTTGCTGGCTGCTTCTCGATATGGTTAACTAAATATTCTTTTGAAGAAAAGAAAAAGGTGCTAACTACACTATGGAGTAGGTTTTAAAAGTCGAGCCCTTTTTGCCATTAAAAGTTTTTAATGAAATTAAAGTTCAAAAACTGCGACCTGAAAATAAAACCGAAGTCATTTTAAATTTTAGCTATTTGAACTTTGTTTGAAATTACATTGGTTGAAAACTTATAATAGAATTTTTAATTTGACGTTTGTTAATTATTGATGCATATTTCGTGTACCCACTCACCCTCATTTAAGTTTTTTTTTTAATTTTTTATTAACTACAGTATCCCAACGGATCACAAGTGTAAGTGGCAATGAGCCCACCATACCGATTAAAGAACCGATAACCGATGAGTATGAAAGATTGATTTTTTTTTATTAGATGGAGGGACCATCTGATAAGAGATGCAGGTGAATTAGAACCGTGCTTTGTAGCATTCCTTGATAGCGAGACCTATTGTTCAACAGTTGTGATGGACTTGTACGGGCGTTGTATGGTGTGTGGTTATTAATGTACTAGTTACTTATGCCTGATAGTCCCGTAAAAGACTCACAGAAGGTGCCAAAGGTGCCTATCGGGTTCAGTAATAAGTCTCATAAGTCACTGATGTTGTATTAATTTGTTTTATTTAACTGGCTTTACGGCTCTGGGTACTAGCCCTTCTGAGCCTATCATTTCTTTCAGAATCTTCATTTTATATATTTTTTCTTCACAATATGCTGATGCGTCACATTGCGAAGTTTTTGGGTGATTTTGACGACAGCTCGACCCAGCGGACTGTTGATGACGACAGCCACTCAAGTTCATAAGGCGCCCAAGCGATCAAGTTAACTTGAGGTTTATATCAACATCAAATCACTTGTTTCGTTGTTTTCTCTAATAGTTCACACGCGCAGAGCGCAGACTCTTAATTCACAAAATCTCATCACTTTTACGAATTAAAATCCACTTCAAACCATTATTCAAGCGACAAAACAAGAGTGACAGTCCGTCAAAAGAGTTCCCGCCAAAACTCCATGTTGTATTCAGAAATCACAGTTTTACAGATTAAGATATTTGTTATTCGCGATATTTGATACTTGCTACTTTTTAGCGGCCTAGCGTGGGTAGTGACGGGAAACGACTGGCGTTCGCCGGTCGAGCGCACTCCGGACGCAAGTGCAAAGTGTCGATTCAGCAAAATGTATGCAACTACTGTGTCCCTACAGACTGTACCTCGTGATGATGATAATGATGACTAAATACCACTTTCTGTATGCTATTATGTATCTTAATTTATTTGTTTTTCTCGACGTAGGTTCTCATGAATGTGTTTTTGCCAACAGCTTGGACACCCGGGAAGGTGTGACTTCTCATTGGTCTGACCCTACCACTTTGGGCACAAGGGCAAGCTTTCGGACTAACACTACCCCTGCTGTGTTAGTATTAACTAGGTTAAGGTATGTATCTTTAATATGTGAAAAAATTAAAGAATATTGAAAAAAAAAGCATTAAATAAAACCATTTTTAACGGATTTTAATTTTATTTATTTTTAAACCCCACGTTTCGGGTGCTTTACAGAACCCATGGTCATGGAGTGATTGTTGATTTGGTCCGATTGCCAAATTGAATCGATTAAAATCCGTAAAAATAGTTTTATTCAATGAGTAGTGTTTGCATAAATGCAAAAAATCGCTATAAATATGCACATAAGACGTATTCATTTCTATACGTCTGGCGCACACTAGACTCCTCTAGGTTCTTTTTTATTTATTCTACTAAGTGTAAAGGTGTTTTTATGATTTTTTGTGGGTTTGGATAACCATATTTTGTGTATTTTTGCCACCGAGAAACATTACAAGAGAGCCAGCTATAAATATCGCCATGTGTCTTATACAATGCATCCGTGTTAAAAATCTTTGTTTAAAATTGGTTCCATGTGTCCATGAGCTGCTGTAGCCACTTACCATTAAGTGAACTGTTAAAACGTTTGCCATGTCACTTTAACTATTTATGCAAAAATTTTGTATAATAGTCTCTACTCAAGACAATGTGGGAATAGAAATTCTGATAGGCATTCTTGACAAGCGGTTGAATCATCATACATTCTTAGTATTAGTAAAAAAAGAAGCCAGCTAATTATTCGAGTCCACGGATGTTAATGAAGAACTGCGAAGAAAAAGGAACAAAGTCTTAATAATTTTTATCTTAATAATTAATAACCGCAAGCAATTGTACAATGATTATGCTAGGTTATTTTTCAAGAAATATCTAAATTATAATTGAGTTCAAATTCATAATGATATACCGTTGTTGCTGTTTGTGAAAATGATAGTGAAGGCTTCTACTTTTATTTGAAATTATCGCAAATTTAATGTGATTTACGGGCAACGACGATGTGGCGTGTACGATTAATTTAACAGCGTTTTTGTTGACCGAGGGACGCTTACAAATGTGTGTGTGTGTAGTGAAATAGTAGGCGTTAAATATTTGTAAATGATAATCAGTTTAAATAATGTATTACCACGCATTCTGAATTTAAAACATAAAAAGGGCAGAATATTTTAGATTTTTTTAAAATCATTGAGCTATTATGTACTACGTACTAGAGCCGACACTGCATTCAGCTACTCTGTTCCACTCAACTGCGGTGCATACACCGAACTTTAATCAGTCACTCGCTAGGCGCTTGTAGAGTTGTCACGTGTTGTATTGATTTAAAAAAAAAACTCTTGATAAAAATATGCCGTCGTGTGTACTTAGATATTGCACAAATAATTCCAGAAACGTCAATAAAAACCATGAAATTACTTTCCATCGGTTAATAACATACTTAATCAATAAAAAAAGTATTGTAAATTAATAATAAAACATATTATTTCGACGCCATCTCGTGTCATGGAATGTAGATTATGAAATTAATATGTTCAGATGCGACATTTCCGTAGGTACTTAACTATGGGACGAATATATTATTATACACATTTTTGTAGAAACATATACAAATTATTATAATTAGACTAAATTTTTCATGTTTAAATCTGCTTATTATTCTTCTATTTCATTTTTAGGTTTCCACATCAAAGTCAAAGTGGAATAAATTCGTCCATTTTTAACTCTCGCGTGCCCAAGGTTTATGAACGACTCTGATTCTAATTTAAATAAATATATTTGTAATTTAAATGTTATGTCAATAAGTTTTGTTAAAGATACATTTAGTATGTTTTTTATATTTGACATAGATACCTTTTAAAATATTCAGATAAAATATCATTAAAATGTAATTGTAATATAATATTATGTAATATTATATTAAATAAACAAAAGTAATATACAAAATAAATGACAAAATTTAAATATTGTTCTCGATTTAATTTACCTATTTAACAATACAATCTATTATTACCTACTGATCATTCTATTTATGTTTATTCTGTGATAAAAAAAACAACCGCGCGAACACAGAGTAGCGCACATTTTTTGTTTGAGATAGCTGTTCTAGTACGTAAGTACATATTACTTCAATGTTTAAAATTAGTTTTTCTTCATCATTCGTTAGCGCCTGTTTTTACCAAAATTGGCAAACGGGTTGGTAATCGCAGTTTTTTATGATTTTAATATTATTATATTTTATCAAAAAGGTGCTGCTGCCCGTTTCCTGCTTCAGCATCCTATTTCCTTTTATGACACCCACAGGATAATATAGGGTGGTGGTTATTATATAGATATTACTCAGTTATCTCTTCATCGCCTCCCAAGAAGTAATGGCACAATGATGTAAAATTATCAAACTGAAAATATTACGGCAACGCAGTGGCTAAGCGCCTAATTGTGGCGCTGAAGGGCCGCAGGTTCCAATCGTACACGTAACAAGCGTTTTTAATTAAATGACTTAAAATAACTCTTTCGACTTAAAATTTTCTATGTGTAATTTGTTTGTACAAAAATCCCTTCTGATACAAGCTTTCTTGATATAGGAGAAAATTTTAAAAGTAATGTTAAAAAAAAAGCTGCGTTAAACTGACCCCAGAGCTTTATAGATATTAGACGCGTAAAACTTAATTACACAAGTCTCATTAAACTGCCTCCTGTACTTAGAACGTCGTCTGCGACGTAGCCATATTCAATTAGGCGGTGGAGCGAGAAAATTACTCGAAACAACCTGTCTTATAGAAAGTTCATTAACGAACTTTCTCAAGCGAATAATGTACGGAACACTCTATTATTTTAATAGGCGTAAATAATGAGTAAGTGCTTAAAAGTAGATACGATACACGAGCCGTTTAAATACGTTTTATTATATAATATTTGGTGCGTACAAAAATATTTCTGTAACAAGTGTATACGTTTGATGATGCTGTAACATAAAATTAAAGAAAAATCCTTCAACTGTCGTGATTTATAAAACTAATATATTGTATATCATATTTTAAGCACTCTTTTCAGTAGAGCGAATCGTAGTGGAGTCGTAACGTTTTGAAATAAGGGAACCAGGGATTATTCCGGGTTTCTCGAAGTCCAAAGGAAATGGTGGTTTTAAGATTTGGAAATGTATCAAATTCAAACTCAAACATTTATTGATAAACTATATAATGTACATTACATTAGATGTTATAAAATAATGTAAGACCAGTTTTATGGGACCCTGTTAGGCACGCAATTTACGCGCTGGGAGAGAGGAAGCGTATTTATTTAATTATAAAAATGTCATGTGGTTTATGAAATATAATTCAATTTAATAAATAAAATATAAAAAAAAACACTCACGCCTGTCACCTAGAGGGGTAGGCAGAGATTACAGACTTCCATTTGGCACGATCCTGACACACCTCTCTCGCCTCCTTCACATCCATACACCTACGCATACACGCTCGTCGGTTAAGGATGCTCTTAATTTGGCCCGTTTTCAATAAATCGCCAATTTGGTCGATAAATTCGCCGTCCCTTTCCGACTCTGCCATTCACTTCTGCAACATAAATTTTCTTTGTCACTCTTTCCTCATTCATTCTTTCCACATGACCAAACCACCGAAGCATTCCTTTCTTAATCCTGGTCACAACATCATCTTGCAAACCACACTCTTCTCTTATTACACAATTTCTTACCCTGTCGTTCAGATTCAGCCCTAACATACTCCTTAACCACCGCATTTCTACTGCGTTGATTTTACTCTCGTGCTTCTTCTGCCACACCCAACTTTCAGTACCATTCGTTAAAGTAGGGACCAACACAGCATTGTGAATTGCCATACGTGCCTTTTTTGACACATTTTGACTCTTCACAATAGAGTGCAGGGCCCCATTTACTCTATTTCCCGCATTCACTAGTCGTTCTATATCCTTATCATATCTCCCATCCCTGCTAAATACGCAGCCCAAATATACAAACTCATCTACTTGCTCGATCAACTCCCCTTCTATTCTTATTTCACAAATCGTTTTACTTTCTTCTCTTTCAAAAACCATAACCTTCGTCTTACTTGCGTTCACTTTCATACCCCTTTTTTCAATTCAATTTAAATGAGTGATTATTTTGTTAAACCTATAAATTTATGTACTATCTATAAAATGTTCATTAGTATTATAGTAACATTTATGAGTTGGAACTCTATAATTTTTTTGTAAATATGATGTCACTATTTTCATTTGTCAATGTCGAAATAATGCTACGATCTCCGACTCTACGTCACATATTTTGATTTCTTTTCTTAACTTTAATGTCACCCGTATTGCCAAGGATATAAAATCGAGCTATGGTAGCTAAATCTAAGTGTTAGGACACCTTTTCTACACAAAAATGCATGTCGCCAGTGCAGTGAGGCAGACTGTGCAGTGCTTTTTCCAGTCTGTAAGTTATTTATATAAAAAGCCAGTATAATTCCAGGCTGTGAAACATTCCAGCTTGGTCCTCAGGGGTAACAACTGACAATGCATCTTAGTTTTCTTTATTTAAAGTTGATTATAGATTGCAGGTGCCTGTGTGCCTGTAGACTTTTAAGTTTGTTTGTGAATTATTTTCTTTACTTGATTTACTGCAGTAACCGTTACCAGTTAGACCCCCCTTCCTATAGATTAATTATAATAATAATAATTAATTATTTCAAGCAAAGAATATCTTAATTTCTAGGATACAAACACTTTGAGATGCAGCTTAAAAATAAATACAGTTCAGTGAACATCTGTGTCCGAACTAGATAACTGAATATCTGTCTTCCAGACAGCAGTGCTCTTACCTTTAAGATTTTACATTTCACTGTATACAAAACAGTTATTACCTCATAGGGGATATTTGCCATAGTTGCCACACTCTAGTGGTTTGGCAATCGCAAAAAGTTTTTATATTCTTTAGTTGTTATTAGAAAGACGCTGCTGCTCATCTTCTAGTTTGTATTAGTGGTTATTACACCGTCAATAGTAACCGGCCCACTATAGTATTGCTAACTATTTTATTTGTTACAGGCCAGAAGACAGCGGTCAGTATCGATGCAGAGTGGACTTTATCAAGTCTCCAACGAAGAACACGCGGCTTAACCTTACAGTTCTTAGTAGGTACTTTTTAATCTTAATTATTATCGTCTTACATTGCCTCTAGTACGTGAGGTAATATGGTCATCCGGTTAATATTGTTACGAGCTTAGGGTTCGTGACAATAAAAACTGCCGATTGAATTACCAAAATTGACACTTTAATTACCGAACACCAAAAAAAACTAATACACACTAATAATTAATCACACTTAACACTTTAGTTCACTTTATTTCGCTCCGAAGTCTTTGCTTGTCTCACCAACTTAATTCTGCCCCGATCGCAGCCCCAAACGCCTTTATATAGGCTTTTTCCACTAGATAGGACTAGATGTAGAAAATTCGAGTGTGGAGTTTTCTAAAAAGCTTAGTTCTTCTATTCAATACTAGATGGCGCTAGTGGGAGAGTTCTAGACATCAATTGTGGCGCGCAACAATATGGTCATTTTCTTATAACTCAAAAACTACAAATTTATTTGCTTAGAAGGCTATATGATATGATAGCTTTTCATCAGTCAATCAAATAATAAGAGTCAAAAGGACTGCATTTTAACAGCTGAAATTATAGTTAATATTTTACTCGATTTTAGTATGGCGTGATGTAGTTAGTTTTTATTAAGTTGATCTTAGATGTGTTCCTAATTATTGCGAGCTTTTTGCTATATTTTTTATAAATATATTAGTTATAGTATACGACTTTGTGTTTTTGTATCTATCCTCCTCCTATTTATATAGGGCGTTGTATAGGGGCGGCAAAGCTTAGGGTGACCATATTACCCTCATATGCCTTAGTATCAGACAACTAGTGTCATAGTTCATTAATCATTAATTTCTTACAGTCTTTCAAGTCTGCTAAACATAGAGTTCATAGATTGTCGTAAGACAACCGTAATTGCCGTAAGGCAAGGCAAGTTGCCAACCGCATTTTTCTATTATTTTGAGTTGTGGCTCCTTGTCTGTTTCATTTACGTTTGTGACCTCTTACGAGGCTCATGGGATGATATGGGGTAGGGTATTATTTAGCCGCCACTACACGGCGGTAGTCAAGTACTGCCATTTGCTAAACATACGTGGTAGAGCCATGCTACAGTTATATTAGTAGTATAGTAGTAGCACAAATGGGTCGACGCGACCGTGAAGTACCATGCTCTCACAGAATAACAGCGTAAAATATTAGCTTAATGCTGCTGTGTTTCATATGACGAGTCCATCTTAGTCCTCACGGGTGACAACGCATCTGCATTTTGATTCGTAATCGAGGGTAGATGTAGATGTCTATGGGCCACAGTAACCTCGTTTGCCATTCTATCCTATAAAAAAAACATATATTATTTAAAGTTCTGAAGTTGTCTTGAAAACTTCTGATAGAATATAAAATATTTAAAAACTGATTCAAATAACTAAAGGATAATCCAAGTCAGCTTTGACTACAGTACGTGAAACAGTACACTAGTGATGCTGCAAAGCACTCTAAACGTCGAGAATTAAAAATATTCATTTATTACAAAGACCCTTACACAGCATCACACACTAAGATATAGCTCTACCGAAAAACTTATAAATAAATTATTTACATATTAACATTATTACGCTGTTATTATAAAAAAAACTTCACGGATCCTGTGCACCGCCTCTATGAACGTCGCAGTAATTTAAAAAAGAGTGACATAGGTGCAAACCTGAGTAGATTTGTGCAAGCATACGGCACCTTAACAGGTTCTCGGTCCCCGAAATAGTCACAATAGTTAAACGATTGAAATGTTTATATATGATTAATGGGACAGGGAAAGGGTTAAATGTGGGATTTGAGAGACACCGATTCACCGCCACATCAGTATGTTTGAATTAAGCTTATTTGTACATCTCAAATTAAGATTTATCTCGTCCATCATTTTACCATTACACCACCACTGCTGATTATAGACCTTCCCCACGGTTTGCCTCATAGGGGATTTTTCCATAGCTGGCACGCTTGGCAGGTGTGTGGGCAACCGCAGTTTCTTATAATTTATTTTATTAATTTAATTTATTTATATAATTATAAACACATACTATATCTACTTAATAATAATAATATACTACCTGCCTAGCTCTTACTTTTATTTTTACCTTGCTACTTCTGACTTTAACTAAGTTGTTAACTTACCTTTTTAGTCTTTATATTCTTGTTACACCTTCTACCTACTCATATACCTAACTATTTAATTAGACTGTGTTTTGTACATAATTCGCTTACTTGAATTTAATTACTTAGCATCAAGGTAAACCTCTGTGGTTTTTAGATGTTAATTAAGCCTATATTGGAATGTAATTTTTGTTTGATCTGATAAATTAATAAAAAAAAAAAATTATTTTACTTATTCTTTATTGTACACACAATAAGTTGGTAACAATTATTAAATATTTAAATAAATGTACAAAGGCGAGCTTAACCCTAATAAGAGTTCTCTTCCAGCAAACCTATTGGGAAAGAGAAATAGTTTTATATAAAAAGCAAGTAGGTTGCAGCGTGCGTACTTAATAATTAACATAACGCTACTTAATAGAAATTGGCTATAAGTTACAGTTAACAATTAACATATAAGTGTATAACATATAAGTATAATTTATTTTCTTATTTCTTTTATTCTTATTTCTAATTTTGAGTTTTTTTTTTAGGAAGATGCTTTCATACGTGGTAGAGCCACGCTGCATTATGGTTGTAGCATGATTACTGCCATTTGCTAAACGTTTTATACGTGGTAGAGCCATGCTGCAGTTACATTAGTAGTATAGTTGTAGCACGAATGGGTTGGCTCGACCGGGGAAGGATAACGCTCTCACAGAATACCAGCGTAAAATGTTAGCTTAATGCTGCTGTTTCGTATGGTCAGTGTAGAGAACGGGAGACCCTTTTTTACTGGTAATGAGGCATTCCGGGCAATTCACGGGTGACAACGCATCTGCATTTTGATCCGTAATCCAGGATAGATGTAGATGTCTATGAGCCGCAGTAAATACCTACCATCAGGTGGACTGTGTGGTTGTTTGTCAAACTTATCCTATAAAAAAATGCTGCAGCCCATCTCCCGTTTCTTTCTGTCGCACCTTACGACACTCACGGGACAATATTGGATAGTAGATATGCTTACAATGCTACTACTCGGTTAAGTTTTGAGTATAATTTAATACATCATCGAGTGCAATAAAGTTTTGAACATTCGAGCATTTCAAATAGAACAAAAGTTCGGTACCGAACTGCTACTTGCACGTTTATGTATCAGATACAGTCTTTTCAGTTAGCGATATTTCTTTTGTTCGCAGTACCACCAGACAGGCTAATTATTATGAACCACGAGGGACAAGAAGTAGAAGGAAGCGTAATAGGACCTTACGACGAGGACACTGCGATCAATTTGACTTGTATTGCCGTAGGAGGTAAGTACTATACAAGCTTAAGTACGAACTAACAATCATTAACATTAATTATTTTATTATGTCATAAATTTCTTCTCGTTTGGTATTCTTTAAAATTGTATTTAAAATATTTTGCATTTAGTTCGTGATTCCATAGTAAAGTTAAAAGTAAAGTTACAGCCTATATACGTCCCACTGCTGGGCACAGGTTTTTCCCCGATCATTTCTGAGAGGGTTTTAGGGCAAGGAATTGTCCGCCGCGCTGCCCTAATGCGTGTTAGTGAACTTCGCATGTCTTCGTTATATATATATTATAAATATTTTTTTCTTATTTCTCTGACATGCAGGTTTCCTAACGATGTTTTTCTTCACCGCCGAGCACTTAAAATTTCAATTAACAATTTCATTGGTGCCGGCGGGAATCGAACCCGGTTTGCTCGCGTACAGTGAAATTTACAGCGAGCGCTAACCATCTGAGCCGTGGTACGGCTCTATATATGATACCATAGAAGATAACTTATGAAACCGCACGTAGTTCTTTACTAACTAGTCGTACGAGATTAAAATAGCTCAATAAGTTGCGAGAGGGATACGTATCGAAGATATTTGAAAAAGAACCGAACCGAATCGAACGAGAATAGCTGACCTAGTTCACAAGCTTAGTTAGCTAAAATTGCTATAGGTCAGTCATATTGCTCGTAGAGTAGAAGCTTCGCATTGATAAGAGCATTGTAGGTTGGCCACTAGTGTACTTAGATGGATGACCTGATGATACGTGTAAAGGACGATAGATAAGTTATATTCCAGCCGTCAAATTTCACTAATGCACATCACGACAAAACTTTTTGGAATTCTTGGCGGTTCACTACTGTACAATTTACTAGGAGTTTCCTTCCGGGCATGACTGCTTTATGGAATCGTTTGCCACCAGTGATTTTTCCGAACCGATACGACTTAGGCAGGTACAAAAAACGAGCTTACTCCTTTTTAAAAGGCCGCCAACACACTTGCAATTCCTCTGGTGTTGCAGTTGTTAATGGGCGGCGGTCGACACTTAACATCAGGTGAGTCACTCGCTTGTTTGGTATAAAAATATATACATATTTACTGAATAACCTTTTTTACCGTCTGGAAAAAAATAGGGTGTAACATGTGAACGGAGTAGGAGCCTATGGCACTGATATTTTACAAAAAAAAATTGAATTAAACGCTTAAAAAGTATTTTTAACGATTACTCTGCCCTTTACCCTCGAGCTTGTGACTTTGCGAAATGACAAGGTCAAAGATGTCTACTAAATTTATTGTTTTATTGCCGTTGGTAAAGTAGGGTGGATATGATTTGAATTTCGATAGATTTTAATTTCTATTTATTTCATTCAAAATATTTGTTTTTATTTTTTGTAAAATATCAGTGCCATATGATTCTACTTCGGTGACATGTTACACCCTATTTTTGCCAGTAGGTAAAAAAGGTCATACAGTATATGTAATTAGAGGAGTACTGTGTTCAGTTGTGGACTAATAATAAGCTGCAATAATGATGATGATTACGACATTAGCTATAGTTAAAAATTAAAAGTTGCAAGTGGTTTTTGTGGTAGAATGTTTTTGCGTCTAAGTGGGTGTTAGCGATCTATCGCAAATTTTTAAACTAGTTTGTAATTGCGAAAAATTTCTCCAATTTCTTAAAAATCGTTAATAAAAGCTTTTTTTTATTGTTAAGAGCATTCTATTTTATTATTCTTTCCACTGAGATTGAGAGACTGGGTCACACCTAGACCGCTTTTTTATATTTATATATTTTTTTTAAATTTTCTAAGCCAGAATTAGCTACAATCCCACCTGCTGGTAAGTGGTGATGTAGCTTAAGATGGTAAAGCGCACTGACTTAACGTAAATCTATTCACTCTTGCCTTGAAGACACCCACATTGTAATCGGATGGAAAGACAGATGCTGGCAACTTATTCCACTCCTTTGCTGTACGCATGATTGTGTTGACCGTGTAATTGCGGTGTTAGAATGTCCACTACCCATATCCTCGAGTGGGTGTCGTAAGAGGCGACAGAGGGAAACAAATCAGGCGATAGACAGTAGCGTCTAAAATATAAAAAAACTGCGGTTGCCAAGCCGCCTGCTGATTGTGGCAACGGTGGCAAATATTCCCCTTATGAGGCAATTTACAGTGTGGAGATTCCTATGTTTAGCAGTAGAATTTTGAGATATTGTAACGGTAACGGTAACGTTTAGCATAATGTTACAGTCGTGATATGTTGGAATTTTGAGATATTGTAACGGTAACGGTAAGCATAATGTTACAGTCGTGATATGTTGGAATTTTGAGATATTGTAACGGTAACGTTAAGCATAATGTTACAGACGTGATATTTTTTACAGTTCCGTGACGAAATAAGTAGAACGCAACTTTAATGAATATATTAATTGTATTGTCCAGGTCGTCCTACTGCAAGGGTGTCGTGGTGGAAATCCCACGCTTTGCTAGACAATTCCGAGGGGAAGGCGAAAGCTTCCTTCAGCCTACGGAGATCTGACTACGGCAGGAACATAACTTGTCAGGCAAGAACAATATAAATACATACAGGTTAAGAATAAAATTGGGTTCACTGAAAACTTCAGTCTATAAAAATCGTTTTTCATGGCACAGCGCCAGTAAAGAGTATAATTTTATTTATTTAAAAATTAATTGTTTCATTTATTGCGATACAATGTACCTACATGAAGTTGCTACAATACGAAGTGAATAATGGCAAATTGATAGAATCAGGTGTTGCTTTGCGGAAATCCATTATAGTAATGATATTAATACTTAGTTACTTTGTAACCATCCGCTAAATTAAATAAAATAATGTGTCTTCCCTAGTTTGAAGAGCACCTCCCGCCCTCACACACCATCGACGACATTACGACACATGTTTCGCCGCTACACGAGCTATCTTCAGATGATGTTGACTCTACGGCGGCTGACCGCTAAATAGCGGATGGTTGCAAAATAACTATTAATATCTTTATTATAATGTCAAATTGACAGTACTCTTCTTTCCGTGCACGCATAGTACTTGCAGAGTGATTGAGAGTGCGGAAGCTTAACACAAATGTATAGAATCGCATACACACAAGCGGGGTTCAATACAGTTGCAAAAGAGAAAATAACGCGATATTTAGTACTGTTGACGCGGACGTCGCGTTATTTTCTTCGTCTGTAAACCCCGCGTCGTATAAGTTCGATGGATGACACTGCGTCATTGCATCTCGTCCTGTGTGTATCGTGAGGGGTGACTACGAAAATCAGGAGATCAGCCTCGAACAGATGGTAGATTAGCCATCTCAAAGATTTCCAGGTCGGTGATAAAGAATAGCGTTTGGTATTGCGATCACAATCATCGATGTCAACCATAATGGCCGTGTAGAATCTTTGTAACACTACCCCATGTGTTCACTCCGTGGGTTTCTTATAGAGGCGTCTAAATTAATTGTTAATAAAAATACAAAAAAGAAATATATTATTTTTATTAAACTTAAATATAGTAGCTTAAATAATATAAAGTAAGTATACAATTAGTACTTCTTTGATAGCGTGTTAACAGAATATGACATTAATTCTATACGTTCTATTTGTAACAGGCTGTGACAGATCCATCGATACCGCCTTTGTCAAGAACTCTATCTATAGACATTAATTGTAAGTTAATAATCATTACGATCTTATCGTTAACATAAACATACATAAACATAAACACTCACGCCTGTCACCCAGAGGGGTAGGCAGAGACTACAGACTTCCATTTGGCACGATCCTGACACACCTCTCTCGCCTCCTTCACATCCATACACCTACGCATGCATGCTCGTCGGTTAAGGGTACTCCTAATTTGGCCCGTTTTCAATAAATCGCCAATTTGGTCGATAAATTTTCGCCTAGGACGTCCCTTTCCGACTCTGCCATTCACTTCTGCAACATAAATTTTCTTTGTCACTCTTTCCTCATCCATTCTTTCCACATGACCAAACCACCGAAGCATTCCTTTCTTAATCCTGGTCACAACATCATCTTGCAAACCACACTCTTCTCTTATCACACAATTTTTCACCCTGTCATTCAGATTCAGCCCTAACATACTCCTTAACGACCTCATTTCTACTGCATTTATTCTACTCTCGTGCTTCTTCTGCCATACCCAACTTTCACTACCATACGTTAAAGTAGGGACCAACACAGCATTGTGAATTGCCATACGTGCCTTTTTTGACACATTTTGACTCTTCACAATAGAGTGCAGGGCTCCATTTACTCTGTTTCCTGCGTTCACTCGTCGTTCTATATCCTTATCATATCTCCCATCCCTGCTAAATACGCAACCCAAATATACAAACTCATCTACTTGCTCGATCAACTCCCCTTCTATTCTTATTTCACATATCGTTTTACTTTCATCTCTTTCAAAAACCATAATTTTTGTCTTACTTGCGTTCACTTTCATACCCCTTTCTTTTAATGATCTGTTCATTAATGTAACCATCATTTGCAACTCAGCCGCCGACGACGCAAGAATAACTTGATCATCGGCGTACAAAAGGCATTTGATGGTTAACTCACCCATTCTTAATCCGCATTCTTCAACTTTCAAATTTTGCAAACAACTGTCCATAAATAGGTTGAACAACCACGGGGAAGCCACACAGCCCTGTCTGACACCTTTATGGATGCCAAACCAGTCCGAGTAGACCCCGTTGATCCTAACACAAGCACTAGAGTCCCTATAAAGAGATTCCAATGCCTGTATCAAGCCAGCGCTCAACCCAAATGAGTTCAGTGTTTGCCATAGCACATTCCTATCCACTCTGTCATAGGCCTTCTCCAAGTCCATGAACGCACAAAAAACCTTTTGGTTTTTGGCCAAAAAACTTCTCCGCGATCATGCGCATGGAGAAGACTTGATCTGTACATCCCATTCCCTTTCTAAATCCCGCTTGCACATCCCAAATTTTTCCATCGGTTTCTTTCATGACCCTTTCAATTAGTACCTTGGCATACAGTTTTCCCACGATGCTAAGAAGGCTGATACCGCGGTAGTTTTTACAGTCCTGCTGCGACCCTTTTCCCTTATATACTGGGACTATCACGGCTTTGCACCAGTCTCCCGGTACCCGCTTCAGTTCCCAGCATAAATTAAACAAGGTGTGCAGCAGACCTGCCACCACGTCCTCTCCAGCCCTTAGCATTTCGAGTGAAACTCTATCATATCCGGCAGCCTTACCTGCTTTCATGCTTCTCATTGCTTTCATTATTTCATCTATACTTATCTCGCTACCTTCTTCCTCTTCTTTCGGAGTTCCTATTTCATTCAGTTCATACGTTGTCTCCTCACTCATAAACATGCTTTCAAAATATTCCTTCCATCTCTTTAAACTCAAAACTTCATCATTCAGAATATAGCCATTCTCATCTCTTATAGCATTCATTATAGGCTGTTTTGAACATCCCCTGGCAGTTCTTACGAGTTTCCAGAACATTTTAATATTTGCCTGGAAGTTATCCGATATTCTTCTATCATTCTTATCCGTTCTTTCTTGCTTTTTCCTTTCAACTACTTCTTTTACTCTTTTATTTAGATGTCTAAAGACTGCCTTTTTTCTTTCAAAATCATCATTCGTACCGCTTGAATTACCAGCCTTAGTTGCTAGTAAATCTAGCCATGCTCTCTTCTTTGCTTCAACTTCCGTACGTATCTCATCATCCCACCATAACGTATTATTTTTCCTTTCATTCTTTCTTTTACTAACACCACATACTTCGGTAGCTGCATCTACTAAACCTTTCTGAACATTTTGCCATACATTCTCCAAGTCTAACTCATTCATACATAATTCATCCAAACCACTTACGTTTTCTTTCAGTCTACATTTAAACTTGTTTTTCTCACCTTCATCTTGTAATCTTTCTGTTCTAATACGCTGTAACGCAGTGGTAGACACGGATGACCGATGGCGCCACCGCCTGAATAGACCATTAATTCGGCATAAAACCAAAAAATGATCCGTTCCTACGTTTGACCCCCCGGTAAACCCTTGTATCCACCACTGCGCCCCTCAATCTTTCATCCACAATTATGAAATCTATCATGCTTCTATCATCACCTCTTTCCCAAGTGTACATGTGAATCCTCTTGTGGCGAAAGAAAGTGTTCGTCACAAAAAGATTCTTTTCCATACATACAGTGAGGAGGCTTTCACCATTCTCATTTATACTTTCATCACCAAACGTTCCCAATATCCTTTCATAACCAAGCCTCCTCACCCCAACTCTTCCATTAAAATCTCCTAGCATAACAACATTTTCATTTCCCTTACATTTCATTAATACCATCCTTACCATTTCCCAAAACTGCTCTCGGATATGAGTGGGCTTAGACATGTCTGGGGCGTAGACCCCTAGTACAAACAACTTCTTTAAGCCCACTTTCAATCGTATCCATAGCAGTCTTGGGCTTACACATTCATACTCTTTCACACATTGCACCATTCTTTCTGATAGGATGATCCCTACTCCCTGGCATGCCCGCTCGAGCTCGTCTACACCAGACCAGTATGCGGTATACATGCCATGTGTAGTGACATCCTTCCCCTTCCGTTTCGTCTCATTTACACATAACAAATCTATTCCTCTATCATACATCACCTCGCATACTTCACCCATTTTATCATTCATTGCTCCACATACATTCAACGTAGCCAGACGGGCCTCTGCAATCCACTTTTCGCCCCTCCGGGAGACAGAACGTGACGGGTGGCGAGCCTCGTCGCCGGTTTTCCTCCCGGAGATTCTTCGCACCCCTGCCCCATTAAAGGGGCGCCGGGAACTCGGGGCCATTTCTTTACTTTGATTCCTCATGGTGCGAATGGGGTGGTATATTTAACGCCGCTACCACGGCGAGGAGCCGAGTCTGTGCTATCGGCTTGTCGCTCATTTAGCACCACCCGGGGGACACGTGTAGGGTGGGCCTAGGATTAGGTGGTCAAAGCCTACGGACGCGAGCGACTTATCGTTAACTTTGTTATAATTTGTCATGATATCGCTTTGTGTATTATTAAATGTATTTCTCTTTATCTCTCCATCTCTATTTTACTCTGTATTTGTCATAAAGAATCATGTCCAGTCTTGACCTGAAAATTTTCTATTCGCGTCTAGTGATATAAAATATCTTATAAAATTGCATATTTTTTTCTTATTTCGTATCGCATAATTGAATTTTCAAATAAGGCCAGAAAAAAAAGTAATGTTACTTTGTTTATCATTCTCAATAGACTTTTGGAGACGGAACGTGTTTTACAATGGCTCAAAGGCCCAGAAGCCGTGCCAAAATATATTAAAAATGTGTTTTACACGTTCCGTTACAGGCTACTAAAAACTTGCTCATTCGTCATGTGGTTTATGAATGTTCAAAATAACCAATTTCTTTTTTTATAATTAATTAATTTATGATTATATAGGATTTTTGATGGTTTTATGCTATGGTGTGGAAATAAAAATAAGTGTACAGACCTTATCTGACGGCTGCTATAACCACAAACTTGTATTTACTTAAAAGCATTTTTCCCTGCCCTCTAAATAAAAAGATGATAAGTTATTACGTTATTATGAACAATAATTGTTTTTATACAACAGTAGTTGTAGGTAGACGCGACCTGTTAAAGAAATCAAGTGACAGGTCATTCAATGTATGGAAAGTGGGCATGATTATTTGCGTGCGTTCATGTGTGCGTGTGGCTGCGTGTGTATACGTGCATGCATACGTGCATGCATGTATGCGTGCGCGTGCGTTCATGTTTGTATTAAATAATGATATAGTCGCATAATGAAGTCCAGATTTATCACAAAATGGATTCTGTACACATATTTTTCTATGAATAAATAAATTTACGTGTCATCAAATAGGAGAAGCAGACTGACACTAGCCACAGCTCCTTTTCAATATTTAGTGCTCGCTCATGACGTCAGCCATACAGATGAAAGTACTACACATATTGGTGTTATTTTTCTTTTTCACGTACACTTCCGGCACTGTACGTACTTTATAACTTCCCATAATGTTTGAAGGTTACACTTACTCTGACATGAGTATGTTGTAAAATTCCACACTATTTGTATTGATGCAACCTCTTTTTTATCTGGTATTTCCTTTTTAGAAGTACTTTACTTTTCCGAAATTTTCTTCTGCGATTTAATACACAGCGAAGCGCCCCTCTTAATGTACAGTTTATATATTTAAAATTGTACGAACTATTTATATGTTGTTCCTTAATATGCGCTGAATATGTTAAATACTTATTTTATATTTTACGTGTTAGAGCCACGCTACAGCTGTATATAGGTGCAACACGAATGGGTCGGCTTAACCAGTATTGGTCGACGATCTCATAGAATATAGAGCTTGATATTACAGTGTTTTTTTATAGAATTATGGTGACAAACGAGCACACATTCACCTGATGGTAAATGGATGCTGTGGCTCATAGCCATCTACATTTATCCTCGATTAGAAATCAAAACGTAGATGCGTTGTCACCCTTGAGGACTAAGATGGAATGCCTCGTTTCTCTTCTCTCACCATACGATACACAGCAGTATTAAGCTGCTATTTTACGCTGGTATTCTGTGAGAGCGTGGTCCTTCCTCGGTCGTGCCGACCAATTCGTGCTTAGCTGCAGCGTGGCTCTACCACGTATAAAAGTGTTCGTAGATTAAAAGTTCCTATAATGACTATAGATACCCTTTTTACTGGTAAAATGAGGTATTTCATCTTTGTTCTCGGGGGTGACAACGCATCTGTCTTTTGTTTCTTAATCGATTGTAGATGTAGATGTTTATAGGTAATAGCATCAACTTACCATAATGTGGACTACCTACGTAACCGTTAGTCATCTTTAATCAAAAATCTGCAAATTAATTTTGGTGTACTAATCATGTCGAGATCTACTATAACATATTACTTTGTTAGTACGTCCGTTGTGGGTGCACATCGAAGGAGGAAAGCGCCCTCTAGTTGCGGGGCGGGCTGCCACACTCACCTGCCAAGTGGTAGGAGCGCGCCCCCCTCCACTGCTGTCTTGGTGGAAGGGGGACACCAAGCTCAACACTGCTACACACACTGTGAGTATGACGATCATAAAATATTATTCTATACGTGATCACGAGTGGTAGATTAAAGATAGCTGTAGCCAAGTTTAGCTACCTGGTTGTGTTTGTGTATGATCCAATTAAAGAGGAATGCCCACTCTGCATAGACATTTCGGCCATGGGTGCCCACATATAAAAGCATATAGATGTGATAATATACAATTAAAAGAATGAAATGGTTAAGAAATTGGTTTAAAAAAAGTCGGGAATTTTAAGATATAAAAGTTTTTATTTTCACAAATACAGTTTTTTAACAACTAATTTTACATATTTTAAAGTTTAATTTCTTTGATTTTTAATTCTCGACGTTTTGGGTGCTTTCCAGCACACATGGTCATGGGGGGATTGAGGTGACTGGTGTACCGAATCAGTGTTAACTTGGAGTAACTTCAGCTTTTTAATAACTATTTATGGTCCGATATATGCAGAATGAACTTAATGAACTTACTGTCTTGAAGTCTTGCGTGGTATGCTTGGGTTTAGTTTTAATTTTATTATTTACAGGGTCCTAAACAGGTGGGAGTACCCAGCTTCCTTCTCTATTGAAATTAGAATGTTTTTAATTTCAATAGCCTCACATATAATCCTTGGCAGGAATCGATGTTCTTTCGCGAGGATTTGTGGTCTATCAAATCTGATATTATATGTATCTTCTTCAGCGGCTTGTAGAATGTTCTAATAGGAGCTCGCTTCAAGATGTAGCCAATCTTGTCCGTAATACCTCTGAAATATGGTAGTACAGCAGGCACATGCTCGACTGTGCCCGACTTCACTCGGTACTGTGACATAGGTGCGGGACCCGAAGCTTGTTGTCGTGCAGAACTTGCTTGACGTGCTGAAGCTCGGCAGCCAGGTGTTTGCGCTCACAGATCCCTTGTGCTCTCTGTAACAAAGAGTTGCCCACGGTAGCTAACTGTGAAGGATGATGGTGAGATTCACCGTTTAAATATTGGTTTGTATGGGACTTTTTTCTATATACAGTGTAACCTATGGTGTTAATAGAATTTCGGATGACTAACACATCTGGGAATGCTAAGGACTTATTGGCCTCTAGTATAATATCTAATCACTGAATGGAATTTAGCACAGAGTGGTAACAATGGATAAAATCCATTGGTTTTTTTTTTGCGCCCGAAGCAATTGGAAAGGGCTACCCTTTATGAAGGTAGGCGGAAAATGCATTACGCATACCACGATAGCCGGTCTATCGTGATTATGAGGGACTCACTGCCTACCGGGGGGAACCTAAGTGATACCCTCTAAAAACCGCCTTTGGGGACTGGCAACTGGCTGTTTAAGCTTCTTATGCCGTATCGGAAGCGACCCTCTTTTGGGAAAAGAGGGCGCGGGAAAAAATTCATAATTTCCTCCCCAATAAGCTAGCAGGACCTGTCAGCAGATTCCCAGCACTCCTACTGTGGTGGTGGGGGGAAGGCCTTAATAGGCAGACTTGTTGTCATAATGAGATGTGTTCCAAGGGTTTGGGTATGAAAGTGAAAGTCACATTCATACCCAAACCAGGTAGGAGTGTATACGCAAATCCTAAATCCTAGAGACCCATTAGCCTCACATCCTTTCTCCTAAACACTAATGTGTGTAAGGGAATTAAGGGGGTTGACGCAAATTAACTTAATTATTATTATATTATAGGAATTATATATAACTTTTTATTATTGCTTGCCTTTAGTAATCACATTATTCCTGCCCACACGTAAAATACACGCTTAGACGTGGAGTTGCGGAAAACAGCCCGTCGTAAACTAACTAATATCATAATCAAGTTTTGATCAGATCTTTAATTTATTTTATGATTTTTTTATAGGATAGCGTGACAACCGAGCGCACAGTCCATCTGATGGTAAGTGGTTGCTGTGGCTCATAGACATCAACATCTATCCTCGATTACGAATCAAAATACAGATGTGTTGCCACCCGTGAGGACTAGGATGGAATGCCTCGTTGCCAGGGTCTCTGGTTCTCTACACTCCCTATCCGAAACACAGCAGCATTAAGGTACTATTTTACGCCGGTTCTCTGTGAGAGCGTGGTCCTTCCCTGGTAGAGCCGACCCATTCATGCTACAACTATAACTGCAGCATGACCCTACCACGTACGAAGAATCTTATCTTATATATACAATCTTATACAACATTTGTATCATACACAATCAATACATTATCCAGGAATTGAGCAGGAGGCGAAATATTAGACTTATGCCGTGCCCTACCTTAATACCAAATTACTGTCATAACATGGGCACAGCATCCTACCGTTCGACGGCCGACAATACAATTGCAACAATACTTTTTAATTGCACTTCTACCAGAATCATTGCCACTAATTAAAATATATATATAAAATATACTTTACGACTGATGTGTCGACTTGCGATTCTAGCCCTAAGTAAAGAGCAGCTAGGGCTAAAGTTTATTCCTTCCGTAATGCTGCTCCTGTGGTTGTTACATAATTCTATCCGATAACAACCATTAAATCTAATATGCTCACCATAATAGGAGCGAGCTTGCTTTAATTGGTATGTGTCACAAGCAATTAATATTAAATCACTGTAAGTTAAAACAGGAAATTCCCTAACATTTTCAGAGTCTACATTTATATTTCTAAAGTAAAAATGCCATTCACCACCTCGACTACCCATCGATACATAGTCACAGCTCTGGACTTATTAGCTTCTCTAGTCGTTAACTGAGATTCACCATCGGGTGGAGACAAAGGTACATGAACCTGATAACCACAATGTTCTAAAAGAGGCAATGAATCCCTAAAGCCTCTATCTAGGATGAATACATCTCCAGATTCAAAATATTGCCTTAATGAACTGGATTCATTACCAAATTCATTTTTTATGATATCCGCATCTGAGGTTGTTGCAGGATAAGGGCCTAAAACATCTATGATGTAACCATCACTACACACAAAAAGGAAAGGTTTTATAAGATTGCTATATTTGTGTAATGAGTAAGTTTTTTTTCTGATATAAATAATTGGAACTTTTTTCTATGTATATATATGTACCATCGGCAATTATGACAGGCCTCCTATTTTCTCCCCCATAAAGTCCATTTGGAATGAGAAGATTTCTTTGAGCTATTTCTGCTCGGGATATATGATTTATGCCCAAATTCATAGGAACAAAATCCTGATTAATTATTTCGCGGGCCATATTTATAAGCCGCTCTAATGTGCTTCATGGCACTTGCAATAATGCTGACATGCGTTCGTCACTATCTCCTATTCTTAACTTCATTAAATATGCAGCAAGTGCAAAACAACCCCTATGTTTACTTGACAGTCTAGGAACTACAGAGAGAATTTGTTGGTATTGTGCCTTTGATAAGCCTAGATAATAATGTACAGTGTGCTCAGGCATACTGTCAATATTTTCAAAGTCTATATGATTATGCATATTATCTTTCAACAATGTAGCAAAATCTTTAATTTGTGCTGCACTAAATGTTTTAATAGGATTATATATTGATTCTAAAAGTAAATCCCAAGAGTTACTATTTAAATGGTAGTTACAGATTCTACATTCTGGAGGTACATAGTAATTGTAATCACAAAAAAGACGTACCCGCAACGCTGTTGGAACAATTAGTCGATTGGAGTCGTTACAACCAGGAAAAAAACATTGATTTTGTGTTAGTGGTGCTCTTACATAATTAGGTAGCAGTATACTATGTGATATATGATCTAAGCTTTGTTGATCTGGGTGCAATACATTACCGACTTCAGATTGCAACGAGGATGAACTGGATGATTCAGATGGTTCCCGTTCTGCAGTTGAATGTGATGCTGCTCTATCAAACCTTCGCCAACAATTATGACACACACGAGATGACGATGGCAACTGAAATAATATTAAATACAAAAGTGAAAAAGTGAACTAAATAAAAATAAAATAGATTTTGTTTCCTTTAAACTCAAATACATATAAAATATTTATCAAGTTAATTGTTACTGCACAAAAGCAGATTTAATGGCCTATATTATTTAATAATTAAGCACTTAAAAACTCCCAGTAGTCCAAAAACAATGAAAAATCAATTGTCTCATTACTTGGTAGTTGGTAAAAACGGTAGCACTCTACCTGGTGGTGACAAACTAATCTTATCGCCATGTTATAAATAAGCTTGTATGTTTGTCAGATATAGTTTGTGTGGATGTAATCAGAGTAAAAACATGTATCACTATCAGATATGAGCACACACACTTAATAAATTAAAAAAATGTTGAACACGTACCTCACGTGGTGCAATTTGATGGGCAATTTCATTCCTTATGAGTTCCTCACGTAGAGAATCAGACCCAAATAATGTGTGTGATCTTATTCTCAAAAGTGACTTGCCACAGCTGATACATACATGTCCATGACTAATAATTGGTGAATTTTCCTGTTCGCTAGTTGGATGTCGTATTTGATTCCAGGCTGCAGTCTAACATGCGTGGCATACTACACTATCACTCGAAACTTGTACCTAATAAAGAAGCCATAATTATTGTAGAATGAAGAAAAGGAAGACATGACACATAATTGTAACTATTTACCTGCTGTGGTCGAACCCATTCTTGTATAAGATTTCGCAGTTCTGGAATTTCCAACAAATGCCTTCGTGTTTTCGCTATATTTAAACAACAATTAACACAGCGAAAATGTCCTCTTGAATGAGTTACCAAGGGCTGGGAAGAAGTCTGGCCGGCGTGGAAGCTGGGATCATTGTTAACAGTGGATATCGAGTCCAAGTTCGTGCAGGGGTTATTGAAGGAAGCGGGTGCGGAGTCCATGTTCAGGCCGTGGTCAGTAGGGTGGGATAAAATGTCAGAGTCCAATTATAACGCTTGTTTGTTACTTCGATAACAAATTCACAAAAATAAAAACAAACAAATGACTATAGTTGTGAACTGAATTGTGATTTCATTCTATGACAGGGCTTAGCTGTCAGACTCGATGTTGCCACTTAACTGACATAAAATCGATGAAAGGATATCGATTTTTATTCGATTAATAATATCGTTAAAAAACAATCTTTGAGGCGCTTTAAGTTCTGCAGGCTTTTTTAAAATATATTTTCCTTTATTTATTTAAATGCTATTTGAAATGTATTTTTAGGAACAGTTAAATTGTGTAGTTGCGTTTTGTTAAGCTTTAACCTTTTGAGCGCCACGCCAAAAACGCATTACCGTGTCCTGTACGCCAAAGCGCCAAAACAAAATAGTGTTGCTAAGAGTTGATATATCGATAAGGTGAAATAACTTGTTTTTGTTGGTTTTTTATGCTATAAATGACTCTTAATAAACTGTATGTTTTATTTAATCTTGTGCCGTCTTCCACTCTTTTTTATATATGTACTTTGTACATATAAACATAAATAAAAAACAAACAATAACAATAAAATAGTAGTAAACCACAGCACTACTCTCCATCCTAATGACAACACCGATGACGACGACGCGACTGGACGACAACGGCGTAGCTGACCTTCCTTTTTGAAACATTCTTAGAATGTTGTGTATCGATTTCAAAATCGATCTAACCGAAATATACAGACATCGATTCATAATATTTTATGTGTCGGGGAAGGCGTAGGCCAAGTGACGCACAGAAGAAAAGTCTTACACTCTTATGAAAATAGGGATTTGATATGATGCTGATTCTGCTAGATGATTTTGAGACTGAGAAAGAAAATGGCACAACACAAAATGAAAAATTGCTCTTCACACCCTAAGTAAAAAAAACATTAATTGTAATTTTGTATTATTATTAAAGAAGGTACATAATTATTCATTAATCAACAATTGTATATAATTATTCGCACTAGGTAAATCAGCCGTATAATACTAAAATCTTGGTCATGGAATAAATAAACATATTTGTTCACCAATCAATCAAAAATTCAATTCATCAATCAAAAATCAAAATTCATCATCATCGACGCTTTCCAAAATCCGAATGAGTTCTGAGGAATCGTTCATGTTGCATTGCTCTACTTTTCTCGGTAATCACTTATGACGTCATCAGGGTGTCGTCTATCCTTGATCACGGTGCCCAGTGAACTGATTTTCGATGACGCGCTAAAGATGCGCTAGAGTTGAGATATTAGATTTATTATGCGAAGATAATCTGATAACATTTTTTATTCATGTAGCTAATTATAGTTTTATGTTTCTAACCTTTAATTTTATTCAAATATCAATAATAATAGAAAAAAAACACCATTGAGCTGAATTTTGGATAGTTTTCAAGAAATCTATGCCTCCCGCGTTTGACACTAGCGGTCAACCATAGACGACTTTGGCGTGCTGGACATAGTATTTGCTTAGATAAAAATCCATTTTTATTAGTTCAATGTTTCTTAGTACTTGTGGCTCTAGAAGACTTGTTTTTTATACTCACATGTTGCTGGGTTATTCCTATTTTGAGGAGTGTAGAATTAAAATACCTGTAATAATTTTCCAATATCTATATTTCATATTTTTCGGAGCCGGGTTTTTTGTCAACTATAGACGTCGTTGGCGCTCAGGGCCCGCAGGTGTTGGTCAAGTATAGGCGACTTTGGCGCTCAAAAAGGTTAAAGGATTCATGGTAAATCAGCTGGAAACTAACTTGTTTCGTTACCATAACATGATTATATTTTAAATGTATTGTTATAAACAGATAAGAATAACTTAACCGATCTTCTTTAAAAGCAGATAAGAATAACAGTTCTTATCTGTTTTCAAAGAAGATCGGTTAAGATTAACAGTTAAATTGTGCCGTAGCATTTGTTACTCTCTAAAGAATTCATTGGAAATCAGCTAGTAATTAGCTTGTTTAATTATCGTAACATCATAATTATTTAAAAATTATATTAGCACTGTAATGATGACACCGTAAATAATCGATCGAAAAAGAGAATCGATTTTTAAATGTGTTTTGTGATTCGCAACACTTTTTTTTATTCACAAACTAATGACATAATGATTTACCTAATTTTTATTATTATGTTTCCGGTACTTTTAATTTGTGCAAAAATATTCCCATTGTTTGAGGATAAGTGAATACCGCGATTCATAACCATAAATAAGGATATAATTTTTTTAACAAATTCACATTGTTGGGCGTTCCATGGCCGAAAATGGGCGTCCCCCTTTATTTGGTATTCTTGTTGCTTACTTATATTAGGTCTTAACTGTAAAATTAGTTCAAAACAAAAACACTGCAAGGGCGCAGCAAATGTTCACAATAAGTAATATTATTACATTTATAAAATGGTTATTATTGTTATTTAAAGAATATAATTTACAATTTACTTGATGCTAACGAGATCATGAAATATATTCTTTACTTCTATTTTATACTTAATCACTTAAAAATTACTGCAACGAGTAATAATAACATTTTAGTCATATATTTATTTTCCTATTTCATTCAGAGGGTGTAAGAGGCAACTTATCACTAGTACTACTATTCTATCTGGTGGCGACTTAAGAAACAGAAGCAGATTTTTTTTATATAGTTTATAAATTATACTTTAAGAATCAATAAGAAATCTAGCGGGACATTTATTGAAATAAATAATAACGGTTTACAATTATATTAGTATATTACACAATTAACAACACAAAAAAGTTTAAAATTGCTTAATAGCGATCACCTCATTCCCAGGGGTTATTATCGTTCAAAAAATTAAGAGAATTCAATATTCCATGTCTTCCGGTAGGTGTAAGAGGCTTGTCACTAGTAATACTTAGATTTAAACTAGCCGTGGCCAATGTTTGCTATCTGGAGAACGTAAGAGAATCCAATTCACCTTTTTGCCTGGAGGGTGTCATAAGAGGTGACTTAAGGAAATGCCAGAGAGGTCTTAATGGCTTCTAATATATGACTTCATAACCATCACGCTTAGTTAACCAGAACATTGATGGGGAGTAGCTTCAAAGGTGTGAGACGTCAGGAATTGCGATCTTTAATACGCCTGCTAAGCGTGACGATTAAGTTACATCTTCCATTTAATCACCAGGAGGGCGACCATCTGTCTCAGGGAGGTGTCGGAGTTATCGTCCACAAGTCTCTCGTTAACAACGTTGTAAAGATTAGAAGTGTGTCGACGAAGATTGCGCACCTTATAATCAGAATCATAAACGGTATTCACTGAAGGTCCTACAGGTTTACACACCAACCTCGGCACATTCCGATGAGGAGGTGGAGGAAATGTATGAGGATATTTCTAGGGCCATGCATTGCTCCAAAACCCCCCTGTACGATGTTGATGGGAGACTTCAACGCAAACCTAGGCACAAGAGAAAGCGGTGAGCTGAAGTTAGGGAAATTTGAAATAGGGCAAAGAAACCCAAGGGGCCCAGCAGCTGGCCTACTTCATGGAGAGAGAGGGACTCTTTATGATAACGCCTGCTCTAAGCGTGGCGATTAAGATACATCTTCCATTTAGTGGAGAGGGCCCATGTCTAGCGGTTGAATTTCACGGGCTGATGATGAAGAAGAAGAAGCTTTCTAAGTTTGTTCAATAACTGTGTTGAAATTAATTTGGCGTTTTGATTCTTAACCCTAGAGTTGGCGCGTCTTTTTGCGGAACGTCAGTGGGCGCATGGGGAGCATTTCACCCTCCATTTACTTCGACCATTTTAACTAGAAATACAGCAATTTAATTAATTTATTTTCTGAGGATTTAAATAATACAATAATAAGTAATGATAAATCAACATATTTATTAAACTCTGTTTTAAAAACTTTGGTTTACAAAAGACTTTAGGAAAGTTAATATTTAAATTGACTTTTTTCTCTTATCCTACATAATACTCTTTAATACTTAAAAAAAAAAGAATAAAAAAAAACAAAATTATATATTTTCTAAATCTACAGGATATGATTTATCAAAACAGTCTTCACAAAGGTATGTGCAATGTTCGTTGCACAGTAACTTTGGACACCTGGAACACCCTTTTTTTTTGCGCCTGTGTTTATTTGAGGGACATATATTGTATTTGCCCTCCTTGTTTGAAGAAGATGCTTGTTCTGCTGGTACAAAGCGAAAAATTCCTCAGAAGAATATTTAAAGTGTCTATAGAAGACCTTGTGGTCATATATTGCTTGACAAGCACCATGGCAATTGCTTTCAAATACTCTCGGCGTAGCATCACTTGTTCAGCATTGGCGTTATATATATTTTGACTGTTTATACCAGCAATATTCATCATCGAAAAAAACAACCTCATTGGCCACCTGCGAGTCATTCTCCCAACAGAATATTCTTCCTTCATACTTATATCTGAAATTAATGTCCTTTGGCTTCGAATAGGTGGTATTTCGGAAGGCACAACAATTGGAGATCGTACTTTCTTGTTAGAAGCGTCGATTTCTGCTGACTGTTCTGTTTCCGTGTTGTGCTCACTATGATGACTAGATCGATCACTATCTGACACATATTCATCAACATCTGTGTACTAGCATCTTCAAAATCAGATATATCCTCTAGCCAAGACACAATTTGAGAGTACATTTTGTTATTCATATTTATTATTATTAATAGATACTTTTAAATCCTAAAACAAAAATGTTTTTTCAGTTTTAATTATAAATGCACCATAAAATATAGTCTACCCTTCAAGTTTGCAAAAAATACATTACACAATATTACTTACGTGAGTGGGCGCGCGGTGAGCGATTCGCCGTCCGGTGACACCTGATTGTAATAACTTGCTCCTCAAGCGGTCCCCCGCGCACTGACGGCGTCCAGCCTTTCGGCACGCGTTGCAAGCGAGAATGGGGGCAGCTACTAAAAAGCGCAAACCTAACGTGCAGTTGTTTTAAAAATTATAACCGTTTTTTTTTGCGCGGGCGGCAAAATGCTCATAGCGCGCCCACTCTAGGGTTAATCGAGGATAAGGTCTATGGGCCACAGCATCCACTTACCATCAAGTGGACTGTGTGCTCGTTTGTCACCCTTATGCTATAAAAAAGCCTTATTTACTCGTATTTTCAAAAAAAAAAAATAACGGTATCGTTATTTATGTATTTGAACTTAAGTTTAAAATTTGGCTACTCTTTAAAAAACAACCCTGTATATAGATTATATACGAGTTATCCCAACGTCCAGGACACAACTGGCTACTGTATTTATTTATTTTACTCTCATTTAAGTAATCTTATAATTTATAATCGCAATTTCATTTAATAAATTGATTACTTAACAAAGAAATTTATTTTGATGTCCAATAGTTTCTTTCATCCTTTCACTTAATATTAATAAGGTTACAAATTAATAAATTTCAAACAAATTAAAAACAAATTTCGCAAAAGTACAGTCGCCAGCATAAGCTAATATATGCAAATATCATTTAACGAAGGAACCCTATATTAATTACAAGTCCCTTAATGTACTTTACTTAATATGCCCCCTGTTAGAGGTGACAAATTAAATTTGCGAAGCAATTTACATTATTAATGACATTTTCGAACTAAATTAACTTCAACCTTAAAAGCGTTTTACGGACTTATTGTTCTTTGATATAAGACGGTCCAATTATTTTTTCATGATTCCGTTTTGGGTCCGCAATGAAGTTTGTTGCTTAAATATCTGCCTTAATTACATAATAATGTAATGTTCTTTAATTTTCCTTTTGTGAAGATTTGCCTAATTGTCCGACAGATATAAAGATAAGCGAAACTATTACCCGATTTTGTCCCGATGGTGGATGGTGTAATGGCGGCTTCTCACTGCGTGTGTGTCATCACGCGCCGCGCCGCGCCCGCACGCGCTTCGCGCAGTGTGAAGGGCTTGGCGCGGCGTGGAGGGGGCAGGCGTGGCGCGGCGTGTGCTATCCGTTTAAAATCGGTAGTTTTAAAGGCGCGGCGCGGGTTCGCGCGTCGGAGCGCGGACGCGTGCGGCGCTTACAAAATTGAACTCGTTCATTTCGTCTTAACTCGTCCGACGTTGAGGTACTCTCATGTCTATATATGTAGACATGGAGTGGTCTGATGAGACGATTGCTGAATTTTTAATTTTAACAATGTCATCCACCAGCGCCTTTTCTTCTTTTTTTTTAATTTTATTAAGTAAATGATATCCACAAAATAAGACAAAAGCGGCTGAAGCAAAAGCGATGCTTTCTTCTTCAGTGGCATTGCTCCATGGCTGGAGGTGGCAATTCGACTCACACGATATCAGGTGCGCTGCGCTAAACAGACTGACTCAGTGGCTTGGAGTTTGGGCAGGCACGCGCCGCGCCGCTCCAGTAAGAACGGGTGGCGCTGAGCTCGCGCGCGTCGTGCGCCGCGGCGCTCGTGTTGATTTATACGTGCAAGTAGTAACTAGCGCAAGTGATAATACACGCAGTGAGAAGCCGCCATAACATAAATGAGATATAAGCTGCTCATTTTCTCAAACGTAAAATATTCAAAGTATTTCACTATTATGTCACTATTTTTTTATTAAAAATGGGCTCAATCTTGACCTACATCTAGCCTGAGGGCATAGATGTGGTCTACTATGAAGCGAGTTTGCCCAGGAGAAACCGTTTCGCTCGCACACGCAAACACGCATCTTGAAGAGGTTCAGATCATACGCACTCGAAAAAACATACGCCGGCAAATCATTCCACTACTTAGCTGTACGCATCGTAAAATATTTCGTATAGCGCTTAGTGCGAATATTGGGAGTGTAAACCAAGTGTGGATTTTTACGTCAAATACATTCATTACTATGTAAGAGACTCGTGTTTAGTAGTGGAATGAACGAGGACTGATGAAAGAGAATACGACAGATGAACAAATAACTAATTTAACAAATTCCCGGATCAAATCGGCGGCGGCACAGCTTTCGCATTTCCGGGTGCTGTATATTTTGCCGTGGCCAGAACTCATGAGCTGATACTCGAATAAAATTTTATATAACGTGTTAATTTATCCAGATTTAAATCAGTTTCAAGAGTTGATTAAACATAAGTATACATTTTGGGGAATTCCCGAAAGCATGTCTAATAAATTAAAAGGATCGCGCGGTGGACATCCTGCTCATAAGTCATAAGAGATCTCTCATCAAGAGAATCCCCGGGAGTAGCCGAATATAGGATGTTATTTTACATGTCTGATATATATTTATTTTTGTTTTCATAAGGTACCTCACTCATAAGGTTGTACTTTGTTGTACTTTCGCCAGTATCAAGTAAAAGAAATTATCCTATATAATAATTCGTTTCAAACTTTTTCATAATACTTTAAATGCGCTACATTGCGAATTTTTTGCAGAATTTTGATGACAGCTTGAGGCAGCAGACTGTCGATGGCTATGGTATCTTAAGTCGCCTAAGCGAACAAAATAACTTTAGGTCTACTTTACCATCGGAGCAAACGTTTCATTTTTCCCCCACTCCTTATTATGTATCAAAATCCACTTCAAACCATTATTTAAACAATAATACAGGTAAAGCAATCCGCCGGTGATCAAATTCCCACTAAAAGCCCCTGTTCTTTGGTTATTTTCTTATTCATTTAAAACTATTGCATTACCCTTAAAAGAAACAAAGGGCGGATAGAATTAACGAATGGATTGACAGCCAGATAGTGCCATTCGGCTTTGTCTGGCTGTCAATCGATTCATTAATATTTAATTATTTCGTTCATTACAGCTTTCAACTGCTGAACATAAGTCCTCCCACGTAGATTAACTATTAGAGTAAGGATAGTTGCGATATTTATACTTACTATTGAAACTCTATAAGAAAAATTTATAATAATTAACAAATATTATGTCAAATTATCTCGTTATACTAATGTTACCTGCTGCCCACGGTGCAATAATATGGGGAAACGGCCGCCAGTTGCGATCTCTGTCGCACTTACACGCCTGACGACCGGCATAGTGACGCATCTATGGAGTGTATAGGTAAGGAGTACACTCTGTATAAAAACGTGTCCGTAGGAAAGCGTTAAATAAGGGTGGCGCCACTGTAGCTAGTCTAAATTTTAAAGAACTTTTTATATTTTTAAGCTATTGCATAGCTTCTATCGCGGGCCTTGAGCGCGGGGACCGAAACCAGAAATTCCGTAACGAAAAAAAACCTCACGCTCCCCACTCCGACGGGCATGGAAGTGTGGCGTTGAAAGCCGTGTATCGTCTAATGTCGTTTCAGTTCGGCAGACTTCGGCACTCGGCAGACTTCGGCACGGTGTTTGTGTGCGTGCGACTAGACGTAGGCATGTACACTAGCTGCTAACTCAATGATAAAAATTCCTGAATAACCTACATGTATTGTAAGATATTAAAAATATTTTAAACAATATTAACTTCTCATTTATTCAATAAGAGAAAAAAATTTTTTTCTTATCGGTCACCACGCTCAAAAAGTGTAACTTGATTTAATATCAAAGACTTAACTGCATAAATAAAATAAATAAATAATTATAATTGCATAAGTTGATAAAAAATGCTATGCAATAGCTTTACCGCGGCAGTCACCGAGTGCCACACGTATTTTTTTTATTGCACAGTCTTTCACCATAATTCTTTTTACAATAATTATTTTATTGCTTTCAAAATTTTCATTTTCAAAATCACTCAACGTATTTTACGGCGATTAAACATACACCGTAGCTATTCGAGCGCTGTAGTGGAGAGTTTTTGAACTGTTATTTACTGCTTACAGATGGACATTTTTTCAACTATTCTCCTATAGTACTTGGTACTCATTACTTCTATACGCCATAGACGCATCACTGTCGTGTCGACATAAGGCCCGTAAGTGCGACAGAGACAGGCGTCCCGTTTTCCCATTTTATTTCACCGCGGGCAACGAGTGTTTAATATTAGTATGTTTTTTTTTCTTCAGATACTTCAGAAATAGATCACAAACACATTTTATTTGTACAGTACAACATAAACTTATATTACAACATTTTTCTGCACACTGCAGTTCGCAGTCGTTCGAACTTAATGAGAAACAATTACAATATTCTTACATAATTTTCTATATTATTTGTTAAAGTCGCCACGTTTCGCAAACGGGTTGGCAACCGCAGCTCTTTTAAGTTATTATCAGAAACTCCTGCTCACTCCTGTTTTGGTTTCCATGTCCGCTTACGACAACGATGTGATGATATGATGTAGTGAATGTTATTCTAAAAACATGTTTTGCTAATGCGCCTGCTAAATGTAATTTGGAAAATTCCTACATACAATTTCTGAAAGATTCTATGTTTAGCAGTGACCTTGTGATGAGCTCTAATGAATAAATGAATAAATAACAGATTCTCTTAAATAATCGATTGTCTCTGATAGTAAAGCGTTAGAGTTGTAAAAAGTAGTTTAGACATATATTTTTTAATGTTTTATTACACAAAAATACAGTTGGTTGTTTCTTATACAGGATGGGCCTTAACTGTATGAGTGGTGTGAATATGCAATAAAAAAATAACTATAAATCTTATTGTCTTTTTATTTATACATTTAAAAAGTACAGGAAATTGAAATTTCAGTGACATCTAATTTTTAAAGATAATGTTATTAATAAGTCAGAATGTGTCAAAAAAGGCACGTATGGCAATTCACAGTGCTGTATTAGTCCCTACTTTAACGTATGGTAGTGAAAGTTGGGTGTGGCAGAAGAAGCACGAGAGTAGAATAAATGCAGTAGAAATGCGGTCGCTAAGGATAGGGCTGAATCTGAGTGACAGGGTGAGAAACTGTGTGATAAAAGAAGAGTGTGGTTTGCAAGATGATGCGGTGACCAGGATTAAGAAAGGAATGCTTCGGTGGTTTGGTCATGTAGAAAGAATGAATGCGGAAAGACTGACAAAGCAAATATATGTTGCAGAAGTGAATGGAAGAGTCGGAAAGGGACGTCCTAGGCGGAAGTTTGTCGACCAAATTGGCGATATACTAAAAATGGGCCAAATTAAGAGTACCCTTAACCGACGAGCATGTATGCGTAGGTATATGGATGTGGAAGAGGCGAGAAAGGTATGTCAGGATCGTGCTAAATGGAAGTCTGTAGTCTCTGCCTACCCCTCTGAGTGACAGGCGTGAGTGTTTATGTTATGTTATTTAAGTGACCGCCACCAGCTTTTTGACATTCTTGTAGTCGCACTCGCAGATTTTGAAAAACACGTTGACAAATTGCTCGTGGAATAGCGTTAATTTCTTTCACAATGTTTTGATTTAACTCTTGAACTGTTGTTGGATGATTTTTCTGATTTTCATAGATTCTTTCTTTTAGGTAACCCCACAAAAAATAATCATTAGGAGAAAGATCTGGACTCCTTGGAGGCCACTCAATGTCTCCTTTTAGCGATATGAGTTTTCTTGGAAACATTTCCTTCAGCATGTCTATTGAGACTGTAGAAGTGTGGCAAGTGGCTCCATCCTGTTGATACCACATCCTAGAATTGTACCCTTGAAATTCTTGAAGGGCTGGAACCAGAAACTCTTGCAACATCTGACAATAATTCTCAGATCTCACTGTCAAAGCAACTCCTCTTTGGTTTTCAAAGAAGTATGGCCCAATTATTCCAGCCCATACAATGACCTTAGGGCTATGCAGAGGTCTTTGATGTATCTCGCGGGGATTCGATTCGGACCAAAAGCGGCAATTTTGCTTATTAACATGTCCGTTGACATGAAAGTTTGCCTCATCACTGAAGATTATGTTGGAAAAATTGTTAAAACGTTCCAGCATAACATTAGCAAAGTTAAGTCGAAGATTGGCATCATTAAGATTCAACTCTTGTGTTAACTGAATTTTGTACGCTTTTATGTGCAAATCACGGTGCAAAATCCTGCGCAAAGTAGTCCTCTTGATGTTCAAGATTTGGCTTCTTTTGCGAGTCTATTGTCGAGGGTTTTCTCTAATCGATTCATGAACGCGTTGAATAATCTCCGGCGTCCGTATTGACTTCGGGCGGCCCGCATTATTTATTTTTACTGTACACCCGGTTTCTTTGAACATCTAAACCCATTTCCTATAATAGAATTTGCGCATGGTGCTTCTCTGATGTCATGTAAGCCGAAGTGAACGCGGTACATTCGCCTAGCAACAGTCACAGAATTGTTGTTGACATAATACGCGCGAACACAAAACGCACGCTGTGCTCCCGAGAACGCGTCCATGGCAACTAAACATTCAACGAAATGGCGCGTCTAACTACACCCCCGCGCCCCCCCCTACCTTTAAACGGTTTTTGAATTATAGACAAAATAAAACGCTCATACTGTTAAGGGCAACACTCCCAAACTGCAAGGCAGTTTGTTGGCAAATACATCACCAAATACTTTAATCATATGTACCTTCTGTAATTAATATCCTAATATTGAATTTAAAACTTAAGATAGAATTAAATTTAAACTTAGCAGTGTTATTTACATATCTTGAAACTCATTATTACACGTAGAAATAATAATTAAAACTATTATTTTCAATTTAGACATTGTTAACTATTACACTTATAATTATCAACCAAACACGTTTTCTTTATTTCATAAATGGGTGGGCTGTAAAAATTGTTTTTTGTTTTGAACAGACCGCATTGGGTGGCAACATCACCAACAGCGTTCTAACGTTTGTGCCGACGATCGAAGATAGCGGGAAAGTGCTGTCTTGTCGAGTTGTTCAACCTTCAATACCACATTCCACGCGGGAAGACGGCTGGAAACTAGAAATACAGTGTAAATATAATAAATAGATAGTAAAGCATATTGCAGTGTAAATAATAAGGTTCTTTCTGTTAAATGTTGCATTTTAAAAATTCTTTAGCGTTTTGTAATTTAACGTACACATATGAGTTAGAACAGTAAACTGTAACTATGTAGATGATTTTATGTATTAAGGATCGGGAAATCTTTGATTTTAACTGGTATCCTTAAAATAATAACTATAAACTTGGTGGTTAACGTTGGTTAGCAGAAAAATATTACTATAACGAAATCATTTGCATTTAAAATTATAATTAGCGATAAGACACGGAAATATAACTTCTACGAGTACATAAATGCATGCACAATTTTTTTTAATGGAAATGTTTTTTTATTGTTTGTATAACCGACCAGTGTTGGACATGCTACGTATTTTCCAGATTTGCCTGTGGTGAAATTAAGTATGGGTGCAAATATTGACGCCGATAAAGTGGTGGAAGGATCCGACGTGTATTTGGATTGTAGAGTACGGGCGAACCCTGGGCATAGTCATGTGATGTTCACTCATAATGTAAGTAACTTTACATATTCTTTAGCAGTCTAAAGTTGAACATGAGTCTAACCTATTGGAGAAAAAATTTGCAGTAATTACCACAAATGGCAGGCAAATTGCCAGTGACGATTTACGGAACCGTTACATGACCGCGTTCATAGTTGTCCATATTTGTAATCTCAAAATCACTGCAAGGTATGGAGAGGGTTATGTTCGGAGTTTCTTTGCGAAAAAAATCTGTTACGAAGATAGCCACAGAAGTACCAGAGTAACTATGTAATTTTTCTTTATTTAAAAACTCTTCTATTTATTTTACGAGCTGTTTTGCAGTAAACGGAAGTGCATGAAAACACCTTTTTTGTTGTTGTTGAATGAATAGCTTGTAATATACGACAGTAGTCTAATGGTAGGGCGCGGACCGCGAACTCAAAAGGTCGTGGGTTCTAATCCGCCATTTGACTACTATCGTGAATGACTCCTAACACAAGCGTTCCAAGCTTACCAGGAGTGGTTAAATGGAATATTAGTAATGTTAATTAATAAGATTACATGAACCTTGTATGCAATAAAACAGATCGTTACGAAGAACGAAACGTTTTTAAAATTGAGGAATCTGGCATTTGTGTGAACCCATAGGGTAGACTCATGTTTAACAGTGGACTTGCGTTGAGATGTAACGATAATATTAAGAAACTTGTGTTGAAATTAATAATTGAACTTTACACAACCAGGGCGTCCCAGTAAAACCAGGGACTGGAGTTCTTCTGGCCAACCAAAGCCTAGTTCTTCAGCGAGTGCCCCGAGTCGCGGCTGGTGCATACGTCTGTTCAGCCAGGAACAGCCTGGGAGATGGTCACAGCGCGCCGCTGCATTTAGATGTTAAATGTAAGTGCTGGATGTTACAATTACGTTTTTATAGCAGTAAGGATGACGTGCATATAGTCCACCTGATGGTCAGTAGATATGGTAAGTAGATGTGAGCCATAGACACCAACTAATACTCAAACAAGCAAATGTCACTCCTGAGAACTATGATAGAATATACAGGGCTACCGCTAACAGTACAGCTAACTTATTTATACTATGGATGCTTAAAATTACACAAAATCAAATCTTAATAAACAACCTAAAGTTGCTCTCTCTCTTTTCACTAAATGACATTGGAATGAGACAGGTATAGTGGTACCTCTAAATTAAAATTATTGAGTTTTATTCCGATCTACGCAGTATGAATAATTTTAAACTGAACGTAGAAGTGGTTAACTTATGACATTGGGACGTCGAACACCTCAGTCAGCACTTTACAGCACCCATGGTCACGGGGGGGCCGTGACCAGGGTGCTGTAAAGTGCTCGAAACGTCGGGAATATAAAATAAGTTAATATACGCGATAAAATCCATAAAAGTTAGTTTTATTTAAATGTGTAGTGTTCGCGTTAATGTAAGAAGTCATTAATTAATACTAAATATATAAAAAGCGATATTAATAAACTAAAATAATCCTGTATATCACACAGGATTATTTTTCAGAGTATCCAAATTTTATATTTAAATTTAAATATATAATGATATAGGTACAGTTGTTGCAATTTTTGAAAATACGAGTAAATAAGGTTCCTACTTTAATTTGAAATTGTCCCGAATTGAATTTGATTTATGGAAAACAAATATATATATATATATATATATATATCACGTCAGAATTAAATGAATATGGCGGACGCGAAATATCAAAGCTAAAACATATTATAAGATATATAAATATATTTAATAGGTCTATCTTTATCGTTAGCAATAAAACTGCAAACAATACATTTATTTTAAACAGTTGTACCAACTTGCACATCGCAACAGCCGACAATCATCAGAGCAGCTAGAGGGGAGGTCGTCGAGATCCGTTGCGAACTGGATTCGAATCCAAAAGTAAGTTTCTTGTCCTCTGTAACTTGGATTTTACAGCTATATCGGTCTCAGGCCCTGAGACCGATGGATTTAAGTACCGGAGACCGATAGATTAGGAGTTATAACACCTTCGAATTGTACTGCCCTAAATGTTAAAGGTTGAGTGGAACTGATATTCTCTTGATTAAGTGCGCCTATCGTTCTATTTTTGTAAGGTTCAAAACAGGTAAAATTAAAAAAAGCCGAAATTAGTCTACTACTTAATACATTACAGGCCTTATCACATATCCCAGAAATATTTTTGATTTCCTTCATCTGGTACTGGCAGAGTGGGGATCGAACTCTGATTTCTCGCGTACTATGAAATTTCAAACGAACGCCACTCAGTGAGTTACCATGTAACTACCCATAAGATGTTTAAGGAGTGGAAGGCCCTGCCGGTGTCTGTTTTTCCGAATGATTTTAACCTAAACCTCTTCAAGGTGCGTTTTAACAAGACCTCATCTTTGCCCTTGGGCCAGATAGAAGTCAACAGTGAGCCCATTTATAAAAAAACGACGACCGACGTAAAAAATACCCCAGAACGCGAATACTGCAGTCGAGGAAAACGGTATGATTAAGACATTCACCAACGACGGAGGCCCATTTTGAGTAGTGCAATTTTATGATTTTATTATGAAGAAAAGAATCGCAACATCACGCTAAAAATCAAGACCAGCTGATCGCATTTGTTTTGCACAACACCACATTACACCTACATACAAACATTTATACATACATACATACATACATACATACATACATACATACATACATTCAAACGCACTAAAAATTCTCACGCCTGTCACTCAAGGAGGCAGAGACGAATTCCCATTTGGCACGATCTTAACTCACCTCTCGAATTATTCACATCTATGTATTTTACACGTAAATGCTCGCCGGTTAAGAATACTCCAAATTGGAACTATTTATAAGCTATCGCCAATTTCTGCCTCTCACGTCTGCAACAAAAAATTGCTTTATCACTTTACTTATTCGTTCTTTCTATGTTCTTAAACCACCGATGCATTTATTTTTTAATCCTGATCAATACATCATCTTGCAAACATCACTATTCTTATAGCACAGGGTTTTTTATCCTAAAGTCCAGAGTCACGTCTCTCGCGTTATACGCTTCACTACTCAAGCAAAGCGAGAGTGGATTCCTATTGTAATGAAAAGCGCGGATAAGCTTTTAGGTAAATGGCAAACAATGTCTATTGACTCTGAAATCGCGAACGATAAGGCTGAACAATGAGAGTAGAAGGATCAAAGCTGAAGACGATAGATACGATAACGCTTAGGAGTGCGAGAAAATAATCTTTTAGTATTACTGTCGCACTATAAACTACATATTTTTAAGTAAAAATAAAGTAATTAATTAGTATAAAAGTAATATAGAAAACAGAAAAAAAACAGTAAAGCTGAAGTAAATAAAAATAAACAATCAAAGTTTTTTTTCTAAGTAATAATCCTCGATATCTTCGTCATTAGTGAACCAATTTAAACGATTCGTTATTTTACTAAATAGGTTATACTTCAGCGTTTTTTTATTTTATGGGACTATAATTTAAAAAAATCAGAGTGGATAAAAAGATAATGTTTTTAATGTTTAGTCCACTCCAAAGCGTCGTCTTAGACAACTGACTTAGCACCGACTTCTGAAGCGATTATGTGAAAATTATTTAATTTAGTTCTTTGAAGTCGACTTTTACTTTAAATTATTTATATATTTCAACCAACAAGGATCATAGGGTAATATTACATTCATTCAATTCAATTCTAATACTAAATTTAGAAAGCATTACTAAAATTAATTATATCAAATGCGTAAGTATTTATAATGATATTGAAAATATAATACCTAATAATTTTATAACAATCAAATAACATAAACCGATGTCACCGTAACATACACCATACCCGATTGGTATTAAACAACCACCAACAAAACTTACTATAACGATGATGTGGCGGCGCTGTCGTCGCGCCACTAGCGAAACACACCGAAGCCTAAATCGCGCTATCAAAATTCCGAATCATAAACAGTATAATATATAGAACTTCTCCGAACTATCACACGGAGTGTTGGCCGCTCCCCGGGCAGAACACCTTGCCCGGCGGGAGATTTTTTCCCCTTTTTCTTCACGGCCACAATATATAATAATAATAATAAATAATTAATTTGTTAAAAATACAAAGAAAAAGTCTTAAATTTTTGTTAGTAATAGTAGGTAATAAATGAAATAACATTAGTTCATATACCTGGGGTGCATGTCCGAGGCAATGGGTAAATGCGGTACATGGACATGAACCCAGTGCCTCAAAAAAGTACACTCGGGTTTCTCGGGCATGAAACCCTATGCAACATTGACGCAATTCTTTTGCAAATAAGTGTTGAAAAATTAAATGTCTCATTTTATTTGTTTGATTCACTTACTTAAAGTTTTATACAAATATTGCATAAATAGGTGTGCTAAGAGGCTCATTGGTGACCCGAATTTGGTTTAAATCAATCTTACCAGCCTCGAACACCGGCGCAAAGTAGCCAGCCGCCAGCCTTTCGGTCTTCTACAGGATACATTTCGGAGAGTGTGCTGAGGAATTGCATAATTTAATTCCTCCCTCTCCCTTCATCATCGGACAACCGGACGTCTGGCCAGTCTCCACCCTTTCGTTGTTGACTTACCACGCATTCGAACAAAACGGTTCGTCATGTGTACAGCGAAGGAGTGGAATAAGTTGCAAGCAACTGTCTTTCCATCCGATTACAATGTTGGTGTCTTCAAGGCAAGAGTGAATAGGTTTTTGTTAAGTCAGTGCGCTGTACCATCTTAAGCTACATCACCACTTACCATCAGGTGGGATTGTAGCTAAGTACTGGCTTAGAAAAGTTAAAAATAAGGGCTATTGTAGTATTAAGGAATTCGTACATAACAATAGCCCCGGGCATGATGTGATCTTCACAAAGCTATTTCTATTCGTAATTTTATACTTAATTGTACAACCCGCTGGGTTTCTTACTGGTTCTCCCCTGAACACATTTTCCGAACCAGTGGTAAATTGAAACATGACTCAATACGTTATGTGTTACCAACATTGAAAAATATAAAAGTTTATTGCTATTTCCAACTATTAACCAATCACTATTTATTTAATTGGATAAAACCGCATCGGCGCGTAATCTAATAATAGGTACATATAGCAGTTTGCGCAATTTTGAAAATAAATAGTAAATCTAGGATTGGACTTACAGAGAGACATTAAATTGTTGAAATACAAAGATCTAAAGCCTAAAGTCAAAATGTCTTTCATTTGGATCAGTGGGCGGCATAAGAGAAGAGCGTAAGAGCAGTGTCGTAAAAGATGACTATGAGAAATTGAGAAATGTCAGAGAGATTTTATATTGAGCACACAGTACGCGAACGACCTGAGTTCGAGCCCCGCCAGCATCTATCAAACTGGCATTTGTAATTTTAAGTGCTGATTTGTCACGTGCCCGGCGGTGAAGTAAAAGATCGTGAAGAAATCTGCACGTCTGAGAAATAAAAAATATATTTCTAAGACGTCTAAAGTCCGCCAACACAACGGACATTTCCCTGCCCTAAAACCTTTCTTGTGAGAAGAGGCCTATGGCCAGCAGTGGGACGTATATAGGCTGTAACTTTACTTACCTTTTATTTTATGGATCAGATATATGACGTTATAACCGACCTGTTTATGTAAGTCGTAAAATACCCAAACCGAATACTATTGTACTTTAGTAGAAAGGGGATGGGCATGGCACGAGACGTCTATAAGCAAGTCAAGTCTGTCTAACAATGGACTCCTGTGGGCTAGTAAAGAACATTAAGTCGCTCATACACATATACATACAAATAGCGGCACGCTTTTAATCTCTAAGCGGGTAAGGAGAGTCCAAAGAGCAGCGAGCTACATGGACTATGTTTAGCCAAAAATATGGGCTTAGATGGTGTTCAACGTAACTAAGTTTGCGTCATCGATAGCAGATGGCGTTGGGCGGTGTTCGTGTTGCGATGTAGTTTGACCAACACGGTATGCTTAGGTGCTGTGGAATAATTTGCATAGTGAAATCAAGTGATCAAAAGTGTGTTCCTTAGTGGGATCCATACTGTGATTCATAGTGTGTGGTAAGAAAATACACTGTACGCTCATTTCATCAACTTCAACTGCACCCCTGACATCCACCATCCACCGTTGTGGATCCCAGGGGACTATGAACATGTCCAAGCTCAAACAGATGGAAATTGTTAAAGAAGTTACTGGTGGCTAGCCAATCGCCTACACAATCACAAACCTAGTTTCCCATCAGTCGCTTATTACGATACATTCTTTTCTGTTATAATACCCACATCAACATGAGATCAATAAGTCCCAGTTCAACATGGAACACGCATGAAATAGCAATAAATATGTATTGAAATAATACTAGTTTTTACGGAATTTATCGCGAATATTTAACTTTTTAATTACCCGACGTTTCGAACGCTTTACAGCACTCATGGTCACGGGCAGGACTGAGATGTTCAACGTCCATATGTCATAGTTAACCGCGGTTACCATAGATTAAAATTTAACTTTTGTTCCGATCTATGCAGTATGAACTTATGGTATCTTGAAGTCTTGCAGTTGTATGCTTGGGTTGGGATTTAATTTTATTTATTATAGGATCCCAAGCAGATGGTAGCACCCAGCCATCTTCTCTATTGAAATTAGGATGTTTTTTGATTTCAATAGCCTCGCGAATCATCCTTGGAAGGAATCGGTGTTCTTTAGCGAGGATCTGCGGTCTATCAAATCTGATGTCGTGACGGGGGCGATCCTGTACGTGTTCACAGACTGCAGACTTCCCGGAGCGTCGATTCTTCACATCAGCTATATGTTCTGCAGTCTGTGAACACGTACAGGATCGCCCCCGTCACTACATCAGATTTGATAGACCGCAGATCCTCGCTAAAGAACACCGATTCCTTCCAAGGATGATTCGCGAGGCTATTGAAATCAAAAAACATCCTAATTTCAATAGAGAAGATGGCTAGGTGCTACCATCTGCTTGGGATCCTATAATAAATAAAATTAAATCCCAACCCAAGCATACAACTGCAAGACTTCAAGATACCATAAGTTCATACTGCATAGATCGGAACAAAAGTTAAATTTTAATCTATGGTAACCGCGGTTAACTATGACATATGGACGTTGAACATCTCAGTCCTGCCCGTGACCATGAGTGCTGTAAAGCGTTCGAAACGTCGGGTAATTAAAAAGTTAAATATACGCGATAAATTCGGTAAAAACTAGTGTTATTTCAATGTGTAGTGTTCGCGTAAATATAAGAAATCATTAAATAAATATGTAATAGGACTACCAAGAAGGGTAAGAGTAGGGTATCCTTTTTGGTAATGTTATTACGTATTTACTGACAATAAGGCTTAAGTGATTTAATTTAAAATAAAACTGCAAAAAACACTGGAAAGGTGACTCTAATTTTTCTCGGAACTTTCTTTTTCCATAAAAATTAATCACTTAATGGAATGAACGCCTTGTTTTCAAAAGAAAATTCGGCCATACCTCTGTTGAATATTAATGTAGGTCAAAAGGTCTTTTGCAGAGTGAAACGAGGAATATTAAATTATTTTAAATATAAACTTAAGTTTGATAACAATACAGTGTCGTTTAAATAATGTAGTCTTTATCAAAATATTTTGGGATAATTATGTTATTTTTAAACGTAAACTTAAATCTTATAACAAAATAAAATTATAATATCAGAAAAAACTAACTACAGTACTAATTAAATACCTACTTTTAATAAAGTAGAAGGAATCAGTTTGCCTCAGCACGGGCTTGCCTTTTCAGGCTAAGGTCTCTCCAAATAACAGTTTGTAATAAACGTAGCATGTCTACTGCTGAACGAAGGCATCTACCATAGATTTCCAGAAAGTACAGCCCTGGGCCTGGAATTATCGACTTCCTGCGTGTTTCATTAGTTCAAGTGCAAGTATGAGGCTGCTACTCGAGGACGTTTCTTTCCCATCGGTCATCGGTTCTTCCAACTATATGGCCGACCGACCCATTGTCACTTCAACTTCTTTTTTATAGAATGAGGGTGATAAGCGTGCACACAGTCCACTTGTTGTTAAATGGATGCTGTAGCCCACAGACATCTGCATTTATCTTCGATTAAGAATCAAAATGCAAATATGTTGTCGCACCTAAGGACTGCGATGGAATGCCTCGTTTCAAGGGTCTCCTTTTCTCTACACTCACTATACCAAACACAGCAGCATTATGCTGATACTTTACTCGGGTATTATGTGAGACCGTGGTTCTTCACCGGGCGAGCCAACTCGTTTGTGCTACAACCGTAACAAAGCTGAAGCGTGGCTACGGTGTAAAAAACTTACTGATGCGCTGAACTATAACAGTTACTTTTGTTCTTCTGTGGATATCCTCGATACGGATTAGGCTGTTATTTTACTCTTCTTTATCTCCCGATATAGAAACCAATGGCGTTTCGATGGTGGTTCAACAGCTCGACTCATAGCAAGCGCGAAATCAAGACTTCGGCATTGCACTCTTCCCCTGACAAGTTAGGTAAGGCATTTCACAAATTAAATATATCTATTTATACTGTTACTGTGTTTTGAAGGCGTAAGAGAGTTTAATTCTCCATTTTCTTTTGGTTGTATAAGTGACTAGTTGGACTTCATCATGTATTAGAGCGAAACAGTGATGAATAAATCGCAAATACCATCGAATTTCTTCGTAAGACGTAGCACAAAATATCAAAATTTACTAGTAAAGACAACGAAAGAAAATGAAATCGGTTTGTGAAACGTCAGATTGAATAGAATCAACCATAGAATACTATAATACGCAATAGAATGGCTGTCAAACTTATTTTGTACGAGATTCGGCGTCGCCGGGACGCACATACAAGCAATTACGTCGTATTATAACTACTACAGACCCGATTCGATGTTTTGACAGACTGAGTAAATTTAGACTTTTGATTAATGTTCAAAACGTAGACAGAAAAACGTATAGACAAACTGACGCCTTCTTTATATATCCTAATGTCATATTAGTTCTAGTTTTTAGTGTTTATATTAGTATTAGATTAATTGACTTGGACTTTTATATTTGGTATGTTTTATATATTTCAAGTTTTATATATAATTTATTATCAAAAAAAAAATGGAAAAAGATGGATAGAAAAAAGAAGAAATATCCTTGTGTCAGTAAAAATAGTAGTAAAAGTAGTAGTAAAGTACAAAATGTACAAGGTAGAGGCAAAATTTGTATGAAGTGGCAGTTTTTATTTTCCTTCGGTTGTATATACCCTTTTTAAACCTACATCCCGTATAAACATTACTAAAAACGACATTTATGAAATATAAAAAAGGTAAAAAATTATACTATCACGACAAAAGTAAAATGGATATTTTTGGAAAAAAAATTAATAAGTTATATATTTAATGATGTAGAGCACCTTCACCTGCGATCTCGAACGTATTTATGCACGGGGGAGAGCGCCCCCTCTAATGGCTGGGAATGTAAAACAGCACAGCTAGACGGAAGCCTTAAGTCGTATCGGTCCGCAAAAATTGCTGGTGATTGTCGATTCCACACGGAAGTTGTGCGACAAAGAAAACTTCTTGTAAATCACACAGTGGTGGATCAGTGTTCATCTAGATGATATGGATGGTATCGCGAGCATAAACTATATTATCGATTTACTTCAGATGCGACGTAATACGAAATGTCAAATATGTTTTGGCGACGAGTTTATTACTCTATCTCCCGTGGGTTCATTTATTTGGCCTTCATTAGATTATAGTATAAACATTTATCTACTGTCCTGGATGTATGAAAGTGTCTATACTGTGAACTATTGTGAACACCACAATGGCTTATGAAAATCCATAATCGCAATTCGTCCTGTAAGTGTAGTAAGAGATACAAAAAAAAACGTTTTTTTAGTATTATAAGCCAGTACTTTAGTAATATTCCACATAATATTGAGTGGTGATGCAGCTGAATATAGACAAGTGCACTGATCTAACAAAATACTATTCACTCTTGCCATGCGTTCTGGTTTCCGATAGTTCCCTTGTTGCGTCAGCCAGTATCCGAATCCTCAGTGTCGATTAACGTGCAGTTTCCGGGTCACTTGGAAGAGAACACAAAATTGGCCTTGCTCAGCAGAGCGGGACAGTATTTCATGCTGGCACAACGCCTGCAACTTTACAAGGCGCATGTTCGACCGCACATAGAATAATGTTCCCATCTTTGGGCTGGGGCTGCCTAGTGCCACTTTCCATTTGATCGCATCCACCGCAGAGCTGTTCGAATCGTCGGCGACCGAGCTCTTTCCGATCGGCTTGACTCACTGGCACTGCAAAGAGATGTTGCATCTCTGCGTATTTTATCGCATTTACCAAGGCGAGTGCTCTGTGGAATTGTTCGAACTAATTCTAGCCGCACAATTTCACTATCGCACATCGCGACAAAACTCGCGATACCATCCATGCCATCTGGATGACTGGCGGTCCACCACTGTGTGATTTAAAAGAAGTTTTCTTCTTCGCACAACTTCCTTGTAGAATCGACTACCACCGGAGATTTTCCCGGACCGTTACGACTTAAGGACCTCCAAGAAAAAAGCCTGCTTCTTTTTAAAAGGCCGGCAACGCATCTGCAATTCCCCTGGTGTTGCAGTTGCTCATGGGCGGCGGTAATCACTTACCATCAGGTGAGCCGTATGCCGTTTACCCTCTCTCCTATAAAAAAGATAAAAAGAGCAGAATAACCATTTCATTTACGCCAGACGTAAGGTATCCAACCAGTGACGGTCTCCAGCGTCAAAGGTGCTAAGCGGCTGCTAAGCGTGGCTAATATGGTAAAATAATCGTAGTGTAGTATATAAGGCAATCTTTAGAAAAGACCTAAGCCTATGTCCTTTTAGCAGTGGACTTTTATTAGGCATTAGTAATGATGATGATGAAGGAAAAAACATTCTTAGTTGGCGTGATTGTTTTTAAAGTCACAGTAGTAGACCTAATTTTAACTATACGGACTACGAAACTCAAAATTCGTGAGATCGAACTCATACGTAGATAAAGCACGGTGTAGATTATCTATACCTGTTAAGTTTGTGTCACAGTGTTTTAATAAACATAAGCAGTTTGTGTTTGAGTTTTTTCAACCAACTTCAAAAAAAAGATGAATTTTTATGTGTGTTACCTTATAACTTTTTTCTTGGTGAATCGATTTTGATGATTTTTTAGAAAGCTGATGTTTTGTATATGATCCCATATAAATTTGATCAAAATCTGACCAGTAGTTTTTGAGTTATCCTTAATAAATCGTATATAATTGACTTCGACTACATTGATTATGTTCTCATTTTATTTATATTGAAGTCGGTTGTACAAAATTTTTAGTTTTCCTACTTGTAATTTAGAAAAACAATCAAAATTCGTAGGTTCGAAGTGCGAACTCGTCCGTAGATAAAGCACGGTGTACATAGATAACCTAGTTAAGTTTGTTTGTTTGTGGGTTATTCGTATTTTAAATTAGAAAAAGAAATCAAAATTCGTATATTTGAATCCGCCATTCTACAACTGTCGTGGTCCTTTTTTGTTCAGTTTAGTATTTTTAGCTCAATTGTAGAGCTTTATAAGAGCATTAGTAGAGTGTATAGTATTGCTAGTATTTTCTTAAATATTTAATACGTTCGTGATTGATTGCATAGGTACCTTGGAGTATGTTATAAACAGTTCGGATGACTATGGTTGGGTGCAGTGCAGCGGGTCCAATACTGTCGGAGCACAACAAGAGCCGTGCTTGTTTCAGATCCTACCTGCGGGTAAGTAAAATCACACGATACCAAATTCTACTTAATCAGCCCGTTTAATGGACGACACACACGGTCAGTTCAACTGATCATTTTGTGGCGGCGCTGTCGTCGCGCCACACCGAAGCCTAAATCACGCCATCAATATTCCGAATCATAAAACAGTATATATAGCACATCTAGCTAGCTAGCAGAACACCTTACCCGGCGGGAGATCTCCCCTTTTCCTTCTACGGCCACAGTGGCGGCTAACACTCCGTGTGATAGTTCGGAGATGTTCTATATATACTGTTTTATGATTCGGAATATTGATGCCGTGATTTAGGCTTCGGTGTGTTTCGCTTGCGGCGCGACGACAGCGCCGCCACATCACCCCCCCTGCTCAGACCGGACTCGGACCGCCACAATTCCAACTGATCAGTTCAAACTAGGACTTATGATATTTTTAAAAATATCGAATTATCAATATATCGATTATTATAAATATATCAATATCGGAGTTTTCTATATAAGTTTATTTACGGATATATCGAATATCCGATATTTTAAAAAATATCAACAGTTCTAGTTTGAACTGATCAGTGTGAGTGATTAGCTGAACTGACCGTGTCGTCCATGAGATCATTCAGATAAATCTATACAAATAAATGAAATTGAATTATCTATTTGTAATGTCAAAATAACAGCTTTTTACGAAATGGATATAAAGTACTTAACCCCTCGGCTGTCCAAACGCCATATTCTGGCGTCTCAAATAATATGCGCATCTGTCAAACGCCATAATATGGCGTCGAGTGATAGCAAACTATTTGTAACATATATATGATATATATAACGTACATATGTATAACATATATATATATATCTGTGCTTATTTAATAACATTTCTATTGATATATGATTTTAATATACTTACTTATTATATATATATATATATATATATATATATATATATATATATATATATATAAAAATACATAGTATACTTGTTATATACTTAGATAGTACTTCGGAAAGTGCTCGACAGATGCGCCATATTGGTCAAAATGACCCCGACATTCGAGTGGTTACGAGTATAACAAACACATAGTTTTTGAATTTTTTGTCTGTGTGTCTATCCGTTTGTTCCGGCTAATCTCCTAAATTTCTGGACCGATTTTGACTGTATTTTAACTGGCAGATAGCTGATATTATAAGGAGTAAATTAGGCTTCTTTTATTTTGGAAAAAGAATTATGGTTATAGATTACGAACCAAGTTTTTAGTATATGATTTATGACTATATGACCTTAGATTTCATAAAAGGAAAACATGATAACATGTAATTTTCTCGATAAAAAAGCAAAGTGTGTTTTAATTAGTTCATTTTTACATGACACCACAATATTTTTACGAATAAGTACATAGAGTTATTTTTAAGGCGTAGTAAAAAATCATATCTAAGTTCCCATAAACCATTTTTTAATCCATAACAGTTTTGTTAAAAAACAATTGTTTGGCGCTTACTTAGTTTTTTCCGAGCGGGTGCTCGGTATAGCTATCTTATAATTTGCGTATTAGGAAGTCACTTTCATTTTGACACTTCCTAAATCGTCCGTGAGCTTCGACGACAAAGGGATAAGCCACGCTCCAAAACTACGATTCATATTCAAAGTATTGTCTTAAACTCTTAAACGATAGTAGAATACTACACTCGAAATGGTAAAAAAATAACTTGTAATAAAAGAAATCTAATAAAAAGTGAGCTTCTAATAAAAAGTTGATTCTAACACGTATTGTATGGGAAAATAAAGCCCAGCCTTCAGATTGTGAAATTATTTTATTGTTTTTAATTATCTGAAGTCGGATTTTACTTTTTATTAAAATTTAACTTTTTTTTATAAAATAAAAAAATTTCATATTTCGACCATATTTTGACTTGGATTCATGTTAGCTTAATTCTATGGGAATTTTGTGTTTTAATTTTTTTACATTTACATTACATTATCTTAAAAAAAATTCATATAAATATGAAGTACCTAGTAATGTCTGCACTTATGAAAATTTGTTGGCACTCTTAATTTCTTAAAATCTATTTGCTGTACAATAATGTGATTGAAGATGATCAAATCCTATTAAATTTGACTAAATAATTCTCTTGCATCTCCTACGGTTTCAGATCTCATGGCAGAAAACACCTATATATTAATTTTATGATTATTTTCACTAGAAAAGCCGTCGAGCGTTAAGAGTTGTGAAGTAACCAACGTGACATACGACTCGCTGTTACTCAATTGTACCGCTGGATATGACGGTGGTGTGCGACAGGCTTTTGTGTTAGAGGTAATCGATTTTGGTATTATATATCCTAATAAATGTATCAAAAAGCACTCGTATCGATGGAGATGAGTGCAAAGTTTCAAGTCAAACGGCCGTTTGCAAGTTGGTAAAAATTACATTATAATATTCCGATATATAGATAGATACACGCGAAGCTCATAGCGTGGTGAAAACGAAAGAAACGTGGTATATTATATTTTTACCTCAATAATTATTTGTGACTAGGTTCGAGTGTAAACAAATTATATTTCGTAGGTATTCGACACGGAGTCCGGTTTACTCCTTCGTAACATTAGCAACGATGAGCCAAATTTCGACGTGCCGGACGTGCACGCGCGCGGGCCGCTCACTCTGTCCGTGCGTGCGTACAACAGCAAGGGCTCGAGCGACGCGTTCATACTCACATGTAACCTGTTGAAGTATCCGGAAAGAAGGACAGGTATTTTATAAACATTTTTTTAAATTATTTGTCGCGGCTTCTGAGTATCCACTACTATAATATATCATCTCGTTGTTAAGATTAACAAACTCGGTAACATGTAAGATCTTTCCTTACCGTCCAAGGTAATGCTTCCCTCCAATGTCCTATGCACTTCCCTAAATTTTATAAAAAAATCACCTCAATCCTAACATTTTAAATAAAGCAGACTGAGAAACATTTCTTGTCTCACTAACCCTCTCTCTTCTTCTTTCATTTACGGTCACTGACCTATCGCCTAAAATCTGTTGCCATTTTAGTAAATGAGTTGTTATAGTTTATTATTTTAGTGCACCCTAGCGGAAGGAGGGCTACAATTCGATTTGTATGTATGTATGCGAGATATATTTTTTTTTTTTTTGATAATTCCTTTCTTAATAGAATAGGTTATATTTCAGGGGATGTCCGATATAGCCTATTAGAGAATAAATTCTTTCCAACAGGCAATAGCAGGTGAAGTTTTTGATGTAACTGTTTAGACATGAGATTGAGATATTCCTTAGTCAACTCTCAAGGCTAAAAAATAACTTTTAAATATCAAGTATAAAACCGACTTCAAAGAACTAAAAAGAAAAAAATATTTCACGTTCTGAAGTCGGCGCCTTACTTCTTCTTTAAGTAGTACACTATGTCTTGCCACCGAATTCCTTTTGGAATTCTTGCAAGAAATTGCTATAAAACAATAAAACCGCATAAAGTTTTTTTTTTGTATATTTTGTTATTTTAATCTTGCCTTGATGCAGTGCCGTAGTATAGAATACTGCAGTTCGGGGCCGCTAAAGCCAAAAATGTCGCCCTCCATTTTCGAAGTAGGTATATTGAACAAGTGTAATTGGTAAAATTTCCATAGCATTGGTATATTATTTAAAAATAAATGAAACAATAATAATGTATCTTTTATACTAATCCTTACTATTGGCGAGTACGTCTGTGTGTATTAACTTTCAGAACTCTTAATGCTAGATGTTTTAATGAAAAGAATTCAATACACTTAATTTTAGATTTTTGAGACTTGTATTATTGAAAAAAGATATGGCAGGGATTGACTTTCATTTCCAAAATGCCGTCCGTGGCCACGGTATCCCAGTCCCCTTGCTACGCCTCTATCTAAGCAACGCCTTAATTGGCAACGATCGCACGAGTGAACGCTTCGTCGCACGATTAGATTAAACCACATAAATCGTAATAATAAGACAGTAGAAGTCGCATAGACGCGTGACCTTGTCGCCGCTATGATGTGATGACGAACATCATTTACCATTTTGTGATATGGTTGCGCGAAGAACGTCGTGAATATATGTTATTATAAATTTATAATGGTGAACTGCAGCATAATTAGTAGAAACTCATCAAGGACGTGTAATTTAACTAATAAAGGCATAACATTTCATCGGTAAGTTGATTATTTACTAATTATCATTGTTTTAAATAATTAATATCTAGATGAACACTTTACTATGATATTTACCTTTATAAACTTTCATTTATTACTTGTCGTATTGATAATTACCACCGCTGCTTTTGTTCTACCGTGATACGCGACGCACGCGACGTTGACAAACTCGCCAAGCAATGTAATGTGAAACATTAGATATCATTGTGCATTGCGTATATCTATAATGCGGTAAGATGTGGCGACATCCGTTTTGGAAATAATCGAGCGCTAATTCATTTCTATTGTCTTATTATTATCATCTCTGTGGATTAAGCACACACATTTCTTTAGTGTCCTAATTGAAACTTGCAAGTGATCGCGCGAACACAAGAAATGCTTAATAACGATCTTACAATGGGTTCGATCGTACGATCGTGTAATAAAAGATACAAATCTCTTTTGAGTGTTCTAATTGGTCACGCGTCATCGCGCGAGCGCAGCAAGGGATGAAGGGCGAGGGCCTTTTCATTGTTATTTTAAATTTTCTGAGTAATATTGCTCAACGGTAAAGACTGTGTGTGTCTGTAAACAGCCATTGTTGAAATGGCGCTGTTGCGGTGGAGGTTTTTCCTTATAGAATAAGGGTGATGGTAAGTGAAAGCTGTTGCCCATAGATATCTACATTTATTCTCGATTAAGAATCAAAATGCAGATGCGACGTCACCCCTGAGGACTAAGATGGAACGCCATTTTCTGTAAAAAAAGGGTCTCCGAATTTCTACATTCACCATACGAAACACAACCGCCTTTAGCTGCTATTTTACGCTGGTGTTCTGTAAGAGCGTGATCCTTGCCCGGTCGAGCCGACCCATTCGTGCTGCAATCATAATATAGCTGCAGCGTGGTTTTAAGACGTATTGAATACGTAAAGGTGCGGCGCCTTCGCGCGATAGTATTTGTACGAGCTATTAGGACACCTGTTGGACTATCCCATGAGCATTTTCATCGTGCGATGAATTCGCATCGTTTACTCCTAAGATCCATAGCCGATTGGGACGACGCCTTATTGTACAAAAAAGAGTATCGTATTGAATAGTAAAATACTTGTTAAACGAAAATCTTATAGGAATACTAAATCTCTAACAATACACAACAGCGCAAGTCCCAGTGAAGGTAGAGCTGACAACGTTACTTGTCACACTGTTGGTGGCGATGGGCTTGTTCGCGGTGACAGCCGCCGTTTCTGCCACAATGTGCTATTGTAAATATTTGAATAAGACCAGAGGTAAGTAGCCATTGTAGAATTTACAAAGTAAATGTTTTGTAGAATAAGGGTAACATACGAGCATACAGTCCACTTGATGGTAAGTGGATGCTGTGGCTATAGATGTCGACATCTATTTTCAATTAAGAATCAAAATACAGCTAGGGTAGTAACTACTGAAGACTAACATGGAATGTAAGTAAAAGGATCTTCGGTTCTTGACACTTACAACACTAAATACAGCATTAAGCTTACATTTTACGCTGGTATTCTGTGAGAGCGTACTACAACCATAATGTAGCTACAGAATGGTTCTATCGCGTACAAAAATTAAATTGTTTGAGTGAATGACCCATAGAATACTATAATACACAATAAAATGGCTGTCAACCTTATTTTGTACGAGGTTTGCTGTCGCCGTTAGCACATATATAAGCAATTACGTCGTATTATCACTACTACAAACCCGATTCGCTGTGTTGACAGACTGAGTAAATTGAAACTTTTTCGGGTTGCGTTTATTTAACTGATTTTCTTATTTTTAATTCCTGACGTCGAAGCACCCGAAACGTCGGGAATTATAAAAAAAAAATAAGTAAAATCAGTTAAATAAACGCGATAGAATCCGTAAATTTAGTTTTATTCAATGTGTAGTGTTCGCGTAAATTTAAGAAATCATTAGACTGAGTAAATTTAAACATTTTAGACTTTTGATTGATGTTCAAGATCATCATTTAAAAAAAACGTTTATATTAAAATACATATTTATTTGTAAATGCAATTTGGCATTTTCTAAATAATTTGAATGCGAAATTTGGAAACAATTGTAACGTCGAAACACATCTCGTGTTGACAGTTATACGTGTGAATTGACATGTTAGTGACATTTTAGTGGCTACACGGGCTCCCCCCCCCCCCCCCCCCGTTCTATTATGTATGTATTATAGTATTCTATGGAATGACCCGACGTTGGCGTAACAGAATCCACTAAACTATATTAAACAGTGTGTGTCCTAAGAGGCGACAGAGGGGAGCAAACCAGGGATGAAAAGCAGCTTCCTGGTAACAACTCAAAGTAATAATAAATTATAGTTGCCAATCTGCCAGACGAACCTGAACTATGGAAATATCACCATATTTGTTGTTTTTTATTAATTATGAACAAGTTACCGACCTAAAAACTTTGTTTCAAATCCTTTAATGAATTTTAAATCCGTATTAAATTATCTCTAAAACACTGTAATGTGAATTTAAAGTATCGTTTTTTTTTAATAAAAGTAAATAATTTTATCTTGCAAACACCAGTTCTTTTATGAATATGAAAAAACAAAGTAAAGAGACAATATGTACCGCAAACAAGAAACTACGACGTTATGAATTACATGTAAAGTACATATTTCAATTGATATCATTGACTTCTACAGTTTGCATTACAAAAAAAAAGAATAAAACTATGAAACGGATGCCTTGTTCAAGTACAGTTTTAATTTTATTCAGTATGATTTTGCAATTTTAAACATTTTTTTTTTCAGAAAACAATGAAAAGGCTAAAAGGCCACAAGATGACACTTCCGATGTGCTTCTGTCAAGTTTAAAAAAGACTGAAAGTAATGATAGCGTAGGTGAGTTTCTCTCTATTTATTATATGCTTACATAATATAGTTTTACCGTCTTTTTTATTTGACTTGACTTAGTGTTTTTATAAAGTTAGATTTAGTTTAGAAAGGTTAAAAATATTAAAATTTTTATTAATGTGCAAGATAAAAATTGGACTGTTAAACTGACATCTCGCTTTGCATTCCGCACTAACTTCAAGTGCGATTAGTAAGGTGTGAGAAAACAAAATGTATTCAGTTAAAATTTGTAAATATACAATTTCAATGTGCATGATATGACGGTCGGTTTCTTTTCCATCTAATTAAAAAATGAGGAGGTACTCAATTCGACTGAATGTTCTTTTTTATGTGTGTGACCCATACCTTTTTTCTAGGCGAACCGATTTCGACGAGTTTTTTTTTATGTTTTAATCCAGTGCTTCTCATGTGGTCCCATATAAATTTTCAATTTATCAATACCAATAGTTTTTGAGCTATCCTATAACTTATATTGAAGTGGGTTGTACAAAATTTTAAATTTTTAATTATAATAAGTTTAAAAAGTGAGGTTGTCAGTAAACCCAATCTTAATTTGACACAGTACTAATTGTAATTATACCATTCAATCGGTAGTACAATAGTTGGTATTTTCACATTTAATTTCGTTGGAATTTGAATAAATTCATCTTTTTTTTTTGCAGATAAAAACCCAGATATAATTCCAATAAAATCAAAAATCAGCGACAACTGTTCCGTAAGTTCCAATAGACCTTTAATGTCGAAGGCAGGTTTAGAAAAATTCGAATCCACAAATTTCGACAGTTTTCATGCGTTCCCTGCTAACAGTTCCTGCCAATATGACCAAATGAAATATCGAACGCCTCAAGCGTACCAACAAAATTTAGCCCCAATGTCAAATGTTGGCGCCAATGTATGTTGGCAGCCTTGCGACAACGTTTACGAAGACTGGCTGAGATATAAAAACGCGTTACCTTTGGATACTAGTGACTTGGTGAGTATAACAGAGTGTCTTTCTCTATTGATAAAACTAATTTTTCAGATTTGATCGCGTTTAATTGTATGTTTAGACAAAGTATTCGACGCGGTGTTGAGGTCGCGTGTGTGTGTGCGTGCATTGCACACATGCATGTACATGTGTGTATGTTGGGAACAATTGTACATTAGTGAACTTTTTGTTTCGCATATTTATTATATAATGTGAGGTAGCTTTGGGTAAATGAAGGACTCGTGATGGTGGTTAAAACGAGACTACTAGACTAGTTTAGACTGCTTAATATTATACAGTTTTTATATACTTAATATTATACTGCTCAATATTATACAGTTTTTATATACTTAATACTATACTGCTTAATATTGTACAGTTTTTATATACTTAGTTATAAAAAATAATGGTTAATGTTAGGTTTCCAATGCAAGTAATCCAAAAAAATACCTAAGTTATACGGTATGGTCTTATTACAATCATTATATGGATAAAGCCTCGAGGTACATCGAATAAAGTCTCAATTAAAGTTCTCAGTAGACATTATATTTAATTACAGTATGCTTAGAATTAATCAATTTGATTATTTTATCTACCTACCTACACAATATATATTTTTGAAGTCAATCCAATTACTTATATTTGATGCGTGAATACAAATTTAACCTGACTATGCCGCAAGGCGAAACCGTTCGGATTTTTTCGTCAATAACTTAGTAATTTAAAATAAATATTGTAAAATGAGTACAAGTGCTGAACCAAATCACAAAATGCGTAAAAAAAAGCTTGAAATGAACCGATGTGAAAGATAGCGGACGCATCCACATTAAATTTTTTTTAAATTTATTTATTCGATACTGGAAGTGTTACGAATAATTCCTTTGCGTATAATGTATAAAAAATCCGCTATAAAATAACTCAACACTTCAGATATCTATCACACTAAAACTGAAAACTTTATTCTAGCTGCCACTGGAACAGCTACGGCCACCGGAAGAGTATTTACCACCGCCCTTGGTTTACAGCGATACACTTCGCAAGAAAAGTTTGTCCCAGTTGCAAGAGCTTGACAGGTATTACGTGCCGGCGTCCAACATGGCGCGCGACTTGAGAGTCTGCCAGAGTCCGACCGTACGAGTGAGTGCGGAAAACAACAGCGTTTATTATAGACACGAGGCTGATAGTTTGGCGCGGTTGAAGAGTCCTGTTCGTGAGTAATTTTATATTTTCTATTTATTAGTTAGTTAGTGGCCATATAGTGACGGTGTAAGGATATCCACTGCCCTATTATCGTCCCGTTGGTATCGTAAGAGGCGACAAAGGGAGTCAAACCAGGAGTAGACATCAGCGTCGCCGTGTTCTAAGAACACCTAAAAACAAAGCTGCGTTTGCCAACTTGTATTCCAAGCGTGGTAATTATGGCAAATATCTCCCCCCCCCTCCTCTATAGGGAGACATATGTTCAGCAGTGGATTTTTGACAGACTGTAACGTTAGTTGTATATCTCCGAATGACTGCTAACACAAAAGCAACATAAAGGTACCTATATACATCACACATGTATTTAAAATAATAAAGAAAGTGCTGCAATTACTTAAAAGTTAAACTTTGCATGCATATGGCTTACCAAAATAACTATACTTAAAACAATAACAAAAGGTGGGTTTGTACAAAAAACAGGCTTATATTGCTGCAGCATTGCTCTAACACGTCAATATAATTACGGCATGTCTCTCGAGGATAAATGTAGATATCTATACGGTCACAGCTCCCACTTGCGATCGGGTGTACTGTGTGCTTATTTGTCACCCATAAAAAATATTGAAAAAAAGGTTTGTATGCTAAGACAGTGCGATTTACCATCTTGGGCTTTATCACCATTTACCCCCAGATGGGATTGTATTCAAGATCTGGCTTATAATTGGTAATGAAAGAAAAAATAAAAGATCCAAAAAACGGGATTACATAAAATATGTACCGTAATAAATCACCGCACTTGAATGAAGTTAAAAAATGTACCACTTGTCCTAGCAAATCATGAAATGTGATATTTGTGTTGTATACATCAAACGGCGACATAATGGCGCCGGCCAACACGTGCGTGCAAATCTAAATGTGACAGAGAAAAAAAGCTAGCTTTCTCATGTTTATTTAAGCTTGAGTTGTATATCAAATATTTTTTAATTAAACAATATTTATGTCACCATAAAGCTGTTTATTTTATATATTGGGAGTCATATGACTATTATGTTAGAAACAAAACAATATGATTTTATTCGTCATTTTTAAGCTAGAATACATCATATCAAACAAATAGACTATGTTTCATATATGTTTATTTATCACTAGGCAGGCTTTGCCTGCGTCTTGTGTGTGTGTGGCCTTATTAGGTAGTTACTTTATTCTGGGGTTAACTGGTGGTGATAAAGCCCAAGATGGTAAATCGCACTGTCTTAGCATAACAAAAACCTTTTCTTTTAAATAGAACGTGGGTGAAAAATAAGCACACAGTACACCTGATGGTAAGTGAAAGCTGTGACCGTATAGACATCTATATTTATCCTTGATTAAGAATCAAAATGCAAATGCGTCGTCATCCCTGAGCCGCCTCGTTTCCAGTAAAAAAGGGTCTCCGGACTCACCATACGACTCAACATACTATATACTTTATGTACTGCAGTGTCATATAGTGGTGAGTAATGGTGGTTAATATAGCGCATAGCGCCATATTATAGCGCGCTATCTCTTCATAACGCATAGCGCGTGCTATGTAAGTAGTCGCCATGGCGCTATGACGCTATGACGCTTTGGCGCTATTCATATTCAAGCGGCAATTAGTTCTAGCAGCAGCGCTGTTGGGAGTAGACGTGTGACGCAAATTTAATCTTGCAGCACGCTATTCATCGCGCGCGAACTAATTTAGTGTTAGACGTTATTTAGTTAGTGTATACTGTATATTTGTAAGTGATCGAAGGACACAGTTGTCTGCTACAAAAGAAGCCTAACTAATGTTTTTAAATGTCAATAAAACATGATACAAAAGTGTATATAATAGTATTTGTAAATAGTTGATTCTTGTATAAACTTTTAAATACACCTTTGATTTATAATTTATAATAAGGTTAAAATAACGTTTACATCAACTATAATAACAAATGATTAATTTTATTTTATTTTAAAAATTACAGTCCATAAAAATATTTTTTGGATTATAAAAAGTCTGAAAAGTATGAAAGAGCGTTCTTTAATTTTTCTTCACCACTTTATTTTATTTTAATCTAAAATGCGACTTATTACGAAACAATGTTCTTATAAAGCACGCGGTCTATCCAATGAACGACATGTAATGTAGCGTGCTCCGAGATATAGCGTGCTGCTAAACTTAACGCGCTTGCCGGCCTCCTACACGCTTTCTTATAAATAGCGCGCTATAACATAGCGTATTTAATAGCGAGCTAGAAATTTCTAGTTTATAGTCTGTAGCGTGCTATTGATTTATAGTCGTTTTGAACAACTTTAGTGGTGAGTTACTACAATATGGATACGATAAAAATATTTCTATGAAAAAAAAATACATATTATACTTATGTGGTTTCATGGTGATGGGTCAAACGGTGTCGAAGTCTTAATCTACTTTTCATCTCAAACCAACATGTTTTTATAATATGTACGTGCCAAAAGCTTCCAATTAAGGTGAAAAGTTTAAGTTTTGCTGTTAGGCCGGTTTTAGAGCTCGACCGACCGTCGGTGCGTACTGGTGGCTTGTCTTTTGTATGAAAATTCAAGTTTAGATATTGCTACGCACTGCGTACGAGGACCGTCGGTCGAGCGCGTCTGCATGGGAGTCCGCATGCGTACCGTCGGTCGATCGACCCGCTATGGAAACATATTGACGCGTTCACTTCAGTGCTACACCGACCGTACGGATGCGTGTATCATCGTCAAGAAAATCGAATCTAAACTTTAACAATATTGTGATTTTATAGGTAATAAGTAGTGTTAGTGATTTAAGTTATTTTTATCTATTTATGTCGACACCGAATGCCTAATTACCGAAGTCCGTCTTCGTGAACATCTGTGGTAGAAAGGCCACATGTATATATACAAAGACCAAAACCGTGCCAAGTTAAAGGCGTGGGAAGATGTTTGTACAGCTTTGTCTCCGAATGTTTGGATGTTTTAAGTTGTCTTGTAATTTCACTGATCATCAAAACTTTTGATTGACATTCTAAAGTAATTAAAAAATTTTTCTTCATCTTTGCGCAATAATGAATATAAAGTAGTAAATTCCCCTTTGAAGAGCTCTTTGGACGACGATTGGGTGAACCTGATATCTACGTCTTCTGTTTCTTATACGTTTACGAACATAGTAAGCAGCAATTAAACAATTTGTATACGCGTCCATTTCGTGTACGTGTTTGTGACTGTACCAGTACGGCCAGTTTCGTTGCTCAGGAGAGCTCTGAACGCTACAAACTGACGATCGGTTATGCGTATCGTCAGGACCGACGGGTTTCCCCCCGAACGGGTTCCCGCCTTGTCGTGGCGGGGGGAGCTTAGAAGCCGTGGCTTGGTCACCCACGGCGAAACAAAGAGGAACCCATATGGCTGGTCCGAGGTGGAGGGCCGGCCCGAGGTGGCCACTCCGAGTGGGCTTGGGAAGGGGGGCACTTCGGATGTGTGTTGGTGGACTGCGGTGAGAGGTGTGTCCTCCCCACCTACCGCTGCAGCCGAGGTGGAGTCGCGGAGGAAGAGGAGTGTTGGTATGGCGATGCGCCACTCGCCCTATCCTCCGCGACTCAAACGGGGCCGCACCGTTGATGCGGTGGTGATGGGGCTGCGGGGGGAGAGGATTTTCGGTATTGCGAGGCGCCGCTCTCCCTATCCTCCGCAGCCGAATCTTGGTTGGCGGCGGAGCCATAGACCAGATCCGCCGCTGGGGTCGGGAAGGCTAGTACTTCTAAGTGCTCGTTTTTCCTGGCCCCATGGCCTTCGCGCATCGGACGCGGGGGCGTCTGTTGCGCAGATGTAATTGGAGGCCGTGGAGGAAGGCGTGCCATGTGTTCTGGTGCGCCTTACTTGGGAAGGAGAACGGGGAGGAATATTCCTCTCCCGATGAGGTGCTGCCATGGGGCGGCAGTCACTGGTGGGGCCGCGGAAGTGTGCGAAAGCGTTCCCGTAGCCCTGCCAATATGCGACGAAGGTGGAACACCATGGGGTTTTAGTCGGTGCGAGTCCGACATAACCCGTCCTTGCCCCCGCGAGGCGGGTATGCGTAGGCATTTCCCCATGTTAAAAAAAAAAGGACCGACGGTACGCTCCGACGGTCGGTCGAGCTCTAAAGCCGGCCTTAGTGTTTAAAATACAGTGACCTTCAACTTCAAAGTAATAGTCTACATTTTTTTTAAACGTTACCTCCACACTAGGATTTTCTCCTGTATCGTGGGGGCAGTTTACAAACATAAATTTCACAAGGACAAACATCCAGACCCGGAACAATTATTTGTAGGCAATACAAATTCTTGTTCCGTGCGGGATTCGAACCCGCGGCCCTTAGCGTTGTAACTCATTGCTAAGCCACTGCGCCACGGAGCCGTCAACATGTTTGTATGTTTGCGTTTAATATGCTGTTTTTAGTACAAACCCACTTTTTATTATTGTTTCAAGTGTAATTATTTTGGTAAGCCATATGCATGAAAAGTTTAACTTTTATTTAATTGCAGGACTTTTTTTATTACTTTAAATACATGTATTGGTATATACTTTATGTTGCTTTTGTGTTGCAGTTATTCGGAGATATAAAACTAACGTTACAGACTGTGTAGGTCTAATAGCTTTTGAGTTATTCCAGGTTCCTGTTCGCGTTGCCTTTTTGTTTTCCGAACTTGGCTAACACGAACAAATTCAGTTTTTATTAAAGTCCAAAAGATATTAACGTAACTTGTTTATTTTTAGCAAACTCACCGAAACAAAGACCTACTAAGAATGCACGAACGGGCACGGTCAAATCAACTGAAGCTGGAATGGCGGCAGGAGATTCGGCAAATCGGGAATAGAACTAAGAAAATACTAAGAGTACTTATTTATATACACTCACGAGTATACGTACGTTACTTTTAACAGTATTTGAAACGTGCATTATATGTACAATAAGCGAAATTATTATTAGATTATTTTATTCTAATGCGTGTTTTGTTACAAACAATTTTATCCTTAAAAATTGATACTCTAATACAGAAACCTAATGTGCTATCAAATATATCGTAATTTAATTTTTATTTGCTTCATAATGTGCCTTTTTTGTAAACTTAATATTAATAATAGTTTATAAAACAAAAATAATGTTAGTTACCATTTAATTTAATAATTTATCAATATTAAGGGTTATTGCTAAATAAGAATAGTTTAATATTTTTTAATTATACTGATTTTGTGTTATTTATTGCCCTTATTATTCACAATACTATGACGTATTGAATCAAAATCGTTAGTATAAAATATTCTTTGATTATATAAAATATTATATTAACGATAATAAATCCGCCTGCTAACTGAATATAAAGGCGAATAAAAGAAGAGGAGTAGCTTCATTGGTTTTTCTTTTTTTAAACGTTAGCTCCACTAGATTTTCTCGTGTATCGTGGGGGTAGTTTACAAACATAAATTACAGGACAGGTGTCCGGACCCGGAACAATTACTTGGAGACCATAGAAACGGTTATTAAGCCACTGCGCTCTGGAGCCTTCAAGCGTCAAAGGCGCAAGGCGTCTGGTACTAAGTTTATTCGCCTAGCATGACAATTAAGGCAAAATAAGTAAATAAGAGGGTGATGTTTATCCAGACGGAGTCTTTGCGTACCATGAAATGAAGCTGAGGAAGACTGTGTTGTCATTTTAGTTTAGGGCATTTATGCGACTTTTTCTCCATATTTTTCTACCAGCAACTTTTTTGGTTAGCATTGATTGTTCCAGCCAATTACGGTTTACTTCATTACATTTACTTCCGGAAGGTACCTTATATCCGATATAATTGTTATAGAATAAAATCAGAGGAAATAATCAACCTACAGTATCGGTTATTCGCCATTGAGGACTTTCGCATTTCAATGCGATCCATTTAGGAATAATTTCACTGATTTCGACTGGGTTATAACCTAACAGTGCGATTGTGAAACTCTTGTATCGTGATTTGTGTCAGTTTGATGATTTTTTTTTTGTTGGATTGAGTAAATGCGTCAGCTTGTGATATAAGCGGATGGCTTATATTTTTTGTTACAAAATATTGTAATTCTTAAAAAACAACGCAGTTTTGTAGTGATAGGTAGGTACTTACCCACTGGCAAATGATCCCTATTTACACCATCGCACTGCAGAGCCTAACCAGATAATTCTTTGATATCATTAAACTCGTTATTATATTGGAGATTTTCTTTGGTTGTATATGTTATAATTTAAAATATGGTTCTAATAATGTGGTTAAAAATCACAATATTATGTTTAAGTGAAATTGGGTTGTTGACACCTCCATGAATAAATAATTACGTAATATAATATTGATTATCTTTTTTTTAGTTTTGTCTCAAAGCTAAGTCAATTTTCCTTTTCAATTTAAATTATACAAAAAAGGTGTTTAGACTATAAGAAACTATGACGTCGTTTGCCAATGTTTACTTCATTTTGTAGAGAAATTTCTGTTTTTACCGCTCATATTAGGTATGTTATTTTGAATCAATCTGACATCAGTGTCGACTTTGATTGTGTTGAGTTTCGGCCAATAGTAATCTATTTATGCTCGTGACTGTACAATTGAAAGTCAGAACAAAGTCTTAATATTTATTGTTTAAGCTATAAATACGTTTTAAATGTGTAAAATTATTAAGAAATCAAATAAAATTTGTTAATATGTAATCGGTTGTTTCATTTGCCGTGTAGTGGCGGTGTAAGAATATCCACTATCCCGGAACGTCCCGCGGGAGTCGTAAGAGGCGACAGAGGGAAACAAATCGGGAGACTGGCAGCAGCGTCTTCCTAATAATGACTAAAAATGAAAAAGTGCGGTTGCCAACCCGCGTGCCAAGCGTGGCAAATATGGCATACATCCCCCCTGTGAGGTAACCTATGGGGAGGTTCAGCTGTGAACTTTAATAGGCTGAAACGATAATGGTGTTTCATTTAATAAAATCTCAGAATTCCAACGACGATCGAATGTTCTTATACGTGGTAAAGCCACGTTGCAGCTATATTATGGTTGTATTAAATTTTCATATTACATAGTATAAAGCTATAGTATTGTTACGAGCTTGAGGTTCGTGACAATAAAAATCGCCGATAAAATTACCTAAATTAACACTTTAATTTCCTTTACACAAATTAAAACTTAAAACACTAATAATAAAGCACACTGGTTCACTTTATTTCGCTCCGAAGCTTCGCTTGTCTCGCCAAATCCAATACTTCCTTGATCGCATCTTGCAGCGCCTATTTATATAAATTAGCAGCGAAATATCTAGAATATTCAAGTAAACACGCGCAAGGCACCGAGAGTTCGTGTTTCAACTTCAAGAAGTTTAGCTCTTCGGTTCGAGACTAGATGGCGCTAGTTCCGTCTACTTGAGCGTGTAACAGTATGTTAGCTCAACCGGGGAGTACCACGCTCTCACAGATTACTAGGATGAGAACCCGGGACCTCACTATCAGCAGTCGCATTTACAACCACTAGACCAACGGGGCAGCCGTTGTGATGTGTGTATTAAGTTATAAGTTGTTACCATCGTAAAATAGCAGCTTAATACTGCTGTGTTTCGTATGGTGAGTGTAAAGATCCGGAGACCCATTTTTACTGGAAACGAGGCATTCTATCTTAGTCCTCAGGTGAAACTCTGCAAATTGATTCCTAATCGAGGATAAATGTAGATATCTATGGGCCACAGCATCCATTTATAAACAGGTGGAATGCATGCTCGTTTGTCACCCTTATTCTAGAAAAAAATGTCTTATTCGAGTAAAGGATGACTTCGCTAGTTGTAACGTAGGAACCGCTGTGTATTGGTGGCGTTACTAGGCAGTCCCCTACGCCATATCATCCCGTGGGTGTCGTAGGAGACGATAGATAGAAATGAAACAGGAGATGGGCAGTAGCATCTTCCTTATAATATCTCTAAATCATAAAATCTGCGGGTGCATATTTCAAGTAGCTATGGAGAGGGCTACGCTCGGGGTTTCTCTGCGTGATAAATTTAGAAATGAGGATATCCGCAGTAGAACTAGAGTGACGGACATAGCCCAACGGATTAGTGAACTGAAGTGGCATGGGCTGGCCATATAGCTCGAAGAACCGACAACCGATGGGAAAAAAAGGTTCTCGAGTGGCAGCCTCGTCAGTGTAGTGTAGGGTGACCCCCCACTAGATGGATTTATGATCTGGCAAGACATGCAGGAAGTCTATGGATGCAGGTGGCTCAGGTCCGTGCTTTGTGGCATTACTTGGGGGAGGCCTATGTTCAGCAGTGGACGTGTGAAGAACTGTAATGATGATGATCATGATGATTTTAAGAAGTAATCTACAGGTTTTTTTATTATATGCGAGCAGCTATGCAGGTCTAGGTAAAGAGACCAGTATCACTGCGACCTAAAAAGTGTATTGTGATCGCTGCTATGGCTATAGTTCACTATAAGCCCTATGTCTTCAATGAATCGAAGGAGTTGCTTAGCCGTGAGCAATTTCAATTCTTCTGGGCGGAGTAGATAGTGTCCCAGATGAGTGTTACGTTTGCGCATTAAGGGTCCGTAATCGCTTAGGATGTGTAGAGGCGTTTCTTCCGTTATGGAACAGATCCGACAGATCCTTGAGTTGCTTAGTCCCAGGATGGACATGTGCTTTTTAAGACAACAGTGTCCAGTTAGGGCTCTTGCCAGAATGCGCAATTTATTTTTACTTAATCCCAGGGCTTCTGAAGCGAATTTACGATCAAAAGCCTGGATTAAGGTTTTAGAATGTTTTAAGCCTGGTGTGTCAGACCAGATCTTAAGATTTATTGTGATAAAGTTTCAAGGGTCAATCGGGCTAGGCTTCTTGAGATTCCACAAAATAGCTCGGGTCCAAATTGTGTGCACTTTGAGCCTTCCCGTGCAAGTTTGTCGGCAAATTCGTTGCCTACAATACCCTCGTGACCCGGAACCCATCTTAAAACGACCCTGTAGTTACAACCCAGGGCGTTTAAACGGTTCACGCAGTCTCCAACCAGCTTTGAGTTCACTAAGTTTGATCTCAGCGCTAGCAGTGCTGCTTGACTATCAGAGTTTATGTAAATTTTATGGTTGACGTAGTGTTTTTGCAGATTGATTTCCGCACACCGAAGTATGGCGAAAATTTCTGCCTGGAAGATAGAGGTGTATCTACCCAAATTCATACTAAGTTTGAATTTGGGGCGTTCCCCGTAAATTCCAAAGCCTACGTCGAGGCCCATTTTAGACCCATCGGTATACCATATGAGGCTACCGACCTCACAGATAACCTGGCCGTTCAGCCAGTCTTCTCTGGAGGGTAATTACACTATATACTTTTTATCAAAAGTGTGTAGTGGACGCATGATATCTGAGATCATGCATAAGACCGGTGATTCCTTAATTGAGTCGAGCATGGATCTCAATTGTAGGAGAGCAAGCTCAGACCGTCCTGGGCGTTAATCCTATACAAACTAGCCCTCGCCTCCTTTTCTAGATAGAGATCAATGGGCGTTAGGCATAGAAGTGCATCAAGAGCCGCTCCAGGCGATGATCGCATAGCTCCAGTTGCCATTAGGCAGGCAGTTCTTTGTAGACTATTTAGTCTGTCCGCAGTCGTCTTTTGGTTGGCCTTGTTACACCATACAATAGAGGCGTAGGTGAGAATCGGCCTCACTATGCTACTGTACAGCCATAATACCATACTGGGACGCAAGCCCCAGTTGTTCCCGACCAAACGACTGCACGTACCTAAAGCAATATTTGCTAAAATAATAGAGGTCCACGTTAGTTTTTGGTCGATTGTTACGCCCAAGTACTTAACTCCGTGGGAAATGGTACTACTTTGCCATTAAGTTTTGGTTGGACTGATTTGTCCAATCGTCTCTTTTTGGTAAAGGGTATTATAACAGTTTTATCAGCATTAACTGATAAACCGTTATCCCTACACCAGTTATTTATGGTGTTTAGGGCTCTTTGTATTATTGACGATCAACTACTTTGGCAAAAGCCCCTTGCAATGATCACAAGGTCATCAGCATAACCCAATATGTCAATGCGTAGGTCTGCCATTTTGTACAATAATTGGTCAACCGCAAGAGTCCAAAGAAGGGGTGACAAAACACCTCCTTGTGGGCAGCCTCTTGTGGTTGCAACCTCAATCGAAGTTTGAAACAGCGCTATTTTTGCCTTTCTGCTTGAGAGCATCGACTTCACCCATCTGATGGTTGTGGGGTCAACATTTTTAGATGTTAGGCCCCCAATCAGCAGTGATGTGGGGCTACTGTCGAAGGCGCCCTCAATATCTAGAAAGGCACAAAGAGCTATTTCTTTATCCTCCCGTGATTTTTCGACCCTGTCAATGACCCTGATCGGGGCTGTTTCCGTAGATTTACCTCTGCGGTAAGCGTGCTGGTTGTAATGTATGGGCCTCGTAGTTAGAGCTACATCCCATATATATCTATCAATATACAGGCTTATGTTGAGCTGTGTGCGTTTCATAATCTGTAATGCATTTGTATGAATGAGGGAAGTAGAGAGTATATTAGGCAGCCTCTCAGAATTCTTAGGATTAATTTGTTTATTTATTTTTCCTTCAACGCCGAGCACACGTAAAATCAGTCTGCACTTAAAATTGCAATTAACAATTTCATTGGTGCCACCAGGGATCGAACCTGGGTTCATTGCGTACCGTAAAATTTACAGCGAGCACTTAGCCCCTTAGCTACCACGGCTCATGTTTGGTTTAGACATACTATATTAGTTTACGTTAACCTTTAAATACAATTACTTATTTGATTATTTTTATAATAGTACCAGCATGTTAGCGATCACCTCATTCCTTAATTATCATAATATTCTTTAATGTTATTACCCGCTTGTACAGTTTTTCTTTTATATTTTTTGAGCTGATTGAAAGAGTATACTTCAATCCAAAAAAAAAAATCGAGTCATAAAATAAAAAAATATATTTGCGACCAGTATCCGCATAAGAACTGTCATAAACGAATAGATAAATCACGGAAACTGTAAATTATGTTCTATTCGTCACATGCAAAGACTATAATGGTCACATGTAACCATTACAAATAATCTTTCATTCGCACCCCGGAAATTTCGCAATAAAATATCGAATAACTTGATGGTTCTTTTTGTAGAAATAGTAATGGAAAAGTCTTGTTTTTGTGTTGCTGGAAAAGTTATTTATGAAATACATCGATATTGGGTATGAATATAACGTGGAAACTGAAGCAGATGAAGAGACTTAAACCAAATAATATATATATATATATATATATATATATATATATATATATATATATATATATATATATATATATATATATATATATATATATATATATATATATATATATATGTAACGTAATTAAGGCGCTACCTCCAGCGAACGACCTTGAGCGTTTGGTCTGTCGACGCTCGCTACAATATATCGCGTAAGAAATCGCCAAAAGACGCCACCTACTGCTACGAACGTAGTATTATTTTTTCGATGTCAATGAACTCTTCTATGGAAATAGACACGGCGTACAATGATAAATGTATTTTAATTTTCTTTATTCGATATATTAGTTGCATTATATTAGATTTATGTATTCTAATATATTATCTAATTAATAAAAAAGACTATTTTGATTATTTTTAACTATATACTATACTGCTAATATTGAATTAGCTTTTTATAGTGTAAATTATAATATTTGTCGAAATATTAATTATGGATTCGAACTTTACATGCTAATGGTGCTTCATTTTTGTTATTTTCATTTACTTACATATTGAAAATATACTTGAATATTAGTTATTATTATTTTATTTAGCTACTGAATTTTAGGATATGTTTTACCTTGAGGTCAAATATAATTTTGAGGAGCAATAGTTATTACCTACTAATCTTTTATCTGCTATTCCTTATTTAGGAGCAATATTAGTAAATTGAGTTTGAGGGAGATTTACTGTTTATAATGCTACATTTATTATTTTAATATTTACCTACTGGGTAGGTAATTATTAAAATAATAAATATAGCATTAGTAAATAAATAGATATTTTTTTTTAAAATTTTAAAATTAAAATTTTCGTATTTTTTAAAAATTACTAAAAAAAAGGGTTTGAAATAATAGATTTTCTCACAAAAGAAGGGAACTTGAAAAAAAAGGAAAAAAAGCGGGACTAAAGCCAAGACGCGAACCACGGAACTCCGATATCACGCCCGACCGACATACCACCTGAGCTATAACGACCGTTAGTGATTTGTCGAAATTTACCTTCTTATATTGTAGCAGTTTTTTTATTGCCTGAAAACATGGACAAAAGGACATTTTCTAAAAATAAATCCAAGCGTTCGTCGCTAAAATCGTTGGAGCCGTATAATTTTCTCATCTGGTTCGGTTATATAAATATTTAAATATATAAAAATTATAAATTAAAATGAAAAGATAAATATACATTAATATCAATAAAATAAAATAAATACAAAATAATATTATATTATTTTTGGTGTATCTGTATAGTTTTCTCATCTGGTTGGTTTCTATAAATATATAATTATAAATTAAAATGAAAAGATAAATATACATAAATATCAATAAAATAAAATAAATACAAAAAATACACAAATAAATAAAGATCCAACCAGATGGAAGCCCTCGGCAGGGGAGACCAAACGGCCGAGGGTTAGGGGGAAAGGGAAAGAAACCGACGGACGATGCGGGCGGTATCGAGGTCCACTGCCTTCTGCATTTGAGCCCGGAGCGGTCCGTCACGGAGTCCCAGTCGCCTCAGATGACCCGAGAGGCCGACTGGGATTAGCCCGTTTGCAGAGACGACTACAGGAATAATTTCGGTCGGCAGACCAGCCCACATGTCGGTAACCTCGTGAGCCAGGTCCAGATATTTTGTTTGCTTATCTGTTTCGGCTTTCACGAGGTTCTCGTCATACGGAATGGTAATGTCGACCAAAAATATCCTTGACTGTGCCCGGTCCATCAGCACAATATCAGGCTTATTTGCAAGAATAGTCCTGTCTGTGATGATGGCCCGGTCCCAGTAGAGCCTGGCGCGGTCATTTTCGAGCACGGCTTCCGGCAAGTACTTGTAATACGGCAATTTCCGGTCCACGAGACCGTATTTCAGAGCGAGCGCCTGGTGTAGAATTCTGGCTACTAGGTTGTGACTGTGCAAGTACTCAGAGTTAGAAAGCGCCGAACAACCGGAGATGACATGTCTAAGTGACTCCCCGGGATGGCGACAAGCTCGACAGACGTCGACGGTGCCATCCTTTAGGATGTATCTCCGATAGTTGTTGGTCTTAATAACCTGATCCTGTATTGCACAGACAAAACCCTCGGTTTCCCCGAAGAGGTCACCGAAACGTAGCCAGTTGAGGGAGGCGACTGTATCTACGAAGGGCTCATGTAGAGCCTTGTAGTACCTCCCGTGGAGCTCCTTCTCCTTCCATACGGTCTCCCGGTCGGAAATGCTAAGCACTGCTGGGTCCTGCCATTGCTCGTTGGCCAAGGATAGAGGGGTAAGCCCTTTATCACTAGAAATGACGTCATTATAGAATGGATCATCCGATCTCGCCAGGAAGTAATCACGGAGGCTGCACACTTCACGATTATGCATAGTGAGCGCGCTCAGAAAGCCACGCCCACCATGCTTTCGCGGCAAGTACAGCCTCATTACCGACGATCTCGGATGATGCATCCTATGGGACGTCATGGTAGTGCGGACTTTTCTACCCAGGGCGTTAAGTTCAGTCTGATTCCACCTGAGTATGCCAAAGGTATACATGAGGCCAGGCACGACCCAAACGTTATATGCGTGTGTCTTATTCACACCGGACAAAAGGCTGTTAAGCACTTTGGTCAAGCGTGCATAAAACACGTCGCAAACTGACTGTTTCACACCAGCCTCATCGATACCGATGTTCTGTGACATACCCAGGTATCGGTATGTTTCAGCCTCGGAAAGGGTCCTTAAGTTGACGGGCATAGATAAATCTATGCCCTCAGAGTTAGCAACCCTTCCCCTCTCAACATGGAGGACCGCACACTTATCCGTCCCCAGCTCCATTCCAATGGAACTGCTAAACTCACAAGTGATTTTTAGCAATTCCACAGGATGGGAGCGACTGGAGGCGAATAACTTAAGGTCATCCATATAGAAAAGGTGGGTCACTTTTGTCCCTCCTTTCCGTAGCTGAAATCCTCTCCCGGATCCCTCCAGTAAGGTACTGAGAGGGTTCAGGGAGAGGCAGAACCAGATTGGACTCAGACAATCGCCCTGGAAGATACCCCTTCTTATCCTTATGTGGTTCTCCGCAGCCATCATCCGCTCGCCCAGATGACAAAGGATCGTACTCCACTGCCCCATACACTGCTCGAGGAAGTCTCTCACTGTACAGTCTATCTTGTACAGCTCGAGGACTCTCTTTAGCCATGTATGGGGCACCGAGTCGAATGCCTTTCTGTAGTCTATCCAGGCGGCGGAGAAGTTCCGACGGTTGCGTTTCACCACTTTTCCAATGACCGCGTCAATGAGGAGTGGTTCCTTAGTTCCACGACCACCGCCCCGACATCCATTTTGAGCGCGTGACATCACCTGATTTAGCTCCAGGTGACGAGTGATTCTCGCGCTCAAAATGGATGTCAGTGTCTTATATATGGTGGGTAGACACGTAATGGGGCGGTATTTGCTCGGGTCTGTGGTAACCTGGTCTTTAGGAACCAAATGAGTGATCCCAGTAGTGAAGAGGCTAGGGAGCGACTTCTGGTTGAGAGCCTCTTGAAACTGACGGGCGAGCACAGCGTGACACACCATGAACCCCTTCAGCCAGTAGTGATGCAGTCCGTCGAGTCCCGGACTTTTCCAGTTCGGGGCTCTACGGACCGCCTCAGCTACGTCATCCGGCGTTATGATGACGGGGTCCATGGGCGTAATACTCGCACACTGACTCGCCACAACTTCCGTCCAAGGGCCCTCGCTGTGGTTTACGGGCTCTGACCACAGGCCACGCCAAAATGCGACAGTGTTAGCCTGATCCGGTCCTGGGCCCGCTCCACATACCTCTGGTCGCTACAATGATTTGTAGAGCCTATTCTGATCACTCTGGAAGAGACGATTCTGGTTGAACCGCCTTGACCTCTCGATAAATCGGCGAATCCGCTTCCCCCAAGCGGCAATCTTTTGCTTCAGGTCGTCTATGCGCTCCGTTAGTTTCTGCGTGATATCCGGCTGGGACAAACTGATATTTGTCCCAGCAAACGCCATTCTAACGGTGCGCACAACCCTCGGTCTATTATTACCCGACCTGAAGCTTATCAGTCTGCCGATAAGGGCCCTTGCCTTTGCGATACGGTCCTCAATTCTTTTTCTCCAGGCTGGGATGGCGCTACTTTGTTTAGTAGCGCGTCCAGCCATGGGAAGTTTGGCGCCAATAATACGGCAAGCTGCCACTGCGGCGCCAAAAAGAACTGAGTCCGTCTCGCAAAGGTCCCGGCTGGCTTCCAAATAGGTTGCCAGCATTGGGTTAAGAGCCCTCACGACAGCCCGATTTCGCTTGCTTAGGGGTATGCGGGGAAGTCGCGGTCGATTTTCGAGAGGCATGCTGCGCGTTTCTAAAATCGCCTCTTCCAATATACTCCTCATTTGCTCTAGTTCGTGGGAGACCATTTCATCATCGTCTGAATCACCCACAACTGGAAGATCCATGGCGGCTTCTACGCGTGGCAGCTGGTCTGTCGCCTGAGGAGCCTCATCCCCAGCCGTAGCCAATTCATTCGATGAGGGAATGGCCTCACGTCGTAGTCGTTCGAGCTCGGCATCATCGAATATTTTCGAGCGCATGATGTACCGAACTCGGTCTGCCAGGTTTTGTTCCGTGACGGGAATAGACGGCTCCAGCTCAGCAAAAAAGCAATGCATCCGAGCCCGATACGCTATCCCCGCAGTTTCTTCCCCTTTCGCCCTATAGTACGCCCGCATTGCGTTTGCGTTCATATCCCTTGTCCAACGCATGCGGCGCATTCCACCAGCGGCGGATGCCGCTTGCCGAGTCCGAGAGGACCCTGCCAACATCAAGCCGTCTGGTGGGGATGATGGATGCGGGGGGCTGTTAGGTGATCTTGCAGCTCCTCGCGCTCGGCTGGCGGCCCGCATGCTGCCGCGTCCAGCGCCAGCTCCAGACGCGCCCCGGCGACCCCCAGGCAGCGGCCCTATACGTTTTCCAATCTTATCCATCATCCATTTTTGGGCGCCAATTAGCGGGAGACGCCCAGGCCCGGCACCGTTTCATTGTATCATTGTACGGCCGTAAGCACAAACGGGCCTTTGCACCCTGAGTACTGCCGAGGCACGGCGCTCACACCTCTTGGCAAGGCGCTGACTGACTGCGTTGACGTAGCAGTTTTGTCACTTAACTGTTTCGTCAGCGGGCGATGGGGTCGTCACTTCCCTACGCCTTTATTACTGTTATTATTATTATTATAAGTTGTGGTTCGCTGAAGCTGCAACCTAATGGACCATGATCTGAAATTTTTATGAAAAGAAGTGGCTGACGTCAATTATTATTATTCTTATTATTTTTTCATTACTGCCTTTTTCAACCTCACAAGATATTTGTAATTGCAAAAAAAAAAACTACGTATAGGTAAGTAAGTCAGTAATATAGTGTTATGTATGATTCAGACTAAATAAAGGTTCCTAAAAATAGACGTAGATAAAGAAATTGCATAAAAAATTACTCAAATAAAAATGCAATAAACTTGTTAATTTTATAGGTACTTAGTAAAATATTAAAATAATAAGTTTTTTAGGATATTTATGTAAAAGATAAAGGTTATATTATGTTCTAACTACGTTCACGCTTGCGCATATAAAACCGCGGAATTTCACTAGTTTTATTATCAAAATAATAATTGACAACCCTACCCTAAGTTTGCCTTGATTTTACCAACTCAAACTCGTTTTAGGAGATCAAAACATAGAGAGAAAGATAGGAGACTATTTTTTATTTAATATGGTTGGATCTTTATTTATTTGTATATTTTTTGTATTTATTTTATTTTATTGATATTTATGTATATTTATCTTTTCATTTTAATTTATATTTATAAAAACCAACCAGATGAGAAAACTATACAGATACCCCAATAATAATAATATAATAATAATAATATTCCACAACTATCACACAACGCCATCTAGTCCCAAGCTAAGCAGAGCTTGTGTTATGGGTACTAGACAACTGATAAACATACTTATATATTTCTAAATACATAAATATTATAGATAAATTACACCCAGACCGAAAATTGTGTCATCACACAAACATTTGTCCTGGGTGGGAATCGAACCCACGACCTGCAACATAGCAGTCAGGGTCACTAACCACTAGACCAACAGGCCTGACGATAAATAAAATAAAGTCTCTAGCTCGAGAGGAGAGGAGCCGTGGTAGCTCAGATGGTTAGCGCTTGCTAAAATTTTCACAGTGTGCGAGCAAACCGGTTTCGATCCCCGCCGGCACCAATAATATTGTAATTGCAATTTTAAGTGTTGATTTACCACGTGCTCAGTGGTGAAGGAAAACATTGTGAGGAAACCTGCATGTCTGAGAAATAAGAAAAAAAATATTTCGAAGACATGCAAAGTTCGCCAACACGCAGTGGACGTGGATAATTCCTTTCCTAGGACCCTTTCAGAAAATAGAATAGAAATAAAAAAATAATAAATCCAAACTTCATTTAAAACCAAACGTATAAATTGTAAAGTAGCTGCAGGTATCTATAACCAAGTAAAAGATATTCCTTTACTACAACTTGTCCATGTTTCCCAAAACAATTTTTAATTAAGCTTTATATTATAATGCGGATTTTTTTATATTTAAAATTTTAATAATAAAGCATTTCGTACGTCTCAGCCGAGGCGCATATATTTTTCGGCCGCAAATTTATAAGACCGATTTGTTATTCAAACATAAACATGGTTTTTTAATTAAATCTACCAATCATAAAACGACACGCATTTTTATTGAACACTTCCTATTCAATTCACAAAGTACCTATTATATATTTGTTTATATAAAAAATTATATTTAAGTACAATCATAAAACTAAATGGAAACACAAAGTAGGAAAATGCATTGAGTTATAAAACACATAAATCAATGGGCAAATGTAAAAATGCTGGAGGCAGGCATCCCTATCGCATGTTTACGTACCGCACGGCTGTAATATTTATTTCTAAGATACGGCCGAGTTACAATATACCGTGACGTAAGCGCATCGGTTGGTAGGTACTCAAATAATATTATGTTTGCGGCGAAATACGGACGCGCGGCGACCAGCGACGCGGCCACCTCGTATGAACGCATACAGCGTAATGCCGCCCGCACTCTGCGCACGCCCCTTTATCATAGAAGTCACACAATTTTCGGAATTATTTCAATTAAAAGAGAAAAAACGAACTTAAAAATTTAAATAAAACGTGGAGAATATAGATTTTTTAATTATCTATCCATTAGTGTTATCCTCAAATGATTAGAGCGTTGCGTTTAGCAACAGATGCATGTAATCAAGAATTTTAGTCATTTTTTAAAAGTTGATTTTAAATGTATTTATAGCACATAAAAATAAATTAGAACGTGGAATGCGATGATAAGATATCGAACATTAATAATGTACTTTTAGATGTAGTTTATTTTTCATAACTAATGAGATAATAGAGTCTGAAAAACGCACTTTCGCAACATTTTGGTCAGGGATTCACCTTAACGCACACCCTCAGACATCCCAATTAGTACATTATGTTATAACCATAATACATTCACTGATTTTTTAGTGAAACATTTTTATGCACTGATTATTTATCAAATTAGTTATACTAATTCCGGAAGAATGTTGTCACAGTACAAATCCACGAACGCAAACACTTTAACTTGCTTGAAATAAAGTTCATTTTTCTTTATTTTTATTGAATGACAGAATTAGTAATAATACAAAAAAAAAAAACTGCACTCTTAAAAGTCTTATTGCCTTAAGTTACGGTCCATTTCAGTTTGTTTTGACTGTACAGATTTAGTGTGACTGTAATTTACGTAGGTAGTTTTAATTATTTTTGGGATAAAAAAATTACCTATATTAAAAATGACAGGAATCGATTCAGTAAACGATTCTGAACAAACTACTTTCTCAAAGTGCGTTAATTATGTTACATCTTGTATATATATACATTTAGTAGGTAGTTCTTTCTCATTAGAGATACCACACTCTTACCTACTGCTGCCGCGCCAAACATAATAAGGGTAACAAACGAGGACAAACATCATGTGGACTATCCACATGATAGTAAGTGGATACTGTGGTCTATAGACATCTCTAATATCTATCCTTGATTAGTGGATTAAAGATTAAAATGTAAATGCGTTGTCACTCCTAAGATGGAATGCCTCGTTTCCAGTAAAAAAGGATCCCGGGTTCTCTACATTCACTATACAAAACACAGCAGCATTAAAACTTGATGTTCCGGACTAAGAGGTAAATATAGCCAGTATATTTACATGCTGTAAGGTATCTTACTGAGCTCCTCAGAGGTGACAACTCTCATAGCCCGATGGGACGGTAAACTCACTGGAGAGATCAGTCGCATAAACAAGGGCTACAATGCTTTCCGAGGCACTGGGGTGAAACTACCAACTTCGCGACTCCAGGCAGCTGGTGAGAATTTTTTAATAGAATAACTCAATAACTGATTTTAAGACCCGACCCGACACCTCATGATTAGATGTCGTGTTTACTAACTAGACCAGCACGGCAGCCAACACTTAAACAAAAAGTAAACAGTAACCGGCAGCTGTAGCTTTCTTTTTAAGATTTAAAACCTCTAATTGCTAAAAAATCACACCATCTATTGAAAGCAGTGTTTATGAAGTACATTCAAACAATTGAGGGTAAAAAATTGGTTGTTTTTGAATCAGTATAGTCTGGTAAGTACACAATGGTTTAACACCATGGGCGGTCTCTCGAATATATTACTCGAGGTAAGGTTTAAGTTTATTTAAAAAATGAACAATGCAGTCACACATTGTATGTTCCGTTCCTGGAATGTGATCCTTTGTGAATAAAATGTAGACGTTAAATAATGTTATCCTTGAAGCACGTTTATTAATATTTCGTTTAAAGAAAATAAAAATTGAACGACCTTTTATCATATTTCATTATTAATAATGAAATATGATAAAATAATTTCTTAAAAATACAACGTAGGTATTTTGGAAATGTATTTGCAAATGTCTGTTTTGAACTATACAGATGCCGGCAATTTTGTATATTCTTTACAGCAAAGAATGATAAACATAGTACTAAATGTACAAATGGGTATCACTTAAAATCCGATCTTTCTAAGCAAACCTTTGACGGAGGAGATTATCTTAATTTTTTTTATAGGATAGGGTGACAAATGAGCACACAGTCCACCTGATGGTAAGTGGTTGCTGTGGCCCATAGACATCTACATCTATCCTCGATTACGAATCAAAATGCAGATGCGTTGTCACCCGTGAGGACTAAGATGGAATGCCTCGTTTCCAGTAAAAAGTGTCTCCGGTTCCCTACACTCACCATACGAAATACAACAACATTAAGCTACTATTTCACGCTGGTATTCTGTGAGAGCGTGGTCCTTCCCCGGTCGAGCCGACCCATTCGTGCTACAACTATACTACCAATATAACTGCAGCATGGCTCTACCACGTATAATAAAAATGATAACGAAACATATACGTGTGCAGAAAATACGTAGGTATAAATATATAATAACTTAGCAATTTTCCACAACATAGAGACGTATATACATAAATATAATGTGACATGTTGATTACAAATAATTACGACTTCAACAATTTACGATCATCCGTGTAACTAAATTAAGATGATAATTTTATGTCATTTTTGTATTTTTGGTACAAATAAGGGTGACAAATGAGCACAGTCTAGTTGATGATAGATAGGTAATGACACGGCATGCTTATGTACGTCTATCATAGATTAAGAATCAAATTCCAGATGTTTCAGTTTTGTTCCAGATGTGTCTTACCTGGATTGAAGAGCACCTCCCGCCCTCCCTCAATTGCGTGCACTAATTCCGTCACCACCAATCCCAGTACCACTACTCCCAACACCATTACTCCCGGCACCACTACTCCCAACACCACTATTCCAGGAAAGACACACCATCGGCGACAATACGACACGTGTTTCGCCTCTACACGAGGCATCTTCAGGTGATGTAGACTCTACGGCGGCTGACCGCTAAGTCAAAGTTAGGGGTCAGCCGCCGTAGAGTCAGAAAAAACCTCTGTCCTAGGAGGAACCCTTGGAGGAACCATATGATACTCAGCAGGACTTTTTTTTTACAAAGAAACATTACTTTGAAAAAAACTCTGGTTGTACTATTAATTACAAAAGTCATTATAGATACAGCGTGGAAGTGATCACAGGGATAAAATATCAAAAATATTATGCTGGTAATGGAGAGATCTTGTACAAATAAGCTAATTAGCTAACCAACTTCAAAAGAATTTAATTTACTTTGTAATAATGTCCTCCAGACCTAATTTTGGTCACGGCTGCCATTTGAGCTATATTGCACGAGTGTATACCTACTCATGCATAGATGCAGTTTCTACTCCCTCACTTTCTGTCCGATGAGACGTTAATCCAACACAACCGGAGAGAGATCAGGCGCAGGACCAACGGCTTTACCTGCTTTCCGAGGCACGGGTGTGAATCACCGCCAACTTCCGACTCCGGGCTGCTACTGAAAATTTCTTGACGGAAATACACTTTGCCTGACCTGAAATTCAAACCCGAGACGAAAGAGGCAGTAAATTCACTTTCCATATCAATCATTTCTTCGTAACATACTAAGTATATCTGGTTATAAAACTGGAACCATTTTGTCAACGGCGTTACATCGAAAGGATTTTAACTAAAGCATCCTTAATAAAAACCATCGATATATATGTACTACGCACTAGATTCGGCATTCCGAGCACTCACAATGTTCAACTGAACTGTACTGCAATACATACACTTGTTATTGTGGCTACGATATTCATGCAGTGCGGAGCGGCGCTAATAATAAAAAAATGTACTCACAATACAATCAAAATAAACAATTATTTATTATGATAATTTTCGCGCGTACTGTTTCCCGCGCATGTGCGGATACAGAGTAGTGCACATTTTTTTTGTTTGGAATAGCTTCTCTAGTACGTAGTACATATAACTCAATGATAAAAACCTATTAAGCCTATTTTGGAAATCGAATAAACTGGAAGAGGTTTGAATCGACAGCTTAATATGTTTTGAAAAAAGTTCTACAACTATTATATGACGAGCTTAAAAACCCTTTGTTTATCGTGACTAATAGAATATGAGTGATATGCCGTGGCCCATAGACATGCCCATCTATAGTTGACAAAGAATCAAAATGCAGATACGTTGTCACCCCTGATGACTAAAATGGAATGCCTTGTTTCCAGTAAAAGAGTCGCCCGTTCTCTACACCCACCATACGAAACAACGGTATTAAGGTTGCCTTAGTCAAAGGCACGACCTAAGTGGTGGGCGGGGTAAAAATGCATGCTATCTCAGCCGACATCACGTGCGAAAGGGATAGACGCTGTGATGAGCAGTAAGAAGCTAGTGCGCACACACATACGCACTCGAGTGACGCAATGCGAGACGGCGTCATCGCGTACCTACCTATGCGATTCATTTTTGAATAATAACATAAACTCAAACGGCAATTTGAGCTCCGTATCGCAGTGGCTTAGCAATGAGGCTGCGCTGAGCACCGCGGGTTCGAATCCCGCACGGAACAAATATTTGTATGGCCTACAAATAGTTGTTCCGGGTCTGGATGTTTGTCCTTGTGCAATTTATGTTTGTAAACTGCCTCCACGATATTCTCTTGGAGAAATCGGGAGCACTCTTCAATAAATGACAGCAAATCAACCGCGATTGCTGCTATCGCCTATCTATGCATTCTTTACACAATCACACAATATAATATGACGCCTGTACCCACTAAAGGGACATAACTCTCAACTAAAAACGGTAACATAAAAAACTTTTTTTTTTGAAAAATGTATAACAATTTCTAAAACAAACACAAAAAAGTGTAACATAATTATGTTTTCTTTATGTTTTTGTATTTTACTGTAGGTTATACAAATATTAATGTAGGTACTATGTATTCTAAATAGGTATTTACTTTCCATAAGTAGCTAGTTAGCTATAATAGCCCACAGGCAACTCCCCGAAGTATATGTCAGCCAGTGTCAGGATAACTGCTTTTTCGACAGCGCGATTTTGATGTGAGTGGGGCTTTTATATAGGTTAATTAAATAAATAAAAAATGTTAGTTTGTAAATTGTTTATTGATTGTTTGTGTTCAATAGCGGTTTGAAATATTCTCTTAGTACTTAGAAAGTTATCAACAATAGGCATTGTGTTACTGCAGGGACAAGCACAAACGTCTCTCAAAATAGTAACGTATATAAATGGAATACTAACAGCACAGATTTCTTAACAGAAGTCCAAAGAACACGCCTAGGCAAGGTAAGTAATTAGAAGAAAACTACAATTTAGAGATCGATTGTAAATCAAATTCACAGTACAGACACAATTAGCGTAATATGTATAAAATTTTGATTTATTTTATGATAGATAACGCTAGTTGAAAACTAAACACTGTATGGGAATGGCATCACTGAACGAGTCAGGTGGTCAGTCCAAACAAATAAAAGGCGCGATTGTAGAAAGAGATTCGTTACGAAACGTTTGTAGGCTAGGGGGCTTGGCCTGTTTATGCTATTCATAACGAAAGCTATAAAATATGTAGGTACAACTTAGAAACTAAATCCTATGTGTACTTATCTGTATTCATAACCCAATATCTAAGGTAGGTTGATGCGCTCCTTAGTTTTTATATAGTTCGTATTATTCTGTAATAAATTAAATCTAATCCAAAATACACTATAATAACATAGCAAAGCTACTACTATTTTATTTAGTAGTAGCTTATATAGTAGTATAGTAAATTACATATAAAAAATATGAGTATGTCTGAGGTAAGGTTAAATATAAACAAATATTTTGCCAAGTGCGAATCGGACTTCCGAGCTTCCGAGATTACAAGATTTAAATACCCATACATATTACTATCGATCAAAAAAGCCAAAAATACACGTTTCTTTTTCTAGTAGAAAATCCTTTAATTTCAAATTTATTTTTACCACTTGCTGTTATAGCGGCAACAGAAATACACGTTCTGTGAAAATTACAACCATCTACCTATTACGGATCATGAGATGCAGCCCGCTGACAGACAGACACACGGACAGCGGAGGCTCCGTAATAGGGCCCTGCTGGTTACCCTTCGGGTACGGAATCCTAAAAAGTACTTAGTTGTCCACTCACATCTGTATGATTCTTTCTTCAAAGGACCATATTAGCCTGGTTCTCGTATGACATGACCAATGTTATACCTGGACAGACCTCTCTGAGTTTGTTTCGGCAGATCGGGTGCTTCTTCTCAGTTTCATGTTTTTGTTGCGTTAAAGTGTTTTAAAAAAAAACAACTTACAAAACACATTTTATAAATCATTGACTGCCCTTCTTATATTATTATGTACCTACATAAATTACATTAGGTATATTAGGATATGAGATTCCTATACGTAAGCACGATTACCGAAAATCTAAAATAAATAAATTAATAGATAATTTTAAGATTTTCAATAATCGTGCTTATCTATGAGATGTTTTCGTTAGTTAGTAAATTAAAGTAGTTAAGTACCTAATGTACTACCTGTACCGAAAGTTCGCGTAGTGTATATATTCTTTGCCGAAAGTTCATTATTATGTACCTACCTGTTTTCAATTTTAACTAAATGTGCTTCAACCAACTTGTGGGCATATTTTAGCAGCTATATTCATCCCGGCTTCAGCAATGGACACGAACAAAAGGAAGCAATTTTTCTAAATAAAGATGTAGATATGTAGGTATTACAACCATAAATAGATAGCAGTGGCTAACCTAGTTAGTATGTGTGAGTGCGCGCTGCGTCCCCCCCTCCGTCCGTCCCACTGATCAGGGAAACAATTTGTAGCGAAAGGCAAGATGATTTATAACAAAAACGGGCGCTCGGAAATATAAAAACAAACCTTTGGTAGTCCGGATGTCATGAAAAATCTATTGAATATATCTGTTTAAAATAAAATTATTTGCATTTTTGAACAACTTATCTATCCTTGTATGGTAACTGTTTTGCAATTTTCGTTCTTCTTATGGTATTTATTTCCGCCCAAAGATGTGCTAAAACTAGTGTTGAAATTCGGAATTTTCGACGCTTATAACTCTTAAACATACTCTTTTTTTACTTTTTTGTTTCCATACAGGGCTAGATAATGATGAGACAAATTGAAAACACTTTTTATTTTGAACGTACACCATCAAACAGTGGAGTAATCGCCGGACAACGTTTGTATGGAAGAATAAGCGACTAGTGTACACTGATGAGGGAAGTCCGCAGTTTGTGATCATATCCTAGACGGCCCCAACCATTACATCAGATTTGATAGACCACAAATCCTCGCGAAAGAACACCGATTCCTACCAAGGATGATACGTGAGGCTATTGAAATTAAAAAGCATCCTAATTTTAATAGAGAAGGAGGCTGGGTACTACCACCTGCTTGGGACCCTATAATCAATAAATTTAAAACTAAACCCAAGCATACCACTGCAAGACCTCAGGGCATAGTCAGTTCATTTTGTATAGATCGTACCATAAACTACTACTTTTACGGATAAAATCCGTAAAAGTAGTTTTAATCAACGTGTAGTGTTCGCGTAAATATTAGAAATTATTATAATATTATTGTTAACTTTTAGTAGTGTGCGCAAAGTTTCGAAGTCAATTAAAATTTTTGAAAAAAATACTTTATTCAGAATTGATGATTTTTCATTGTGAAGGCAAAGGTCTTTACCCTTGCCTTTACAACGAGAATAGGTATTCTCGTCAGAGAAACCATTAACTTGGTATAAACCCTTGTAATGAAAACGGCCTCTTCAAAATTATAATCTAAGTAACTGATCGTAATTTGATTGTCGTCATGATAAAGAATTTAGACTACCTTCAGACAAAACTTCGACTCAATCGAAGAACGTTAATAATTGTATGTCAATTTAGAAACCTCTCGGTAGCGAAGCGGCTAAGCGTTTGGTTGTGGCTCCGCAAGGCCGGGAGTTCGAAACTTGCACGCAAAAAGTGTTTGTGTGTTGGTTTGTTAGTTTATTCATGTGCAATTTATGTAAGTATGTAAAACGTCACCACGTGACTTTTATTCTAAAGTCTAACATATAGGTAATACAATATAATAATTTATCACAATATAATACATTAGACATAGATAACTCATGAATAAGTAATAATTGGCAAAAAGTGTTTGTGTGTTGGTTTGTCGATTTGTGCAATTTATGTAGTATGTAGTCCATGCTTTGTTCTAAAATCTAACATATAGGTAATACAATATAATAATTTATCACAATATAATACATTAGACATAGATAACTCATGAATAAGTAATAATTGGCATAATAATATAGTGTATAATGTAATAATGTGTATACTTAATATATGCTATTTTATAAATTTAATGATTTTTTTAGTCTATGAAAGACTGGCCAGTTTTTATGTCTAAAACACGACTATTTACGAAAAAGGATATTGAATAAAACCAATTATACAGATTTTATCGCGTTTTATAAAGTTATTTTTGATTCCCGACGTTTTGGGTGCTTTACAGCATCCATGGTCATGGGGGCACTGAGATGTTTGACGTCCTAATGTCAAAGTTAGCCCGACTACCTTCAGTATTGGAATATTATTTTTTGGTGCGATCTACGCAGAACGAAATTAATTTAAAGGCATGCACAGTCTTAGTCCAAAACTAAATTCTCTTTAGTTGAAAATAGCCTTACCCCAAGTGTCAACAGTGGAAGAACCACACGGCAGCTTTCGTCCCGGCTCAGGCCGACCCATACGTGCAATAGCACGTTTGGGCCGGCTAGCCGAGCTGTAAGCCCTCAAAAAAATCGGCGTGAATTGGAAGCTCTGCTTCTGCGTTCAGTCTGGTGAGTGCAGGTGGCTGGAGACCTAATTCCTCCCCACCCCTATTAATATGGTAGCAGAATTATATGTAAAACTACTGCAGGGGGTACCAGCACCCCCGAAGAATCCTTCGCTGAACATACACGACCAGGCTACTACACTCCTAAGCGTGGATACTCAGGCTGCCCCGCGTACGATGAACTGATGTGGTCCGTACTTACACCTATATTATAAAGATCTTAAGCAATTAAACGTAAGAAAATAAAATAATTATTTTATATAAATTGTTGCCTATTTTCAACAGTCAGCACCGCTTATTCTGTAACAGCTGTTAGGTAATAGGCGGTCTCTCGCAATTCGTCCGAGGTAAACTTGGACTCGCTAACCGATGTGTCCTAGACATATCGTCTTAGTGCCGTTGGTAAGCGTGTTTGTTGTAGCAATACGGCTTTCCCGTGGACATCGCACACCCATACCGTTTGTGGGCGGCGTCGTAGCGCATAGCGATGCGTCGTCTATCTTTCGGATTGGGATGAGTATGTTTGGTAACAGGCATACTCAACTTCATGTCTTAGTGCATTAGCGCTATGATACGTGGAGTTTTGTTTACCGGCGTCTTAGTAGCATGCTATTATGATACGTTGGTGTTATTTTATTAGTTAACAATACAAATTTTGTTACCAAAGTCGATAGGGATCATGTGGGTGTGTTTTGAGGAGGCGTCATCCGTATTATAATTGCATTAATGCTTACTGCTACTTGCGGTATTGCGTCGTGTGATAGATCTGCGGGTGTGCCGCGCCTGATTCGACGCACTCTTGTGGTTCTGGTCGATGGAGGTATGCAGGTGGTGATGTCTGCTGGGATGTATGGGGGACCTTGGGATGGTGTAAGCCTGACGATAGTCGTATTGATGTTTGTTATGTTCTGCAGCATTGCGTCTCTTCGATTGTTGTTTCGTGGGACGCTATTCTCAATGGCGCTCTCTGCGTCTTGGTTTGACTCACACCTAAGTAACTTTGCCCCAGCCGGGTCCTTTCATTACGGGGCTGCAGACTGTCTGACCTCCGTGGTGTTTTATATAACAACATAATAATTTATCTCTGTAACTTTCCCACCTTCGAATGATTGAAGGCAACTTGTTGGTGGGTGAGACAAACATGATCGAAAATGCATTTACTCAACGTCAGTGACACAAACACTTTCTGATAGCAAATTATTACTAACATCTTATAACTGCCTTTTGGCTATATCTGCCGTTGTATTGGTTGGTGGAGCATATGTGTCGACCTCATGCGGCTGGTAGCTGGAGGGAGGATCTGAGGAGACTCTCAAGGCTGCGGCCGAAAGCCGCACCACGTGGGACCCCATTCCCTTGAGGTGAGTGGTAGACTCATGACACGCTCTGCGGCTAGTAGCCGTAAAACAAACACAACATAAAAAAGGGTCCTCACTAAGACGATCATGCCAAAAATATTACAAACGACCTATTATTTAACCTTTAGAAAGATCATTTAGAAAGATTAAAACATATATGAAAGAAGATAAATGTTAGATAGAAGATAAATATAAGATAAATGTTTATTTTTATGATGCGTTGTTTACATCCCACCTAAGACTAAGGAAGATGTTTACATGATGTTTTTTTGGATAATAGAACAATTGTGTGTTAAATATAGACATATTATTTTGATAGGTGATTTTAACTTAAATTCAAGCACCTAATGAAAATGTTAAAAATTATTTTGAATATTTTGTGTCCTTTTGCGAATTTGCTCAGATGAATAAATTCCTTAATTGTAATCAGAGTCAACTAGATTTAGTGTTGTGTTCGTTAGGATTAAGTGATGGCGTACAAGTATGCGAAGCTGACGAACCATTAGTGCCGGTGGACACGTATCATCCACCGCTCGCTGTGACCCTGGAGCTCAGCGCTTGCGGTGTGACGTTGCTACCCGTGGGGGCCGAGCCCGTTGCTTTAAACCGTGAGACATCAGCAAACCAAATTAAACCGCAATGGAATTTTTATAAAGCTGATTTTTACTTATTTTATTCTTCTTTAGCTTCCGCCGATTCTAGTTTGAATAACGAGACACAAGCTTTTTCTGCTTACAGGGCGCGAATTAAGAAAACTATTGATAGCGCATACCTAAACTATCAAAATCGTGTGCAAAGTAACTTGACAAAAGATCCTAAGTCTTTTTGGGATCATATTACGGCAAAAAAGGGACCGTTAAACGTAAAAAAATATTGAAAGATGGAGTAACATTTTCAGATCAAGAAAGTGCTACTGAGTTTGCCAAATACTTCTACTCAGTGTACAACAGCGAGCCAGCGCGTTTGAACATAGACGAGGCGGTGTTGGCGGGCGGTGCGGGCAGCGCGCGCGTGCACGTGCCGCAGCTGCAGCTCGGTGAGGTGCGCGCGGCGCTCGCCCGATTCAAGCCGAAGCGCTCGGCGGGCCCGGACGGTATACCGGCGTTTGTGATGCGAGACTGCCGCTCAGTGCTGGCAGAACCGTTATTACATATTTTCAACTTGTGTCTGAAGAATTCATATTTTCCAGAAAGTTGGAAAATAACGCGTGTTATTCCGATACCTAAGGGAGGTAACAAACTTACAGTTGAATCCTTCAGACCAGTGGCGATTCTCTCAGCAACTGCGAAGGTGTTTGAGGCAGCCATTCAGCGAAGTGTACAGGAACAAGTTGCACCGCAGTTATCGGACGCCCAGCACGGCTTCCGGCTAGAGAGGAGCACAACTAGTAACCTCTTAAATGCCATGACGTATTTGGTTCCTCATGTTGATGCAGGGTTGCAGGTAGATGCCGCCTACTTTGATTTTAGAAAGGCGTTCGACTTGGTAGATAACGATATCCTACTGTCAAAGATGGCGAAAGCTGGCTGCACACCTAAACTGCTTCATTTTTTTGCAAGTTACATGAGAGATAGAAAACAGTATGTGGAGTATGGTGGGTACCGGTCGGAGCCTTATTTTACTAGGTGTGGTGTGAGTCAAGGCAGTAATTTAGGGCCGTTAGAGTTCAACATAATGATTAATGATTTACCCGAAGTAGTAAGAGAGGCTAAATGTCTGTTATTTGCAGACGACCTAAAGTTGCTTTTAGCCATCAAGAGTGAGGATGATTGTCGCCACCTTCAGCAAGATATTGACCAAGTAGTTGAATGGAGCCACAAAAATAAACTGCAGTTTAATATTTCAAAATGCTCTATTCTATCATTTAGTCGTGCAAGGGCACTACTCCATTACAACTACAAGGTGAATGGCGAGCTAATGAAGAGGGAGGAATCAGTCCGGAATCTTGGAGTCCAGATGGATGTCAAATTGACATTCCGGGAGCACATCATGAATATATATAATATATATAAGTAAGAAAGCTTATAAACGACTAGGGTTTATCATTCGCAGAACAGTAAAATTTACCAACATTAAAGCAATCTCATTATGATGCTCTAGTAAGGAGTCAGCTGGAGTGTAACTCGACAATATGGGCTCCACATGAAAATAAATACAATCTTATGCTGGATCGCATTCAGAATAAATTCACGCGATTTATATATCACAAGCTTTATAGGGTTTATCCATCCTACCCCTTGATGTATCCATCCCTGTTTATTTTAGGTATGGTTGGATACAACAAGTTGGAAACTAGAAGAGGTCTAGCGCTGGTAACTTACATTTTAAGGGTGTTCCGTGGTTACATCAGCAACCCGGGTGTGCTGCAGTGGATAGGCTTATGCGTGCCTGATAGGTATGTACAGCGGCGACGGCGGCCAAGCTTGCTCGCGATGCCACACGGCAGGACTAAACTGGTTCGTAATACCCCCCTCACGCGAACGATACACATACTAAATTTGGTAGCTGAGAAGTTGGACTTATTTTCGTGTTCACGGAGTGAGTTCGCAAAAGTGACATTATTTACAATATGTTATTCTTAAATTGTATTATACAATTGATTGTAATGCATTGTCATTGAAATTAATTATTATGTATTGTTATTTAAATTAATTATTGTGTTGTAATTAGTAATCTTTTACCATTTGAATTGTTACTTTTTGAATTGTGATGCTACATTTATCGATTTAGGTTTTCCCTGTAATGGTAGATGTTAGTAGGAAATATAAATAAATAAATATTTTGTTTATCCCGGTCACATATATATAATTTTATTTAAAAAGGGGAAATTACCTAATTATAAGTAATATAATTTTTATTAAGCAAAGAGGGCTTTAATATATATTTTTAATAAATTAGGGTGATAAACGTGTACATAGTCCACCTGATGCTAAGTGGAGTTTTTGTTCGTGGAAGGAATGCCCTGTTTCCGGTAAATAAGGGAGACCCTTATTAGTATTATATAGTTCTCGTTATTCATCAAGAAACAACCCTCCTGAAATGTGTGTTCATCTGTTGCCCCTATTCCTATAGAAAATTCAATTCAAATATTAAATCAACAGCTTTTTGCGTCTAACATTCTTAGCGAAAAGGTATTGATAAATGTTATTTAAACAGTAAAGCATTAAGAGGGAAAAAGGATCACTTACATTCCCGTAAACTCGACGGTTGCCATTTCAATACCTCGTTCAAATATAAATGAGTGTTTGTTAACCGTTTCAATTTTATGTGGCTGGAGGGAAATTTACGGGTGGTAGTTTATCCGGCTCGCTTGAGAATTCGCTACGGACCGCACCTGATTTTCTGAATCGTTATTGAGTTTTTATGATTGTCGCGTTGCACGTGTGTTACAAAATATAACTTTTAAGTTGCCTGAACTTGCTATTTTACTTATGTTAAAAAGAAAAAAGATACTGCAAAAATATGTTAAAAAGTATAGCAGCAACTTAGCAAGTATCTTAGCAATATTGTATTTGGATATACATACATACGCACAAATACGCGCACACCCACCAACACAAACGTAGACGGATAATTATTCCAGATACTATGACATTAAGAAATTTTTCATTATTAACTGAACACAGGGATAGAATATATAGATTAGTGATGAGATCGAATGCTTTACTCTTTTGCTTTACTGTAGGTTCTTATATTAAGGTATATTGGAGTGTAGAAGGGCGGTTTGAAACGTGAACAAATCGTTCTGCCATTCCATCAGATTGCGGGTAGTACGAAGTCGTTCTTGTTTTATGAGTACCCATAACTTGACAAGTTTCCTGAAATATTTGAGACTCAAAATTCCTTCCTTGATCGCTGTGAATCTCTAAAGGTACTCCAAAACAACAGAAGACTTTATGAACTAGTTTCTCTGCAACTGTTGAAGCTCCTTGATTTGGAATGGCGAAGACTTCTGGCCACTTAGTGAAGTAATCCATCACAACCATGAAATATTTGTTACCACTTTCACTTTCCGGAAACGGCCCCACCATGTCAATGGTTATTCTCTCCCATGGTGCACCAACACTGTACAACTTCAATGCACCTCTACTACGAGTCTGAGGTCCCTTTACCGCCACACAACTTGTACATTTGCGACACCAGTCCTCGACATCGTTTTGACAGTGTACCCAGTAAAACCGTTCTCAGATCTTCAGTAGAGTTCGTTTAACTCTCAGATGTACTCCTGAACAATCATTATGGTACAGCTGTATAACATCCGGTACTTTAGCTTTAGCGACAACCATTTGCAAATGACAGCTGTCTCCCCGACCATTTTCCCATTTACGGCACAGAACTCCATCATGAAACAGGAAGCTGTCCCATTGGGCCCAATAGCTTTTACTGGTCGATTTCATCGCTGAGACGTCGCTCCACTTGGCCTTTGGAGCACTGGCCTTCATCAATTCCTGAATCGGCTTGATGTCTGGATCTTCCTGCTGTGCATGTAGTAAGCTGTCCTTCCACTCGTTGCTGAGATGGTCTGTTCTGAACATCCTCACGGATACCACTTCCTTACTCTCTTGCCTGGTACAATGCTTGCAATCTTCAGGACAAAGTCTTCTTGACAATGCATCTGCGTTGCCATGAGATTTCCCGCTGCGATGTTCGATCACAAAGTCGTATTTCTGCAGTAGTTCAATCCACCTCGCAATTTGTCCTTCTGGATTTTTGAACTGCAATAGCCATTTTGGTGCAGCATGGTCAGTTAGTAGGTGAAATTTTCACCCCAGAAGATATTTGCTAAAATGCTACAACGACTTTACCAAAGCTAGCAATTCGCGTCTTGTGACACAATAGTTCCTTTCCGGTTTTGACAACGATTTGCTGAAGTACGCTATCACGACCTCTTGATCACAATTCCGTTGGGACAACACACCGCCAAGTCCTATATCACTTGCGTCTTTGTCAACTATAAATTCTTTGCTTGCATTAGGTAACCCCAAAATAGGTGTTTTGCACAGAAGGTCCTTGAGCTCCTGGAATGCGATATTGCAACTTTCATCCCAGCAGAAATGTCGCTTTTCTTCGGTTAGCTTGTGCTCAGGTTTGGCTTTATCTGCAAAGTTCTTCACAAATCGCCGATAATAGGAGCACAAACCCAAAAAAAAATGCTTTCACCTGCGTCTTGTCTTTTGGAACCGGCCAATCCATGACAGCGGCGTATTTCTCCGGATCCATGCGGATACCTTCTTCCGACTTCACATTCTACAACATACCCCAAAAAGTCGACTTGCCGTTTGAATAGTGAACATTTCTTCGGACTCAACTTGAGATTGGCACTCTGAACTCTTCATGAGCATTCCAGGTTTTGAAGGTGTTCCTCAAACGTACGACCTACGATGATGATGTCATCCAAGTAGACCAGACAGGCATCGCCAATTAGCCCGGTAAGTACAAGTTCTATCAACCTTTCAAACGTTACTGGAGAATTGCACAATCCAAACGGCATTATTTTAAATTGCCACAGACCTTTTCCCGTCGAGAACGTAGTTTTCTCTCTGTCCTTAGGGTCAATTTCAACTTGCCAGTAGCCACGTTTTAGATACAGCGTGCTAAATCACTTTACTCCTGTAAGCATGTCCAGCGTGTCATCAATTCTTGGCAAGGGATAGCCGTCCTTCTTTGTAACGTCGTTCAGACCGATGAACACTTGATGGATATTTTGAAACTCTATTTTTTACGAAGTGAGAAAATAAGTGCTTAAATTACCTAAAATATACACAAAAATTTTAATGAAATCTTAGATTTACGTATAATTTTATCTCATTTAATTAACTTGCTATAATTACTTCGGAACTTCGAAAGGTTAAAATAATTGTAATCCTTCACTGCTGGCCAGCGAGCTCTGGAGAGGGCTATGCTCGTGGTTTCTCTGCGTGATAAACTTCTAAGTTTAGAAATGAGGATATCCGTAGTAGAACCTGAGTGACCGACATAGCCCAAAGTATTAGTAAGCTGAAGTAGCAATGGCCCGGCCATATAGTTCGAAGAACAAATATCCGACTTTTATACGTGGTAGAGCCATGCTGTAATTATATTAGTAGTATAGTTGTAGCACAAATGGGTTGGCTCGTCCGGGGCAGGACCGCGCTGTCACTGAATACTAGCGTAAAATAGTAGCTTAATGCTGCTGTATTTCATATGGTGAGTGTGGAGAACCGGGGACCCTTTTTACTAGAAACGAGGCATTCAATTTTAGTCCTCACGGGTGACAACGCATCTGCATTTTGATTCCATCAGGTGGACTATGTTGTCAACCTATCCTATAAAAAAAACCGATGGGAAAAAAGGTTCTCGAGTGGCAGCCTCGTACTGGTAGACGAAGTGTAGGGCGAACCCCACTAGATCGAGTGACGACCTGGTAAGACGTGCAGGAAGTCGATGGATGCAGGTGGCTAATGACCGTACTTTGTGGAATTCTTGGGGGAGGCCTTAGTTCGTCAGTAGATTTTTTAAGGGCTGTAATGATGATGATATATGTAATTATATTTAAGGTTTCACTTAAAAATATCAAGTTACTTAAATATATTGAATTATTTATATAACTTGTAACATTCAAAAGAGTTGCGGGAAAACATTTAAAAGAGTTGCATTGTAGGAAAACTGTATGCTAAGGTACTAATTGAAAGAGTTTTGAAAGAAACTGATGAAAAAATTTGGGATGGCAAGCGGGATTTAGAAAGGGAATAGGGTGTACAAATCAAGTCTTTTCCATGCGCATGATCGCGGAGAAGTTTTTGGCGAAAAACCAAAAGTTTTTTGTGCGTTCATGGACTTGGAAAAGGCTTATGACAGAGTGGACAGGGATGTGTTATGGTAAACGCTGAACGCATTTAGGTTGAGCGCTGGTTTACTACAGGCATTAAAGTCTCTGTATAGGGACTCGAGTGCTTGTGTTAGAATCAACGCGGTCTACTCGGACTGGTTTGACATCCATAAAGGTGTCAGACAGGGCTGTGAAGCTTCCCCCGTGGCTGTTCAACCTATTTATGGACAGTTGTTTGGAAAATTTGAAAGTTGAAGAGTGCTGGTTAAGAATGGGTGAGTTAACCAAAAAATGCCTTTTGTACGCCGATGATCAAGCCATACTTGCGTCGTCGGCGGCCGAGTTGCAAATGATGGTTACATTAATGAATAGATCATTAAAAGAAGGGGGAATGAAAGTGAACGCAAGTAAGACGAAAGTGATGGTTTTTGAAAGAGAGGAAAGCAAAACGGTATGTGAAATAAGAATAGAAGGAGAGTTAATTGAGCAAGTGGATGAGTTCGTATATTTGGGATGTGTATTCAGCAGGGATGGGAGATACGATAAGGATATTGAACGACGAGTGAATGCAGGAAATAAAGAAAATGTGGCTCTACAGAGTGTAGAGCCACATTTTCTTTTTGTCATTGTGAAAAGTCAGAATGTGTCAAAAAAGGCACGTATGGCAATTCACAATGCTGTATTAGTCCCTACTTTAACATATAGTAATGAAAGTTGGGTGTGGCAGAAGAAGCACGAGAGTAGAATAAATGCAGTAGAAATGCGGTCGCTAAGGAGTATGTTAGGGCTGAATCTGAGTGACAGGGTGAGACACTGTGTGATAAAAGAAGAGTGTGGTTTCCAAGATGATACAGTGACCAGGATTAAGAAAGGAATGCTTCGGTGGTTTGGTCATGTAGAAAAAATGAATGCGGAAAGACTGACAAAGCAAATATATGTTACAGAAGTGAATGGAAGAGTCGGAAAGGGACATCCTAGGCGGAAGTTTGTCGACCAAATTGGCGATATACTAAAAGTGGGCCAAATTAAGAGTACCCTTAACCGACGAGAATGTATGCGTAGGTATGTGGATGTGGAAGAGGCGAGAGAGGTATGTCAGGATCGTGCTAAATGGAAGTCTGTAGTCTCTGCCTACCCCTCTGGGTGACAAGCGTGAGTGTTTATGTATGTATTTAAAAGAGTATAAAGAGTGTTTGTGCCTTATTAATTTATTTACATCTATGTATTTTTTAAATAAAATATAGGTGTTAAATGAAATTACAGTCCACATGATAGTAAGTGGCTACTAGACTACGGATCTCGTACAAAATTTTAAATAAAAAAGGCTACAGATACGTTTGCATCGCTAAGGACTAAGATAAATTGTCTCATAGCCTGAAACTATACAGGTGTTCCATACACTTTAGTGCACGCGCTGCTTATTGACGCCGGGGAATAGGTAAGAGGGTGGTGCCTACAGCCTAGAAGGACTCCTTTGCATAAAAGGATTCCTAACTATAGTATCTTTCTAGGGCAGGCGGAAAAACGTATATTGACCTAAAGTGTTATGTTAGCATGGAAATAAAACGACAGGTATCGATTCCATACATTTAATTATCGATTACGTATCGTTACACGCTAAGCGTGTCTCGTGGTACGGGGTAGGGTGAAGGACGCGGTCATTCAGAGATAACAAAATAATGTATTTCCTACCATAGGGACTGTTCGCTTGTTTGTCCCTCTTGTTATTCTAAAACGGCCTCTTAAACTCGACTACTAGAATGGCTTCTTCCATTGATGGGAGGATTTCCCTTAATCTTCACGCGTGATAGATGGATTGATGATCGCAGCGACAGATATCTTGTACGTTGCTGGCTGTCGCCATCCTTTATATTTTACGTCTGACATAAAGAATTATGCCATCTATCAGAACCCGTAAGAATCGTTTGGAATTTATCACAACCCACGAGACGTAGGGTAACGACGCCGCGCCGCCACCACGCGATTGTTATAGTTATAGTTTAATAAAATTATATTGAATATAACCTCAACCAAACTCACAAAATTGTTAAGTACGAATTTCAGTAGTAACATAGATTTTATAGCAAACGGACGTTGAGAGAGAATTTTACTAGGTCGTATACGAAATGGGGTTTCGGCACATGCATGCAAGATTGGTTTACAGAAGGAAGTAGTGTCATCTAAACACATCAAAAGAATCTAGGGATACCTTAATCCTATATTATTTACGACTTTATAGTTTCAAATCTTTTTACTTTCCATAAAAAGTTTGTATACAGATGGAAACCTCTTCAATTCTATATTCAAAATTTACCGTACTTTGCTGTTTTTAAATGTAAATTAAAAAAAAAAACAAAGTGCGGTGGCAAAATTGTTAGTAAAGGTCACAGCTCATTAGAGCCACCCGGCACCGACCCTCACCACCTCGCCTTGAGCGGTTCGTGTTCTTCGTATGGACTTGTATGGGCCTGCGCTCACTACATCAACTCCGCACCATCACCTGATCGCCTCGCTCGCAAGGTGTCCACGCGCGAACTGCGAGTGGATCACTCGATGATAGCTCGCTGTTGGCATGCTTGCCTCGCGTGAAGCGCGAGCTGGCAACGCGCGGTTCACGCGAGTGCGATGCGGCGCTCTCCACCACCAACCCTTCATTGTTTGTTTTTAAAATGAACTAAGAAAAACTTGTAGGAGTTCGGAAGTATAATTTATTGATTGATTTAAGGGTCACTCGTTGATCACGCGAGGTCCACTCGTTGACGACGCGAGGTTCACTCGATGACCACGCGAGATTCACTGGTGACAACGCAACGTCCGCCCGTGGTCCACCTGTCGACTACGAGTGGACGCTAGGCGTCGAGGCGGTGAGGTTCGGGTGCCGGGTGGTTCTAATGAGCATGACCCTAATTCGTTACATTGAGCAAAATTAAAATTGTTCTACTGATATTAATTAATGAAACGAGATTAGAATTTTATTCTTTTTTAATTTAACGAGCCGTGTGAGCTTTGAGAGTCATGTCACGTCATCATTTGAGTGAAAATGGAATATTACGAACCGTGCGCATGTTAGAAAATGGTGCTATTCAACGCTTCGTACCTGAGGCCCTACACACCAGCTAAAAGGTGATATCGAAGTTGTCGTCACGTTATCGCAGTACTGGGAATGTGGCCGAACGTATTACTACGCATAGACAGAATCGATTTTTCATATGACCGCCAGAATACAACCCAATATCACAGCGATGCAACTACTACAAAGGCTCCAGGAGGACCACCCGCTCCTGGTAGCGACTAAACCGAGTGAAGTAGATTGCATGAAGTTGTTCTTCATGCTTCAAGACTGCTACGTGCTCCAGGATTGCGACGTGACAATTGCGGTTGGCGGATTTCGTGGGTTCGGGAGTATTTACCATGTAGTGACGAACAAAGGTCTTTAACCGTATTCACGAAGAATACGCGTTTGGAGAACTCCAAGGAGAGTTAGCCGTCTGCGATACCTTCAAGAGCTCCACTCATACCAAGGCGAGACAATCATGGTGTGAGCAGGAAATGGTCTTGGCGGAAGAACTCAGCTCGTTTGCATCCAAGGCAGCATGATTGCACAAAAACACCACGATGGTGTGGTAGAGCCTATTATTGTCCCACACAGTATCCAAATAGGCCAGGAATTTCTATTCATGCACGATAATGCTCCTTCCCATACGGCACGGCTGGTGTCGGCCGCTCTTCGAGATCACGATATTCAAGTTTTGGATTGCCACTGCAAAGTCATCTGACTTAACCTCTCAGTCCCCTTAAAATTCTCATGCAGTCGCATACGCCCGGGAAATCCCGAGCGGTCGCATGCGACCGCACCCACCCGCAGCACTTAAAACCATTAAAACTTATATTTGGAGACTACTTTTCTATGAAGAAGTTTGGCATTATAGAATCAATATGAAATTTTCTATCCTATAGTGCAATACAAAATAGTTATGCTATGAATGTACGCGCTCGAATTCGACCGCTTGAATATTGGCGGAATAGCACCGCGGTCGAATTCGACCGCTTAGGGGTCATGCCTTACAATGACAAGCTTTGAGAGATTTCCTGTCAAATTTGACGACATAATACCGCAGCAAGACATTGACAATTTAATTTTAAGTGTGAAAAGTCGATGTCGGTGTGTGATTAATGTAAGAACTTAAAATAACTAATCTAAATCTAATCTTTTTTTTATTATTTATTTATTTACCATATTACAAATCATTACAAGAAAGAAAAAAAAACTATGCTAAAAAGTCGCATACAAAAAACCACTAAGGTTTGTGCTGACGCGACCTGAGTCGACATTATATTAAAGTATAATTAATAATTAAATACGTTTGTAAGAAAAGAAAAAGAGAAAGCATTTACAGCCTAATAGGACCTGAGCAAAGGCATAAGCGCTGTTTTAAGTAGTACCATTATAAGTTATTCAAAAAGTACAATTTAAGTTTTTTTTTAAATGTTTTTTATATTTAATTTGTCGCGGAATTCTGGGGGTAGGTTGTTTATAAGTCTTGGAACAATGTAACCTGCCGTTCGTTCCCCGTACATGTTGTTTGCACGGCTCGTCTGCAGCTTGCGGCTGTTTTCGGCGCGCGTACACACGGGGTGCTTGATTTCTAATATTAAGTCTTCATTAAAAAAGTGTTTTTTTAGTAGTAAATATTTGACTTGCGTATGAACTGGTAATATATTACAGTGCTTGAAGAGCATACTATCATCATTATGAAATTGACGTCGAATTTTGTCTGTTACAATGTTTTTAAGGATTCTTATCTGGAGGTTATATATTTTGTTTAAATAAGTATTATATGTACGACCATAGCTACCTAAACCATACTGTATATACGATCCTGCTAGAGAGTTATATAACATCATCTTAACTGGGAACGGAATTCTGTTCTTCAGTATTATAATGTTAGCTAAGAATTGTCTTAATTTGCTACAAACATACTCGATGTGGTTATGCCAAGTAAACTTACTATCGATCTGCATTCCGAGATATGTCTGGGTATTGACGAGATCTATAGAGGGGCAACTACATGTTGTTTTTGCAAGAAGAGTGAAGGCAACTATGATTGTGAGCAACTATGTGCTTGGATAAAGTACACTTGATATAAGGAGACTTTATGTGTAACAGCTTGGTTTTGGTGGAGTTCAGAACCAATCCGGCGTCATGACACCATTTTGCAAGCATATTAAAGTCAGACTGTAACAATTCACATGCTATATCAGGGTCTTTATCGGCGACTAGCAAACATGTGTCATCTGCAAACTGGTAGCATGAACAGTGATTTATGTAAAAGCGCATGTCGTTTACATATGACAGAAAATGGAGGGGGCCAAGCACAGATCCCTGTGCTGTGCCTTCAGTTATAGTCACCGGGTCGCTGTGTGTGTCATTTATTCTCACATAGAATTTCCTATTTTTAGGATAATTTGTACACCATCTCAGAAGAGGTCCCCGTATTTCACAATTGTCCAACTTAGTGATAATTTGTTTATGATCAAGAGTATCGAATGCCCGTGAAAAGTCTATAAATAGGACGAGTACATGTTTTTTGTTATTAAGATACTCGTTAATTTCATCTGTTAACTTCATCAAGAGATCATTTGTACCCTTCCCAGCTTGAAAACCATACTGATTTTGATATATTACATCGTGCGTATTGTAGAATTTATAAATTTGTTTACACACATACTTTTCTACTATTTTATCTATTGAAGATAATAAAGTGATTGGTCGATAGTTCAGGAAATCATCCCGTCTTCCTTTCTTGTATATTGGTCTAACACATCCTATCTTTAGTTCGTCGGGATAAATGCCAGTTCCAACACTTGTATTGATTAGGTTGGCAATGGCCGTGGCCCCTTCTGTGTCCATACATTTTATATCAGAAACCCCAATATTATCATAGCCTGGTGCCTTATTAGAGCTAAGTTTTTTGATTATTTTATCAACCTTGTCACAGGGTGGCTTTTTGAAAGTATATACTAGAATTATTTGGCCGAGAATGCTTACTGGGATTTAACAAATTCAAATTACAGGTTTGGATTATGTTTTTCACAGCTTTATCAAATCCTATAGCAAAGTTATTTACAATATCTTTGATCGTCTGCCCTTTAAATGCTTTTAAAACTGCCGCATTCACTGACGATGTTACACGCCCAAGCATTTTGTTGATTATTTGATAAACTTTTCTTGTATTTTTGAAATTCTGTTGAATGTTTTTAATATAGTATCTATTTCGTTTATTCTCTAATACTTTATGAACTTTATTTCTTATTGTATTGTATTGTAATCTTAATTTTGAATCGAGTGGATTTCGTTTCCAAGAACGGAACAGTTTGTTACGTTTTTCGCATAATCGATTGACGTTATCATCCATCCATGGTAGTTTATATTGATTAGTAATATTATGTTTGTTAAACTTATGTTTAATAATACTTGTAGCTGCTTTTTTAGCACTTTGAAAAGATCGTTTAATGAAGTTAAAGATCTCAACAGGTGATTTCGTAGAGTTTGTTTGAAGCCATTTAACATTTTTTAATTCTTTGTAAATGATATCATAATCAATGACTTGTTTAAAAACCTCCCGTATGTCACCACTAACTGAATCGCCCATGCAAGCGAGCATGATTGCTCGGTGATCTGCCAATGTAATGTCTAACGCCGCGGTGTACGGATTAAATGTGGGGGAGACGTGCAAATATGTGGTCAATGCAGGACTTTGTGATAAGATTTAGTTTTTTTTCTATCCTAGTGTAGTCAGATATTCCAAACATTAATCCATACTCGCTGAGCATTTCTAGGTATGAGTCTTTAAGTGATGAGGCACTTTTCAGGTCAATATTTGTATCACCTATCAAGATTAGATTTCTTTTTTCGTTAAACGTGGACATGCATTTGCTCAACTCCTTTACAAAAATATACCTATTTGTTTTTGGCGGTCTATATACTGCACACAAAACTATATCTTGATTTGAGTTAAGTTTTATAGTACCTATTATGTTTTCAAATGTTTTGGTTTGTTGTTGTATTAAGGTGAATTTAAGGTGATTTTTAATGTATATAATAATGCCGCCCCCTCTTTTATTAGACCGTAGTAGTGTGTACATGTTATAGCCCATCAAGTTATATAAATTTACAATATTATTGGAAATACCAGCCTCTGTTACGACTATTATGTCTACAGTAAACGTGCAGTTATGAATGACTTGTTGTAATTTCGTAAAGTTTTTTATCATAGATCTTATATTAACATGCAAACAAGAAATATTTAAATGACAGTTGCTAGGTAGCTGTTTGAAAAACGAGTTTGTTGAAGTACAATTTGTTAATTGATTTATTTGTCCTGACATTCTATTACAACTGTTTTTAACTACGAAAGCTGTGATTTGAAAGTGAGTGACTAATTTAGAATCATGGAGCTTTCCGGTTGTTTTTGTAAGCGATTAATGTCATAAATAGATCGGATATATAAGATTCTACTGTTGCTCGTTTTTCGAACACATACTTTCCCATCTTTACACCATATGAACTGAAAAGATTTACCTAGTTGGGATTTGGCTGTATACAATAGTGTTTTATTCAATTTCGTAAGTGCTTCCCTGAAGTATACACGGTTTTCGACGGAATCGTAGGGGATGTTGGGTACTAGAGCTCCAGCTGTGAGCGTTTTTCCTTTGCTGACTTCAATCCATCGGCTACGAATAGTTTTACTCTTCATTTCGACGAGAATCGGGCCAGGTTTATTTTTTGATCATTTCAAGTACTTCTGGTATATCTTTTGGAGGTGTATCAGGTAAACCAGCTATTTCTAGAGTAGATGCTAGACTCTTTTGTTCGTAATTATTTATCTCTTGTTCCATCGCAGATACTCTCAGTTCTAGATTTTTATTTTTGTTAACTAGGTCTTGGTTTTTGGTCTCCAAATCCCTGATGGCACCATCCTGTTTTTTGATAGATTGCTCCATAGTAGAGATTTGATCACTCAAGAACTCCAAGGAGGCCTCGAGGTTGTGTATCTCCTCCTTAAAGGTTTTTTTGATCTCGCGACTTATATCTTGTACTAGCTTGCGTGTGTCAATTGGTTGTAGGTTGGACCCTACATCGGATTCATCATCTCCATCGTCGTCCTTTGGAATCATGAAAGAAGATCTTCTGGAAATATTTTTTAAGCAGTCTTCACAGCTCCACTCGATACCCGGAGAGTTGCGAAGCGTATTCAGCTGCTTGTTAGATAGTTTGGAACAGGTAGCATCAGCGTGAACTATCTTATCACATCTGCTACACTCTAGGCCTGGGGCGCTTTCATCTTGATATTTTTTCTTACACTTAGAACATTTTTTTTAACACCTTCGTGGGTAGAACTAAGATTTCCGTTAGCAAACAGTGCGACTTTTCGCTACGATGTCACGAGTCGACCAATAAAATATATAAATAAAGTAATAGACTTATTAATGAATCCATCTAGATATCATTCTGCCATTTACTGTATCAGAAAATTCTCCATAGAATTTTATATGTTTGATGGATTATAAAATATCCCTAGATTCTTTTGATGCGTTTAATAATAATATAATAAAGCGGAATAGTTTTTTTGTTTGTTTAAACACGCTTATCTATGAAATTGCCAGTCTGATTAAAAAATTATTTTTGTATATTTTAGGCAGTTTCTTGAAGAATAGTAAAGACTATTTACCATTAGACTACACTTCTTAGCTAGCGTTAAATATTAATAAATATAAATATTATTTTTGTTAATGAAGTTAGAAGAAAAAAAGCGGCGTGGCGTAATAATTATTATACGTAAGTAAATACAATGCTTTGATTTTTCCCTCCATTTAAAAATCACGCAATATCATATGCCTATTTCTTATACATAAGTCACAATAAAGTATTTTGTGACAAAATTATTGAAAATTAAAAAGTAATTCATGGACGTTATTAATAGGCATAGCATTTTAATCCTTACGAACAAAAGTTACTTCAACATCAAGAAAATTGTATGTAGATAATCTTTCCACTTTATAACACGCTACTTGCACGTATTGTTTAAGAGATAATGAAAAGATTAAATAATTCAACACTAGGCTCTGCACGCGAACGACGCATAAACTCTAACAGCCCGCCAGTGAGCGAATTTAGTTCAATCATTTTAGCTGAAAATTGAAAAAATTTATGGAGTACTTTTATCTATCGGGATATGTACGTTAAAGAGCAGTTACATTTTTCAGTTTTTAAGAAAACCGTACAAGATACATGAAAAGTGTGTAGGTACGAAATGATCCTTTATAAAATTTCTATCAACTTTTCTTTTTGCATACAAATGCGGTATCACTTATAGTTTCCACGTAATCTGCCATAAAATATGAACGTCTTTATCATTTGTCGTTTTTTTTTTGCTAAAAGTATAGTTTTCTCGAAAATTTTCCCCTATACCGCCAAGAAATGTATTAATAAAATAAAAAATATATAGCAAATTATAAATATTTGTACTTTAGCTAAAAATCAGCATATGCACGTTATTGAGCAAAGTTACATTTTATCCACTCACCCTCTTCCTCCCGAGTGAGCGTCATCCCACCGCGGCATAAAAAGTGTCTTGAATCAGGGTTATTTCCACTTTTAAAGAAAACAGTTCGTGATACCTTAAAAGTGCGTTGTTTGGAGGAGAGCGGATAAAATGTAACTTTGCTCCATAACGTACATATGATAATAGATGTTTTTGCTCTAATAATTTTGCAACAGCAGGTTCAGAAAAGGCAGCCCTAGACGAAGATTTTTCGACCAAATAGGCGATATATTGAAAATGGGCCAGACTGCTAACAGAGTACCCTTAACCGACGAGCATGTATGCGTAGATATATGGATGTAAAGGTAGCGAGAAAGGTGTATCAAGGTCATGCGAAATGGAAGTTCATCGTCTCTGCCTAACCCTCTAGATGACAGGTGTGAGTGTTTATGTAATTTTTCCATATATTGCTATCTAAAATGCTTGAGCTAGGTATCATGTCATGGCACGTAGCTCAGACGCGTGATATACGCGGATGAAAACGCGGGGCACAGCTAGTTGTAAATAAGTTATTATACTAATTAATTTCTTAACTCATTTCAAACTTTATGTACCTTGGTTTTGTATTGGATAAAGAAATGCCATCAAAAACATAACTTGTAAAAACAACCAAGTCTCGCAACTCAATTCTTCTACCGTAAAAAGTTGAAGAGAATTACAGAAAATCACTTACAACCACACCTCACAATATAAAATAGATAAAATAATTGACACTCGTTATTCAAATAACAGAAAACAAGTATTACGTTGAAGTGGAAATGCTATCCAGATAAATTTCACAGTTGGATTTTAGCTTCTAGTTTAAAAGAAATATGAATACAGAAAGTTTTTATTTAACTTTGCTCAGCAATAGTTCAATGGAATACTTTCCTGATGACAAGACCACAAGTTTTTCAACAAAATTACCAAAAGATATGAAATTAGAAGGCGAATGGTCGGTTGGAATTGTCGAGTTTCAATATCTATATATAAATATTTATAATAAATTTCTTCTTAATCAATGTAATCGTAAATGTTTATGTAAAAATGTATGGGACTTTTATTTCAGAAATTTAAAAAATCAAACAAATTAAACGTGATAAAATCCGTATAAGTACTCGTACTTTCAACCAATGTGCAGTGTTCGCGTAAATATAAGAAATCAAAAGTAAAAATAATTAAGTACTAATAGTTTTTTATTTATTTATTAAAAATTGAAATTATAAAAACTATTAAGTCGTGTGGTAGTGTACGAGATTCCATCAGCCCATTTCGTTCCGTCGGTGTCGTAGATAGATAGCTAGGCATTTTAGATACATGCATTTTAAATCAATTCTTGCGCCATACACCGGTGAATACAATATCGGGGTCGGAAAAAAATCGTTTTCATTATTAATACTGAATATTGTTAGTGAGAATCATTTTTCCCGAGCAGAAAATCAATTCTTCCCACTGATCAAGCAATACTTTCTTTTTAGTATCGGCTGTGTATTTTCTTAGCGGTCTATTTAATAACTGTACCATTCTTTTAACTGAGTATTTACAAACTCGCTTTCTTTTGCTTTTTCTTCAAACAACGTGATGATTGATTTTCAATGGTCTCCAGGAGCTACTTATAGATTCTTATTTTTTGCGTTTCAATTCGTAAATAAAAGCTAACAGTACTTAGTACTTCGTTACTTTCGATTAAGCGAAAAAAATTATTAGAGTTGAGCACAGTCGTAGAGTAGTGAACCTTTGGATATTCTACGTAATTTATCTAGTTAGTTAGTGCTGGAAATATGTAATTTTTTGTACCAACCCCTTTCACCATAGGACAATCACATGCTCGGTGATTCTCTACCCAGATGTGGGTAGGATAGGATGTAAGAATATCAATTAAGTACTCTATATCGTCCCATGGGTGTCGTAAGATGCGATAAAGGCAAAGTGAAACAGGAGGTGTGAAACAGCATCTTCCTTCTAACAATTCGAGTTTATAAAAAACTGCGGTTGCCATCCCAAGCATGACAACTATGGCAAAATCCTCCTTTAGAGCAAATCTTTGGGGGAAGCCTGTAGTATCCAGCAGTGGAGTTTTATATGCGTTTTATATGAGTTTTATACGTAATACGTGGATATATATGATAATGTATTTATGTAAAAACATTTTCCCATTTCAAATAGTTTACATTCCCTTCTTATCCGTTTTGTCGCATAAAAAGTGCTTGTACAAGCACGGAGGTACAATTAGTACACCCGTGTGAGCGCAGAACTAGAAGAGAGTGAGAGAAGTTGTTGTTCACGATTAGTTTTAAAATGTACACTTTTATTTCAACATGTTCGTATTTGTTGTGATTTCGTTTGTATGTAAATTTTTTATCTTAGTGGGTTGTATTCCGTTTATCCTATTGTGGTTGAGGCAAATAAGGCCCCCGAAGATAAAGATAAAGGTGCATCCACAGCGTACTAAGAGGGCCGTTAAATATGAACTTTTTCTTAAATAATTTTATTTTATAATTTTATTAATTCTTGTAATTCTGTTATAACTTTTATCTGGACTTCATATTTTAGTTTTCTTTTTATCATCATATATTCATTACTTTTCCTTGTTAATCGTAGATTAGATAGTAAAATGTAATGATTAATAATTTTGAGAATCTCTCTTTGGAATGTTTATTATTTAGTGTTATAATTTTTCTTGTATGTTGATAATTGTTATTGTAATCTTTCTTTGGAATGTTTAGTATTAGTGATAAAAGTATATTGTAAGTTAGATAATTGCTAGTTAACGTACTGTCACTTTTGACATTTTGAGTCATCTGAAATTGACACCTCTCACTTTTGTGTCTATGGTATGTTAACGTTCCGTTTCTTCACTTATTGTTAAGTGAATTATCCATTTCTTTTCATAATGCTGGCAGGTGGTTTACTGATGACTTGTTTATTTTTGAATTATTTATTTTATACATATTTACTTAGTTTTACATATATTTAGTAATCAGATATAATTTAATATGATTTCTTCAGATGATAGTGTTCGGAGTTCCAAATCCTTCACCTTTGATTCTGCCTCTGATGGATTAAGCAGTATTGACAGCTTTGAAAGCATTGCACCCTTAAATATTATGTTAGATTCAACTTTTTCTGAATTTAGCAAAAACTTTAACGCTATTCACATAAATGCTCATAGCATTCCTGCTCATTACCTCGACATGTTGTCAAGTTTTAATAGCAAAAACATACACGCTATCCTTGTTTCGGAGTCGTGGTTAAAACCATGTCTTCCATCAACATCCTACTCGCTTCCAGATTTTCATTTGATTCTAACGACAGTACCGATCGGGGCGGTGTTGGTGTTGCTATTTATCTGCGCTCTCATATAGCTTTTTCAATAATTTAAGTTTCAAATGGTTCGCAGACTGGAAGCGAAGCTGAATTTCTCTTTATCGATGTTCTTCTTGGTCATACAAAATTACTTCTCGGAGTTTTTTATAGTCCCTCTCTCACTGTCGACTACTTCACCACGTTAGAAAATATTCTTGACAATCTTACACATATCTATTGTCACAGTATTATTATGGGTTATATTGATTTTAATACTTGTCTTTTAAAAAACAATATTACATCCATTCAAATTCGATTGGTCGTGACTGCATTAGTCCGAAAATGGTCGTCATTCTCATTGATCTACTTTTACCTATAATCACGTCTATCCTGAATAATTCACTGAATTTTGCTTTTTTCCCTTCAGCTTGGAAAGACGCATTTGTAGTTCCTCTTCCGAAAAAGTCAAATCCCTCTAGTTTTTCTGATTATAGACCTATCTCTATTTTGCCTTTCTTTTCCAAAGTTCTAGAACGTCTTGTGCACAATCAATTAAGCACCTATCTTTTAAAACCTTTTAATCCCTTGCATCCTGTTTTCGTCCTGGCCATAGTACGACTACTGTACTTTTACAAATCACTGATGATATCCGGTATGGTATGGAGAAACAAAAGCTTACCATTCTCACGTTGCTTGTTTTAGTAACGCATTTGTATTTGATATCTTGTTAAGCATCCTACGCTCCCTCAACATATCTCCAACTGTAGTTGACTGGTTTCGAAGTTACTTATTTGGTCGCGGACAGCGAATTCAGGTGCAAGAGGTTTTTTCCACCTGGACTACTACAGCTGCTGGTGTACCACAAGGTGGCGTGTTGTCTCCTCTCCTTTTTGTAATTTTCATTTACTCTATAAGTCATAATTTGTCCTCTTCCTACCACTTGTATGTTGATGATCTCCAAATCTATACTCAGTCCTCTCTTGAAGATCTATCTAAAGCAGTTGACACTGTTAACGCTGATCTGACTTGTATTTCGAATTGGAGTAAATGTTATGGTTTAACGATTAATCATTAACATTGTCATCGGTAGTTCTAGATTAATTGGTAAAATTGACTGGTCTTCCCTACCCCCTATTATACTAGACTGCACTCTAATCCCCTATAGTAACAAGGTTAAAAACCTGGGGTTGTATCTTGACTCCTGTATGTCTTGGACCGCACAGCTTAATGAGGTGAGTAGAAAAATGTTTGCTGCGTTAAGCTCTTTACGTAGATTACGTAATTTCCTTCCCACAGCAACTAAAGTTACGCTCGCCCAGTCTCTACTTCTGCCTATCCTTGACTATGCTGATATTTGCTATCTTGATATTACCGAGGAGCAGCATAATAAGCTTGAGCGCATTCAAATTTTTTGGATTAGATTTATATTTGGGCTTCGGAAATATGATCATATCTCCGAATTTCGCGAACAGCTCAAATGGCTCCCGATCCGCCTTCGCAGGAATACTCACATTCTCTCTGCGTTGTATAGCGTGCTGTTTAATCCTTCCACTCCTCTTTATTTAAAAAAACTGTTTCCAGTATCTTTCTCTTACCCATAATCGGTTCCTTCGATCCTCCGTCAATCTTTCTCTCTCAACACCTTTGCACTACTCTTCCTTTTTCAAGAAATCCTTTACCGTAACTGCTGTGCGATTGTGGAACTCCTTACCTCTCCATATTCGTCGTGCTAAATCTCTTCACTCTTTCAAAAGTCTTGTTAAATCGTATTATTTAGAACGCTATAAGATAAATTACTTTACCTTTCTAGTACTCTTTTCATTTAATCTATTATATGATATTTTACATATAATTTTCACTTATCTTTATTTGTATGTATAATTATATATTTTATTTATTATTATTTTGTATGCCCCCCTCTATTTTAACTTTTGTTTGCATCATTCCTCTACGAATAGGTTGTCTGGAAGAAATCACTTTCAGAGTGATAGTACCGCCTATTGTACATACTTTAATTTAGTTTTAACTGTACTTGATGTTTCTGTATTGTGGTGTACAAAAAAGAATAAATAAATAAATACTTACTTACTTATCTTCACGCACAATCCCTAACGAGGTAGCCAGAGAGAACAGATCGCCAAGTGTCACGATCTTTACATACCTTTTTATATTTACTTTCGAACTATATATTTTCTTCACCATTCGGTCTTCACTCATTCGCTCAACGTGCCCAAACCATCGGAGTACGCCCCTATCAATTTTTGTGATAAGGTCATCTTTCAATCCTGCCATATTGCGAATCTCTTCGTTTCGCTTTCGGTCGGCTATGGTAACGCCGCACATTTTACGAAGAGATCGCATCTCCACTGCATTCAACTTGCTTTTATGCTTCTTCTGGCATACCCAGGTTTCGCTGCCATATAACAAAGTCGGCACCAACACTACGTTATGTATTGCAAGGCGTGCACTCTTCACTACGCCTTGCCTTTTGAATAACGCATTCAGGGCACCATTGACTTTGTTCCCGGCAGCGACACGCCTGTCCACATCTGAATCACATCTTCCATCCCGGCCTGCTGAAAGCACTCCCCAAGTATACAATTTGATTTACCTGTTCTAGACAGTCAATCTAGATCTAAGTAGTAAATCAGGAATGTCTAGAACAGGTAAATAAATAAATAAATAAGGGGAGATTTCACTAGTGATATTATAATTGAACGGTAGATTATCATCATTTGACTTCATTTCTTACAATTTAACGGGCCCGGTCGATGGAGCCTCGCGAAGCACTCACTCAACTCCGCCATCATAATCTAACCAGTCCGAGTCGGGAATCGGGATGCCCTAAGTACCCGCGAACGTATAAAATTACCTTTTTAAATTGTAAGAAATGAAGTCGATTGGTAATCTATCGTTCAATTATAATATCACTATATATATATATATATATATATATATATATATATATATATATATATATATATATATATATATATATATATATATATATATATATAGGTATACAGGTATGGTAGGTTAAAATTATATTAAGATTCGTAAAGTTAGTATGTTTTGAAATAGTGCACTTTTGACATATAAATATTACATCTAGGTATTTGTCAAAGGTTTTCTGTTATTAAAAAAATGGGAGGAAAACAATATGGTGAGGGCGCAAGACAATTCATAATCTTATCTCATCTCATGAGTTTTGGAGTAGGCGATCATGGGAAAATCCTCATGGCTTCCAATAGATTACGGATAATCATCCCATTTATGCCAGACGTAAAATATGCAGATCGGGTAAAAAAAATAATGTCCTTCAGACTAAATTTTGGTCTCGGCAGCCACTCTCAACGAAGATTAGCCTTCTGCGCAGGACAGGATTATAGTGCCCAAATTTGCCAAGCCCGAGCACGGGTACAGTTTCTATTCTCTCATTCTTATAGTCCGATGAGACGGTAAACCGTTCCGTGCTACTACTGAAAATTTGTTGATCGAAAAACTCGATAACCGATCTTCGGTCCAACCCATGATTTAAACCCTCATGGTAAGCAATTGCGTTCACGACCACAAGATCAACGAGACAGGCCGAGTACTGCGATCGTAAATCCACTCGTACCTACCAGGCCTGAGTATTATGATGATTTCTTCCTACAAGAGGAGAGGCAATGTTTAAAAAAATAATTTAAATATAGTTGTGCCACTTCTTGATCATACATCTTGAGAAATTACTAACAACAAAAGAATAAGATTTTTTGAGTGGTATGCGCAGTGTATTCTGCCTCTAGTTATATGGAGTGACAACTTGATGAGATGTGCAAAAATGAATGAAGGTAACTCTAGACCGTGCTGTGTGGCAATTTGTCTCAGATCAACAGTGGACTTATTATTAGCTGTAATGTTGATAATAGCGAAGCCCAAATTCTGGCAAGGAACACCATTTATTGGTTATGGCAGCTTAAAATAATATATATGTCATCACCACTGTTTGTTAAATGTTTACTGTTGATTGTGGGACTCCCTATAGGTCGCCTTACAGGAAGCATAATTGCCATAGTCGCCACACTTGGCAGGCGCGTGGGCAAGCCGCAGTATTTTATCATTTTGAACTATTATCAGGAAGATACTGCCACACATCTCCTATTTCGGTTTCAGTCCATCGCTTCTTATGACAACGACGTGATACTACAGGGTAGTGCATACTTTAACACCCCCAATATAAGGCAAAAAAATAATTACTGTACTTTATTTAATCTGAGAAAGTCATTAAAATAAAATTCTTGCTACTTTTGAAATGTAATTTATTAAATGAAAAATCTTTATGAGATCGCTTTATTATACTTTTTTATAACTTTGGACCAACGAGCACAGTTCACCTGATGGTAAGTTGATGCTGTGGCGCATAGACATTCACATTTATCCCAAATTGATAAACAAAACGCAAATGCGTTGTCACTCTTGAGGACTAAGAAGGAATACCTCGATTCCAGTAAAAAGGGTCTCCGGTTCTCTACACCCACCATACGAAACACAGCAGCATTACGCCGCAATTTTTCGCTGATATTCTGTAAGATCGTGGTCCTGCCTCGGTTAAGCCGAACCATTCGTATATATACGTCGTATAACTATAAAATAGCTGTAGCGTGGCTATACCACGTAAAACAACTAACAAAATACTAAACGGCGTCACAAATTCTTGTTAGCTTTTAACGATAATGCATTACAACCATCTGTGACCTGAAAAATCAAGATCCTTAAACAAGTTCTTAGTACAGATTTCCTTGTATTATTTACGCCCTAAATTTAAAATGAGCCTACTTATCTTTTTATTGAATATAAACTGACGTGACAAAAGAACTTACTGACATATATTCTGCACGCTTTGGCAGTCTATCCTATGGTTACGCGTAAACAGCGACAACCATTTGCGTGTCCACGGGTGCTTCTATGGATCCCATAGCGGCGATGCCGACATCGACCACGTCCAAATGGCTCATCCGTAGAAATCGTGACCATTGGCGATTTTAACGAACGCTCACCACGCCGAACGACGTTTAACTGATCATACGGGAGTATCTGTTTATAACTTTTGAACGGGACATTAAACGATGACGGGTATGTATAATGATAACTAACAATTTGAACTTTAAAAATGTGACTAATATTAATGATTTGACATGTAAATTTAATTTTAATTTTGTGGTGTTGTGGTAAACCCTACACTACTAACTCCTAATGTAACTCCTAATAGCAATTCACAAATATTTCTCGAAAAGCTAAAACATTTACAAGCAAGATATACTAGAAAGCATAAAAAATTCTTTGCGGTGACTGGAACTTGGACATCATAAAGCCAAACAAGAGTTGCGAGGAGTTACAAAATGTATTTAAAAAAGTTAACATTGAGTTGCACATTAAGACAACTACAATACAATTTTCATATGTAGATCAATTAGCAAGCAACATCAAGCAAGTTAAAGTGGAGGGACATCATCTGACCTTCGAAAGCGAAGAAACGGGACAAAACGCTCGCTCAAAACTACTAAAACTTATGAAATATGCTGTTGGTATGATGATGTCAAAAATTGCCAGTTATAACTTATGGATCCGAGACGTGGTCTTTCACTGTTGGCCGGATGAGGAAGCTCAAGGTCACTCAGCGAGCTATTGAGAGTACTCTGCTCAGAGTTTCTCTGCGTGGATAACTTAGGAATGAGAATATCCGCAGTAAAACCAGAATGACTGACATAGCCCAACGGATTGGTAGGATGAAGTGGCAATGGGCTGGCCATATAGCTCGAAGAACCGATAATCGATGGGGAAAAAGGTTCTCGAGTGGCAGCCTCGTACAGGCGGGCAAAGTGTAGGGCGTCCACCCACTAGATCGAGAAACGACCTGCAATGCAGGAAGCTAATGGATGCAGGTGTCTCAGGACCGTGCTTTGTGGTATTCTTTGGGGGCGGCCTATGTTTAGGAGTGGATATGTCGAGGGCTGTAATGATGATGATGATGATGTTGACAATTGAGTTTCCACTTGTTGTTTAAAATGTATACATATATGCCTGCAAAATATTTGCATGTAATTTCACCATATGTATTATAATTTAAGATCATACTTTATAAAAAGAGAAATAGTAATTTTAATTTGGCGTATAGTCTGACGCAACTAGTTACTTCGCCTACGTGGATTTCAGATGTGAAGGATCATGCTCACCTTCCCTGTTAGACCTTCTGCTGACCACTCATCCGGATGGATATCAGGTCTCGGCGACGTTCCTCTTGGCAAACGCTAACGTCGCGGTAGAATTCTGCAGGCTGACGCCGTGTTTGGCACTATAGCTCGGCCGATTGGGAGAGGATTCGGTCTTTTTTTGCATCCTACCCTTTGGCGGGTTTGCTTCTCGCCAAACGATCTAAAATGTCGCTAATGTGGTACTTAAGCGTTAACTTATTATTCCATCTTCTGTGGTATCTATCGTAGGCAGATGTGAGCCATGGTTTAGTCGCTCCGGTAAAATAGTACCACACTATAAGCAGGAGTGCTTAGAGCATGATGCTCGGTATGAATGGGCCTGGGCTGACGCATCAACGTCCCATGATGTTAAGACCAGGGCTCTTACGAAGAAGTATAATTCTGCCTCGAAGTCCTACAGTCATTGCCAAGGCAAATTCCGCAGAATTGGCGAGAAACTAGTTCGCCTTCCTTCGACATCCCGTGCGTTTTGGTCTTTTTTTTCATCCTATTCTTGGGCGGGTTTACTTCTTGCCGAACGACCTCAAACCTCGCTAATGTGGTATTTCAGGGTCAAATTTTTATTCCATCTTCTATTGTATCTGTCGTAGGCAGATCCTAGTCATGATTTAGCAGCTCCTGTAAAATAGCATAACGCTATAAGCAAGAGTTTTTATAGGTTAAATTGGCCTTGGCTGATCAACGTCTGAGGATGTTAAGACCAGTGCTCTTACAAGTATAATTCTGCGTCCAGATCCTACAAAGAGTCATTGTCAAGGCAAATTCCGCAGAATTAGCGAGAAACTAGTTCGCTTTCCTGCGACATTCCGTACATTTTGATATCACGCCAAGGCTGTTCAAGGGAACTTCTGTCAGCCATCTCTCCCATTTCTGCACACGGAAGATGACTGACTTCTTTAGTCTTTAGCCGATCTTTTAAGCTCACTTTTTGCGTCTAACTCGGGGAGAACACAATAAGTGCGAAGAAAACAGACAAACTGTAACTACGTCTTTGTTTAGAAGATAATAAAAATCTTGCGATTAGTTAAAAGTCCATTAGAACACAGCATTCTAAAACTTATATTTGTGATAATTTCCGTGATTTAAAATGTCTACTTTTAATTTAATACTGGCAGAACCACGGGTGAAAGCTAATATTGAACAGTTTCTAAAGTGATACAAACATTTGTGCAAATCAATTCAGTTTATGAATGAAAGTGCGACGGAATTTTATATCTTTACAGAGACAGGCGTCATAAGCTTCTCTAAATTAGATTAAATATTGTATAACATTTTGTGTACATGACCCTCTTTAACGTCATATTTTGACCTATAAGTTCGAAAATAATTCGTCTCAGTAGCCTTTTCGTTTACAATTTGTTCTGTCGTACGTCAAAGATGTCAATTACTGAGTACGTGCTACAGTGATCGGAATGATAATAAACGAAAATAACGTTTAAGGGCCTTAAATAATTTATTTCTGAACATGACTTGATTCACAATACGTCTAGATTCGACAATTTGTTCTTATTTGTCTTACTAGTTCACAGCTAGACTTGGGATCTCTTCCACTATAAGAAGGATTTACAATGCAATATCTTGCTTGTTGGCTCGATCAGCAAATGTAATGGCAGATGTCTTGTACCTTTGACGTTGCTTCCCGTCGCAGGTCCAAGTATTACATACAAGTATGTAAAAAAAGTAATTGCTGCTTTATTTTGCAGTAAGATTTGTACGTAGTACATAATTTATGTAAATAAATTCGTTTATTCATTATACTAGCCTACTAAAGGTCCACTGATAAACTAATTTGTGGCCACTCCCATAGATTACCTAATAGCGGGGATATTTGCCAAGTTGTCGAGCGTGGCTGGAGCGTTGACAACCGCAGTTTTTAATGTTTTCAGATGTTATATGGAGAATGCTGTTACCTGTCACCTACTTTAGTTTTCCTCTGTCGCATTTTACGACACCCATGGGTGACATGTGTAGTGATTTATCTTGAGCCGTCATTACGCGGCGAGTTGTAAGGCTCTTTCCTTGGAGGACTCTAAATCGTATCTTTTCTTTCCTGACCATTTGTTGCTACATTACCTTCAAAAAATGAGAGAACGTCAGTTACTTGCAGTGAGGATTAGGTATTGCAAGACAAAATTATATAAAAGTTATTTTCTTTTCTTTCCGTTTTAAACCACTGCTGGATAAGGGCTTTTCCTATAACAGCCTATGGTCGCCAACATAAGTAGGCGGATTGGCGATCGTAATACCTCCTTCCTATGTTGCTTTTCAACGGCGCGGTAATAATACAACTGAAATAAAGCCGAATTCATGGATTTGAATGATCAAAATGTATGGATCTTTTCTAGGAAATAAATTAAAATGAAATAGTAAACCACTTTGGACCATTCAAATTTTAATTTATTTTCCTATAGTACAAATTGGAAATAAATTATAATAAAATATTTGTTTTGAACATTCAAATCCACGAATTTCTCTATATTTCAGTGTCATCAATATTTTGTTCACACCAAAAAGAACAGCATGTACTATTCAAGTTGCGGGAGCTGCCGAGAGCTTTTAAAAACTAATTAAAACTACGTGTTCACAGAGTGAGCAGTGAATTTATTCTGACCATTGTCTTTTACAATTCTTAATCCTATGCTTACAGTCTACTTAAATTACTACATACTCAGCGTTTATGTACTTATGCTGATGGACGCTTTATACGTATTACGGGTGGTACTGGTGTAACCATAACTCCTCCCTCCTCAACTGCAAATTTATCGGAAAGATTTGGATTCCGATGACTTTGCATACAATGTAAGAGCTTAGAATAATTTTTCCAAATTACAATAATAAGGCTAATTAAAACTTATTTATTTATTTATTTATTACACAATTATAACATTATTACAGTTTTTAAACCAATGCGATGCTATAACTAACCTAAATATAAGAAAACTACTGACTAATAAATAATGGAATCTAGTATGAAATCTATCAAATTGATGGTAAAATAAAATACTAATTAAAAACATTACAATTTTCAACGCATTTGTATGCTGCAATTATGAATTTCGTCTCACTACATGCAAATATGTCAATATCCTGTGAGATGATATTAACATAGTGTATAGCCCGTGACAATGGTGCATTCTGAAGCAACCTCGTCCTGGCAGCGGGCACGAGGAGTAATGGGGGACGACGACGAGAACACACGTAATTATTAGGCACCTGCAGCTTTAACGCAGCGAGCACATCTGGGTGATATATCCATCCACGTAATACCTTCCACATATATTTAATAAGCGTGATGTCTCTTCTCACACTTAAGCGGCTGTAACCAACCATCCCTAGTACAAACAGACTCGGATACATCAGTGGAAAACAAGGATAGATTCCGTACTGCTTAAAGTATAAAAATCGCGTGAATTTATTTTGAATTTTTTCGACCATGACACTACACTTGCTTTCATGTGGATTCCAAATAGTTGCGTTAGTTTCAAGTTGACTTCTCACGAGAGCATTATATAAAATTTTAATAGTTAACAAATTCTGAAAATCCCTGCACTGCCTTAATATAAAGCCGAGATGCTCCTGAAAGCTTTTTTACAAATATTTAAAATGTGCTTACGAAAATTAAGTTCCGGGACCATCTCAACGCCTAAGTCTCTAATATATGTAACGCGCGGGATTACGAGGCCGTTCATTTCATAAGCATACTTCTGAGGGTCTTTTGCACGACCATAACTCATGATACAACATTTATTAACATTGAAATTCAATTTGTTTTCCATTCCCCACTGTGCCAGTCTGTCAATGTCCCTTTGCAGACTTTGACAGTCAGAAGCATTGTTTACTTTCAAAAAAATTTATCATTATTTACAATTAATTTATTATTATTTTTATTTTCATTTAAGTAATAGTTATTTATTGCACTTAATAATATATAAAATGTATGTAAGATTGGTATTTGAAACCCAAATAACAGTCAAAATGGAAATTATCTGATTCCAAGTTTACTAAGGGATATGAAGGAGGTGAAGAGTCGTACTCACCAGCCCGCAGTGCCCATCATCAGCTTCAAGGATCCTTATTCTCGACGAATTTGTTTTGGTTCGCTGGATCACCCGCCGATGCCTGAAAATGGGTAAAATTGTATACGCGATATTCACGAACGCTGGCACAGCTTTTCCGGTCATCCTACCGGCTGCGCCAGTCAAGTTGCGGGAGCTGCCGAGGGCTTTTTTAAAAACTAATTAAAACTACGTGTTTACAGGGTGAGATGTGAATTTATTCTGACTTACAATTCTTAATCCTATGCTTACAGTCTACTTAAATTACTACATATTCAGCGTTTATGTATTTATGCTGATGGACGCTTTATACGTATTACGGGTGGTGCTGGTGTAACCATAACTACCTTCTCCATTAATCGTAATAAAAGAAATACTGAAAGTTTCTCCCTCTTTTCACTAAATAACAATCTAATTGATACTTACATAATTTCGGAAAGCATATTTTTTCATAGGATAGGCTGACAAACGAGCACACGGTCTACCTGATGGTAAGTGTTTGTTGCGGCTCATAGACATCTACATCTTTCCTCGATTACGAATCAAAATTGAGATGCGTTGTCACCTCTGAGGACTGAGATGAAAAGTCTCGTTTACAGTAAAATAGGTCTCCGGTTCTCTATACTCACCATATGAAACACAGCAGCATTAAGCTGCTATTTTATGCTGGTATTCTGTAAGAGCGTGGTCTTTCTCCGGTCGAGCTGACCCATTCGTTCTACAACTATACTATTAATACAACTGTAGCATGGCTATACCACGTATAAAAAATAACTAGTAAATCAACGATTATAAGTAGAGTTGGGCCGATTAGCCACCGACTAATCGGTGATGCCGATTAATCGGCCTATTTGTAGTCACCGATTAGTCGGTGATTAATCGGCTAAAACGGCCGATTGATAGCTTTTTATTTTATTAATTTCAGCAAAGGTTTTTCGTGATTTTCTGCGTAGTAAGTGCGGCTACATTAATATGAGTAAAGCTTTAAATTTAAGAAAAGTATAGTTTCTCTCCTATGCGTAAACTCACGTCAGATTTATACGTAGGTAAATCAAATGAATAATAAAATAAGTAGGTTCATACGTAACTTTTGTTGAAAAATCAGTCTCACATGTTTTAATGTTAATTATTCTGGACATAGGAACTTTGGTTAAAAAAAAAAGAATCTGAGGTAGCTATTTAAAACTAAACAAAAAACTAAGTATTTACTATATTAATTCTACTTTTTAACTTTTTCTAATCGTAATGCAGAGTAGTGATACAACAAAATAAAATAAGATTAATATTATTCTTAATGCACTTAAAAAAATAAATTTAAGTCTCTTCCTTTGCATAACAAAAAAACTTAATTACTGAATAAAGTTTGTTAAACTACACGCATATAGATTTTTAAAAGACAAATAGAACACATGTTTCTGTACTTAAAACTAAATTTTTATTGTTTTTGTACTAAAAATTAAATCAAATTGTTATTTTTCTATACTTAAAATTACAGTAAATTGATTTTTCTTGTAATGTTATTAAATAAAGAATCAATAATCATCTAATAATTTTTTAAAAAGAAATACTCAATTTGAAAAACGGCTTTTTAGAAAATATTTAATTTATTTGTTATTTTTAACCAGTGGCAAATTGTGATGCAAAAAAGGCCAAAATCTTAGCCTTTTTCTGGTTGAAGTTGATTCCTTTTTTGTTTCGTAGATACTGGATATTCCCTGCCTCAGAAAACAATCTCTCACTATACACAGAGCTGGCGGGGCAGCAAAGGAAAACTTTGGCTAAACGGGGCATTTCTGGATATCTGGAAGAATTTATGTTCCACCATTTTAATTTATCATCGGATAGGGATCGGCTGGACCGATTAATCGGCCATTTCTTAAGTGATTAATCGGCTAATCGGTCAATCGGCCAAAGTACTAATTGGCTCAACTCTAATTATAAGTAAGGACAAATATTCAAATTCGGTCTTAAAGCGATTTTAAATATTAATCAAATAAATAATCATGTAGTATGTTACAATATCTTTTACAACACACTGATACGTGTAAGTACACACGTTTATCCTCGAAATAGATTCAAAATTTACGGGTATCGTCACGTTTTAGGGCCAAGATAGAACAAAATATCTAGAAAAAATACCTGGTAGAGTAAAAAGTATCTCCAGTACTCTACACTCTCCTCACAAAATACAGCATAAGAAATGTGTTATTTTACGCTGGGAGTCTGTAAGATCAAATGAGATATTCTACAAAATTAAGCTCTAAAACGTTTCGACTGTTCATATCCGCGATATTAAACGTGCTCGTATTCAGACGTCACATATGAAAATCTCATCCCTCCGTTGTATTCATAGACTTTGAATATACTGGCGTATAGACGACCTGACAGCCCGAAAACGCGTGAAAAATTTTCATTTGTCATTGTGTTCGTTAGCTAGTGATGAACTTTTTAATAAAAAATAAAAATATAAATTTCTTTGCAACCTTCCGCTAAATAAATACAATGATGTGTCTTAACTGGATTGAAGAGCACCTCCCGCCCTCCCTCAATTGCATGCACTAACTCCGTCACCACTAGTCCCAGTACCACTACTCCCAACACCATTATTCCAGGTAACGTCGATGGTGTATCTTACCTGGAATAATGGTGTTGGGAGTAGTGGTACTAGGACTAGTGGTGACGGAGTTGGTGCATGCAATTGAGGGAGGGCGGGAGGTGCTCTTCAATCCAGGTAAGACACATCATTGTATTTATTTAGCGGAAGGTTGCAAAGAAATTTATATTTTTATTTTTTATTATAATGGATTTCCGCAAAGTAACGCCTGATTCTATCAATGAACTTTTTACTTACAAGGACCGACCAAAGAATGTTTACTTAATCAGGTTATTAGTTATGTCAAAAACTTTTTAGAAAATTAATGATACACTTTTTGATAATTATATAGAAATTATATATAAAATCAAATGTAATTTATAATCATAATCATAATCATAATTTATTTGCAGAAAACATGGTACATTACAGGTTGGTAAATTATTTAAGTCCAGCATGTTTTTTCATAATGTTGACATACAAATATTTATCTAATACATTAATTACATTTTCACATCTAATAAATTAATAAAATGTTTTCAAAATCATCATAATAATTTTATTACATTTAATTTAATTAAAACAATATGATAGTAGTTACTTAATTCATTTCAATATCGATTCCTAATCCTAATCACAAAATTTAAATATTCTTCAACAGAGTAGAAGCATTGCTCCTCAAGCCATTGTTTGACAATCCTGCGAAAACGTACCTTTGGAAGTGATTGAAACTCTGTAGCCAGTGCATTGAAAATTTTTATACACATAGCTGAACAATTTTTCCTATAAAGGCTAGTGCTTGGCATTACACTATGTGTCAATCTTTCAGTATGCCTCAAGTTTCTCTGTGCAGTATTTCTTAGCTTTGTGAATAAAAGTATATTATTTTTAACAAAAATTTAGGATGTACATACATGGCAGCGTCAAAATGTGTAATTTTTTCAAAAACGGTTTACAGGATAAATCTGCTGCCAAACCATTCATAGCTCGAATACATTTCTTTTGGGCTGTAAAGGCTTTAATAGCATCTGTACTGTTACCCCAAAGCAAAAGACCATAATCGAGTGCAGAATAAATGTATGCATAGTACGCCGTTAGTAAGGTTTCATGAGATGTAATTCTTCTCAGTCTGCTAAGAAGAAAAATGTGGCTATTTATTTTAGAACAGACTGTTTCAACTTGGGCTTTCCAGTTCACATGTTTGTCCAATAATATTCCCAGAAATTTTGTTTCAGTCATTTCATTAACAGATTGTCCATTGCAATATATATTAAGATTATTATTCAATGTTCCGTAATTACTAAATTGAATATAACATGTCTTTTCTACGTAAATGCATAAATTATTATATGTCGCCCACTTTGAAATATTAATAAATAATATATTTATATAAAGATGAGTCAGGTAAGTCATTTATATATAAAAGGAAAAGAATTGGCCTTAATACGGAACCTTGTGGAACTCCAAATGATTTTAATCTATCACTGGATTTATAAGAAGTTAATGTCTGTGAATTATCAATATTTGTTACTTCTAATTTACTTACTTATTTTGTTACTTAGTTATGAATACAATTTTATTTACATTATTCAAAATTCTCTCCCCTATTTTGAATACATGCCCTTAGTCGACGCGGCCAATCATCAATAACAGCACGCATCGCACTCGTATCTATTTCTGCCTCTGCTTTAGCGCAGACTTTCTCCTCCAAATGTTGTCATATCTTATAATCTAGTAGACTTAGATCTGGACTAGAAGAGGGCCAGTCTCCATGTCCGATAAAGTCAATTCCATGGGCGGTCAACCAGTGTTGCGTGATTCGTGCCTTATGAGCTGGTGCTGTTGAAATATCCAATGTTTGTTTTTGAACATTGTTTGAGAAAGAGGTTCCACTATGTTTGTTAGGAAGGTATTTCGGTACACCTCGGCACTGGTTTTTTCACAGAAAAACACCTCAAGTAAGCCTGAATATGAGACTCCAAGCCAAACCATGAGTGACGAAGGATAATGTGCTCATTGAACCCTCGGAATACGCGTGCTGGCTTCTTCACTGCTGTTGGCATACACCTTATTATTTTGTTAGGATGTTAAAAAAGTTTTCATCCGAAAACAAAATTTACACGGTTTTTTTTCCGGGATATTTTTTTTCAAACGCTCGTTCAAAAAATGTCCAGTCTTCTTACGAAAAGCTCGTGGTGCTAGGTCTTCATTGATCCCTCATTTGACTGCGGTTCAGCTTAGGCCCATCTGAAGAGCTAAGATTTTTTGTTTATGAACAGGATTTCGTTGGATTCGCACCTTTACTGCTTTGATGATCGCGGTTAAAAATCTTTTCATCCGAAAACAAAATTTCGCGGTATTTTTTCCCGCTCGATCAAAAAATATCCGGTCTTCTTCCGATAAGCTCGTAGACCTAGGTCTTCATTGATCACTATTTTGACCATGGTTCTGCTTAGGCCCATTTGAAGAGCTAAGATATGTTTACGAAAAGGATTTCGATCACTGACCTCTATATGTACAAGTACGCTGGACTGGCTATACCATACAAAATGACTGTGCTAATTTGAAGCGCCGCTAAAGGATGTCTTGAAAAATAAAGTTGACATAATATGCCAAAGTATGTTGTTTTGTTCATATTGTCATATTTAATAAGTCTGTATTTTGAACCTTTAAACAAAAAAACGAAAGTATTTTATGTTGTTTAATTGTGTATAATATTAGTTACATAATAAGAATTATTTTTATTAATAATGAGAGGGTGCGTAATCTGTAAAACTTGTTACTAAAAGGGAAGTGGTATAACATTTCACAAGTAAGTGAATTTGCAGCAAATATTAAACAAATCAAAACTATTTGATAATATAATTACTTAGAAATTTGTTACTAATCTTAATATCATATATACCAACATGTTTGGCTGTATATTACTGAGTTTTGATAAACAATAAAATGCAATAAGGTTGTCGAGTTCCTTGTCTACAATACTTATCGATGTTCTTTCCTACCCATATCTATTAACAAACAAAGTCACCAACAACAGATGATTATCAAATGTTTATTAACAGGTTTCCAACTGAACCTAGATTAAAATTATGTCTTAAAATCATAAATATTGTGAATTGGCGTCCGAAACAAAATGATCATATTTGTTCCAAACATTTCACAGACGACTGTTTTATTAGACATGAGAACTGCACCACTTTGAAAAAGTGCAGTATACCGACAATATTTTCTGGTAGTAACAGTACCAAGCACTACCAACTACCAAGTATTAGTATTAGATTATTGTTTCGAATGTTTTTTTATTGGCACACTAAAACCAGCTACGTGGAAAATACTACGAAATGATGCTGAGTGTAGTCTTTTTATACCCGCACATATATATTTTTTATATACTTTGATACAAACACTGGTACGAATACACACAAATAATACTTAAATTCGCGCCCAAAAAAACCGACACCGATGTAGAACAGTCGAGTATTTGGGCAGAGTAGCGAGCACACCTTAACAAGCCGTTTACATGTTCGTAATAGTGCCTATTCGTTTATATGTGTATACATGCGTGCATGTGTGCATGCACAAGTACCTGTCACCGGTGGTGGGCGCGGCAGGCGCGGGCGGGCGGTCACGCGGCGCGCGGTGGGGCTCGCGGAACGTCAGAACGAAACACAACCGTTGACTACAGACGCAAACAATAAACAACGCACGGTCTATAATCTGTCAAAACATACACTGGACGAACCAACAATAAAGGTGTTAGCGAAAGGAATGAATTTCGCATTAACACCGCGAAAAATCCCGTACGAAAAAATTATCTGCAGCGTTGAGGATTGTCTGTTTAAAAATAATATTGGTAAGGAAGATTTGGAGGCTATACGTCAAGATATTTCGTCCTTGTTACGTCGTAGTTCAGTGCCGAAACCAAACCTTCCTAAAGACGAATTTACAGCGTTGATTAACTTACGAAACAGACCAGATCTAACGATTCTCCGCGCGGATAAAGGAAATGCTACGGTAATAATGGACACGTCAGAGTATAATTTTAAAATACTACAGCTTTTATCGGACGAAAGTACATACAAAAAGGTCAAAACAGACCCCACAACTAACACGCTTAAATCAACTAGCGATTTAATAAAGAAACACTCCGAAAAATTAAATCTCGACGTGAATTCGCTAATACCATCATGTACCAAACCACCAAGGTTGTATGGGTTACCAAAGATACACAAACCAAACGCTCCACTACGTCCTATAGTGAGCCAGATCGATTCACCAACTTATAAGCTGGCACAACACTTGGCAAAAGTACTGTCACCACTGAGAGGACGTACCAGAGCACACACAAAGGATTCATACCATTTTGTTAGTGAGATAAAAGACCTACATCTCGCTGACAATGAAACTATGGTCAGTTTTGATGTTCAGTCACTATTCACTTGCCTACCTATTGAAGACTGCATATCAATTGTAACTAGGAAGCTAGAATATAATAACATGCCTGCTGAATATGCAGTATTACTCAAACACTGCCTCACATCTGGCTATCTATTGTGGAAGGAAGAGTTCTACAAGCAAGTAGATGGTGTGGCGATGGGCTCACCTGTATCTCCAATAGTCGCTGACATATTCATGGAGGACTTTGAGGAGAAAGCCCTTCTTACTGCTCCTGTAAATCCAAGATTCTACAATTTTACCATCTGACAAAGTAACTGCATTTTTAAACCACTTTAACTCTATAAACTCTAAAATACAATTCACAGTGGAGTTAGAGGCAAATAATTCTTTAGCTTTCTTAGATGTTTTAGTCATTCGAAATCCTAATAACACAATTGGTCACACTGTGTATAGAAAAAAGACCCATACCAACCGATATTTAAATGGTGAATCTCACCATCATCCTTCACAGTTAGCTACCGTGGGTAAATCTTTGTTTCAGAGAGCACGAGGGATCTGTGACAGAAAACATCTGGCCGCCGAACTTCAGCACGTCAAGCAAGTATTGCAAGACAACAAGCTTCGGGTCCCGCGCCTACGTCACAGTGACCGAGTGAAGCCGGCCACAGTTGAGCGTGTACCTGCTGTGCTACCATATGTCAGAGGAGTCACAAACAAGGTTGGCAACATCTTGAAGCGAGCTTCTATTAAAACATACTACAAGCCGCCGAAGAAGATTAGTCAATTTTTACCATCCGTCAAGTGTAATATCCCTCTACAAGATGCAGGAGTGTACAAGTTAGATTGTGAATGTGGTCTCTCTTACATAGGTCAAACAAAAAGATCCATAAAAACCCGCGTGAAAGAACATATAGCTGACGTGAAGCACCGACGCTCCGGGAAGTCTGCAGTCTGCGAACATGTTCAAGATCGTCCCCACCATTACATTCGTTTTGATAAACCACAAATTCTCGCAAAAGAACACCGATTCCTACCAAGGATGATACGCGAGGCTATTAAAATTAAAAAACATCCAAATTTCAATAGAGAAGATGGATGGGTGCTGCCACCTGCTTGAGATCCTATAATTAACAAAATTAAACCCAAACCTAAGCATACCACTGCAAGACTTCATGATACTATAAGCTCGTTTTGCGTAAATCGGACCAAAAATTAATATTCAAAAACTGAAGGTAGCCGGACTAACTATGACATTGGGACGTCAAACATCTCAGTCCCCCCCCGTGACCATGGTTGCTGTAAAGCACCCGAAACGTCGGGAATTAAAAATAAGTAAAAGTAGTGAAATAAACGCGATAAAATCCGTAAATTTAGTTTTATTCAATGTGTAGTGTTCGCGTAAATTTAAGAAATCATTATGTTTTTTGATTTCTTATTTCCTCATTTTCCACCAAACTCAAGGGCCATTGCCAAGTGTCGAAAGGTCGCCTGATGATGTCGAGCCACGTTGGATGTGTGTTAGTGGGCTGCGGCTAGAGGAGATTCCTCTCCATGTACCGCTGTAGTCGAGGTGGAGTCGTAAGGGAAGAGGAGTGTCGGTATGGCGATTGGCGATGCGCCACTCGAATGTCTTTCGCGATTTTGGTGAGGCTGCACCACTTGATGCTTCCAAGTGCTCGTTTTTTCTAGCCTACATTTACATATCGGCCTTGGTAATTAATAATTTCAGTTATTTTTTTAATATTGTAGTTTTAATTTGGAAAATGACGTTGTAAATAACTGCGCATTGCTGCCGCAGATATTGTATAATTAGGAATGATAATACAATCATTGAAATAAAATGATATATAACTTTCTATAACTTTCAAATAAATAGTCAGTGTAATACGTACGCCACCTAGTGCCAGTTGACTATGTTTTACCGCAATCTGATGAACGGTATGGCATCGTAGAAAGTACGAACAAACATAAATTTTTAAGTGAAAATATTTTACTGTCTATAGACAGACCTGTAGTTCATTAGATATATAGGCGTTATTATAGCAGCTGTTTTTTATAATACTAAAACTAAATGAACGGTTGACAATAAATTATTCTAGAAATTATGTTTTTATTTTTATTTTGTGTACTTAGTTTAATCTAAATAATTTTTTAGTTGAATGGTTAAGGGCTATGATGGCTATCCGAGTACAGAACCAAAGTACAGAACTAATCCCACTGTAGAGATGTGTAAGGCAGGGTAACGTAATATCCCCTAAATACTTTACCGCTGCGTTGGAAAACGTTTTCAACCTACTGGACTGGAAATGATACGGTATTAACGTCAATGTCGTGTACGTCAGTCACCTTCGATTTGCCGACAATATAGTCCTTATGGCACAAACGCTGGAGGACCTACGCACTATGTTCAATGATCTCAATAGTGTCTCCCAACGGATATGTCTTAAGATGAACATGGACAAAACAAAAGTCATGTGTAATGTCCATGTCACACCTATGCCGGTGGTTTATGAGAGCACTTAGCTGAAGTTGTTGATGAGTATTTTTATTGGGACAAATAGTCCGACTTGGTAAGTTCAACTTCAACCTTCAAATCGACGTTCGAGAGATTACAGCACATCTTCTCGTCAGGAATACCTCAAAACTAGATTGTACAACCAATGCGTGTTGCCAGTGTTAATTTATGGATCTGAGACGAGGTCTTTCGCTGCTGGCCGTATGAGGAAGCTCGAAGTCGCTCAACGAGCTATAAAGAGGGCTATGCTCAGGGGTTCAAACTTAGGAATAAGGATATCTGCAGCAGAACCAGAGTGACCGACATCGCCCAATGGATTAGAAAGTTGAAGTGGCAATTGACCGGCCATATAGCTCGAAGAACCGAATACCGATGGGGAAAAAAGGTTCTCGAGTGGCAGCTTGGACTGGCAGGTGAAGTGTAGGACGTTCCCCCACTAGATGGAGTCAAAACCTGGTAAGACATGCAGGCAGCTGATGGATGCAGGTAGTTCAGGACCGTGCTTTGTGGCATTCCTTGGGGGAGGCCTATGTTCAGCAGTGGATTTGTGAAGGGTTTGTGAATGATGATGAATGATAATGGCATTAATTTTATTAATATGTTATTCTATTTATGTATTCATATAATTTCATTAATATGATACATAAATAGAATGGACGTTACGAGTAGAGTCCATCTATCCAAAGAGTCCATTCTATTTATTTAGGTATAGGTAGGGTATAGAATTTTTATCGATATAATTTGGTACACTGTCTTATCCCTAGTATTAGTTCTGTGGACGTGTACTTCTGCTGTCAGCGCCAAAATGGCGGAAATCAAATCGCTTCAACATGTCACGGTGTATAGCCAGTCCAGCGTACTTGTATATATAGAGGTCAGTGATTTCGATGGATTCGCGGCTTCACCGCTTTGATGATCGCGGGTGTCCTTACTGTACGTGGTCAACCGGTCCTCTTACGATCTTCGAAGCTTGAATCTTCAGTGAATCGTTTGATAGTGCGATAAATAAATCATAGGATTATTTTAAATTTTTGTAGGATATTTTAAAATCTCTTTTGGCGCGTAAACACAGCGGTGCAACGCGATAACCGCTACTCTATCTACTTTCTTCAACCACTCCATATTTGAAAATGAATAAAAATTTATGTCTTTTTATTTTCGGCAAGCGCAAACATTATATTTTTAAAATTGGTGAAGTTCATGTAGCCAGTATTCAAAAATTACACGGACTTTGATTTTTAAATAATAAGATTTTGACGGAACTTATGACCCGACTATTATTAGAGTTATAATTAGCGATTAGAGTACTTTTTAAATTCTTTTCAGTTCTTTGAAGTCAGATTTAATTTTTCTTAAATATTAAAGAATTTAAAAAAGAGCCTCTTTTTTTAAAAGACCGGCAACGCATCTACGATTTCCTTTGGTGAGGCAGTTATTCATGCGCGGCGGTAGTCACTCACCATGAGGTGAGCCGCATCATCGTTTGCTCCCATATATAAAATAAATTAAAATTGCCGTAATTATTTTATAATGATTTCTTAAATTTACGCGAACACTACACATTGAATAAAACTATTATTTACGGATTTTATCGCGTTTAATTACTTTAATTTGTTTTTACTATCAAGACGTTTCGGGTGCTTTACAGCACCCATGGTCACGGGGGGGGGGGGGACTGAGATGTATGACGTCCCAATGTCATAGATAGTCCGGCTACCATCAGTTTTTGAATATTAATTTTTGGTCCGATGTACGCAAAATGAGCTTATAGTATCATGAAGTCTTGAGGTGGTATGCTTGGGTTTGGGTTTAATTTTGTTAATTATAGGATCCCAAGCTACTGACAGCACTCATCCATCTTCTCTATTGAAATTTGGATTTTTTTTTAATTTCAATAGCCTCGCGTATCATCCTTGGTAGGAATCGGTGTTCTATTGCGAGGATTTGTGGTTTATCAAATCGAATATAATGGTGGGGACGATCTTGAACATGTTCGCAGACCGCAGACTTCCCGGAGCGTCAGTGTGTCACGTCAACTATATGTTCCTTCACGCGGGTTTTTATAGATCTTTTTGTTTGATCTATGTAAGAGAGACCGCATTCACAATCTAGCTTGTACACACCTGCATCCTGTAGAGGATTATTACATTTGATGGATGGTAAAAATTGACTAATCTTCTTCGGCGGCTTGTAGTATGTTTTAATGGAAGCTCACTTCAAGATGTAGCCAATCTTGTCTGTGACTCCTCTGATATATGGTAGTACAGCAGGCGCACGCTCGACTGTGGCTGGCTTCACTCGTTCACTGTGACGTAGGCGCGGGACCCGAAGCTTGTTGTCTTGCAATACTTGCTCGACGTGTTGAAGCTCGGCGGCCACATGTTTTCTGTCACAGATCCCTCGTGCTCTCTGAAACAAAGATTTACCCACGGTAGCTAACTGTGAAGGATGATAGTGAGATTCACGATTTAGATATCGGTTGGTATGGGTCTTTTTCCTATACACAGTGTGACCAATAGTGTTATCAGGATTTCGGATGACTAAAACATCTAGGAAGGCTAAAGAATTATTTGCCTCTAACTCCATTGTGAATTGTATTTTAGAGTTTATGGAGTTAAGGTGGTCTAAAAATGCAGTTACTTTGTCAGATGGTAAAATTGTGAAAGTGTCGTCTACGTACCGCTTGTAGAACCTTGGATTTACAGGAGCAGTAAGAAGGGATTTCTCCTCAATGTCCTCCATGAATATGTCGGCGACTATGGGAGACACAGGTGAGCCCATCGCAACACCATCTACTTGCTTGTAGAACTCCTCCTTCCACAATAGATAACCAGATCTGAGGCAGTGTTCGAATAATATTACATATTCTTCAGGCATGTTATTTTCTTCCAGTTTTCTAGTTACAATTGATATGCAGTCAACAATAGGTAGGCATGTAAATAGTGACTGAACATCAAAACTGACCATAGTTTCATTGTCAGCGAGATGTAGGTCTTTTATCTCACTCACAAAATGGTATGAATCCTTTGTGTGTGCTCTGGTATGTCCTCTCAGTGGTGACACTATTTTTGCCAAGTGATGTGCCAGCTTATAAGTTGGTGAATCAATGTGGCTCACTATGAGACGTAGTGGAGCGTTTGGTTTGTGTATTTTTGGTAACCCATACAACCTTGGTGGTTTGGTACATGATGGTATTAGCGAATTCACGTCGAGATTTAATTTTTCGGATTGTTTCTTTATTAAATCGCTAGTTGATTTAAGCGTGTTAGTTGTGGGGTCTGTTTTGACCTTTTTATATGTACTTTAGAGCCGTGGTAGCTCAGTGGTTAACGCTCGCTGTAAAATATAACAGAACGCGAGTAACCCGGGTTCGATCCCCGCCGGCATAATAACATGCCTGCTGAATATGCAGTATTACTCAAACACTGCCTCACATCTGGCTATCTATTGTGGAAGGAAGAGTTCTACAAGCAAGTAGATGGTGTGGCAATGGGCTCACCTGTATCTCCTACAGTCGCTGACATATTTATGGAGGACTTCGAGGAGAAAGCCCTTCTTACTGCTCCTGTAAATCCAAGGTTCTACAAGCAGTACGTAGACGACACTTTCACAATTCTGCCACCCGACAAAGTAACTGCATTTTTAGACCACCTTAACTCCATAAACTCTAAAATACAATTCACAATGGAGTTAGAGGCAAATAATTCTTTAGCCTTCCTAGATGTTTTAGTCATCCGAAATCCTGATAACACTATTGGTCACACTGTGTATAGGAAAAAGACCCATAACAACTGATATCTAAATGGTGAATCTCACCATCATCCTTCACAGTTAGCTACCGTGGGTAAATCTTTGTTTCAGAGAGCACGAAGGATCTGTGACAGAAAACATCTGGCCGCCGAGCTTCAACACGTCAAGCAAGTATTGTAATACAACAAGCTTCGGGTCCCGCGCCTACGTCACAGTGAACGAGTGAAGCCAGACACAGTCGAGCGTGCGTCTGCTGTACTACCATATATCAGAGGAGTCACAGACAAGATAGGCTACATCTTGAAGCGAGCTTCCATTAAAACATACTACAAGCCGCCGAAGAAGATTAGTCAATTTTTATCATCCATCAAATGTAATAATCCTCTACAGGATGCAGGTGTGTACAAGCTAGATTGTGAAGGCGGTCTCTCTTACATAGGTCAAACAAAACGATCTATAAAAACCCGCGTGAAGTAACATATAGCTGACGTTACGCACCGACGCTCCGGGAAGTCTGCAGTCTGCGGAATATTCAAGATCGTCCTCACCATTACATTCGATTTGATAAACCACAAATCCTCGCAAAAGAACACCGATTCCTACCAAGGATGATACGCGAGGCTATTGAAATTAAAAAACATCCAAATTTCAATAGAGAAGATTGATGGGTGCTGCCAGCAGCTTGGGATCCTATAATTAACAAAATTAAACCCAAACCCAAGCATACCACTGCAAGACTTCATGATACTATAAGCTCATTTTGCGTACATCGGACCAAAAATTAATATTCAAAAACTGAAGGTAGCCGGACTAACTATGACATTGGGACGTCAAACATCTCGGTCCCACCCGTGACCATGGGTGCTGTAAAGCACCAGAAACGTCGGGATAATAAAAACAAATTAAAGTAATTAAACGCGATAAAATCCGTAAATAATAGTTTTATTCAATGTAATTATTTTATTTCTTCATCCAGTATAGCCTTTGACTTATCGACATCTGCTGTGAAAACATAAAATTTAGATCTCAACTTAATTGATAGTATGTCATCCTGTATTGTTGGCCCGACCATTTTGTAGATTTTAAAAGATATTCCAGTAGTGGTTTAAGAACTTGAAACTATACTCAATTTTTTGTGAGACTATCTGGTCTTAGAACTTCGTGATGTGATAAGAAGTTTCCTATCTTATGCTTTTCTGGGTATGTGTTTTTGTCATAACTTTAAGTTCCATAATTTTTTATAAATTCTTCTTAACTTTGTATTATTTTGTAAACGTCGCTCCACAGGTAAGAAGCATCTTAATGCTTTGTTATATGCTAGCATCTTTGCAGATTGTTTTAATGGAAATTTGACACAAAATGTACCATCAGACTGCCTTGTTATGTTTTTTATAAAATAGTTTTCACAAGCCTTTTCCTCCTGTGTATAATAATCCTTTTGTAATTTTATTGTGCATTCATCAAGCTGCCGGACATTAGTTAAATTGTGATTTATTTTTCTTCGTTATCTGTATGTGATATAAAATTACAGTTTTCGTCACTCTCAAATGATTGTCGACTCTTGGGGCAAAACAGGGAAATAATCCAACCCAGATCCTAAAACACAATTGCGCCCAATAGTAGGTCTACATTTGAAGGTATATGAATTTCAGGATCTGCGAGGACATCATCAGTTGGAATATTAAATGACGTTAAATCAATTTTAATTGCTGGTAAATTATTCGTAACAGTAGGTAATATATAATTGAACATATTTTACTTAATCGTTGCCTTACAAGTGTTTATGTATTTGCTGCTGATTTACACCAGAGCGACGGTTTCGATGACACTATTTTCTTTATAATCTAAGCAAATGATGTTAAATTTTTATAAGTACCTAGTAAAATAATAAAAGTAGTATATAAAGATTTTAGAAATTATAAAAGTTGAATATGACTCTAACGAAACATTTAACGAAATTTTCGGTAAAAATCCAAACAGAGCTCATATAATTTCAATAATATCACAACAACTGCATACTATAACTAACTATAAATTTATAATATTTATTGTGTTCTTATGTTTTTAGCATACCTGAGGTATAACAAACGAATACACAGTCCACCAGATGGTACTCGTACGTGGATGCCGTGGCCCACAGTTACGTCTTTACTTGATTAAGAATAAAAATGCACAACACGTTGTCATCCCAGTGTCCAGTTAAAAATGTTTACGGTTCTCTACACTCACTACACGGAACGTTTCACGCTGGTAAGCGAGAGTAAGAGCGGAGTTATTCCAGTTAAGCCGAACTTTGGGTGCTACAACTTTAATATAATAATTATACCACTATGATAAAATATTTATACCACTATGTCTAGTTTAGATAAATCATACCCTAGACACTTCACTTATATTTATTTTATTGCTACACGTAGGGATAATTTGAAGAAGCTAGTAACAAAATTATGTTGTTGTAAATAATCGTAATACAATAATTGTTTAACAATTACTTACAATAACATTAATTTATTAATATTTTTTTATTCATCACTTATTTGCTTTATGTTTCTTAAACCGTTCTTTACATATACGCTTATTCAATCGTTTTGTCAATATCATTAAAATATTGATATTATTAATTTAAAATTTAATGATATCAATCCAATCACTGTTTGTAACTTTATTTATAAAACTCAGAAATTACAAAATTATATTTTATTTAACTCTCAATTAACCTAAAAAGTAAAGAGAATAGCCTTATACGTCCCACCGCTGGGCATATGCCTTCTCCCATTACTAAAAGAGTTTTAGGTCAAAGAAATGTGCACCGCGCTGCCCCACGTTTCTTTCAATTTTTTTTAAATTTCTGAAACATGCAGGTTTCCTTACAACGCTTTCCTTTACCGAGGATTAGGTACATGGTAGGATAAATTTGACTGCTGCCAGCTGGGATCAAACCCAACCCGGTTTGCATAGTGTGAAATTTACAGCGAGCGCCTAAACCCCTGATCTACTACTATTTTATATGTGGCTTTTGTTAACTTATTAATACAATATGAATTAAAAATTAGGGTATAATGGACTGTTTTCATCTTCCACTCATTTTTTTCTTCCATTCTTCTATTTGAACGTCCTAAATTATTACCATATAAAGAAGGTATCATATCTTTTATTAAATAGCAAACATGGTTCCTTTGTACATTACTGGTTTGTCTTAGATACTTTTAATCTAGATGTAGTAGGTATCCTTTCTTCCCTTTTTTCAATTTATCAATTAAATATCTAGTATCTGTACGAATATTTTATGTAATAAAACTAGTATGTAGTACTATCACTAGTAGTATCACTATTTAAAATATCTATTTGAACGTCCTAAATTATTACCATATAAAGAAGGTATCATATCTTTTATTAAATAGCGTACATGGTTCCTTTGTACGTTACTGGTTTGTCTTAGATACTTTTAATCGAGATGTAGTAGGTATCCTTTCTTCCCTTTTTTTCAATTTATCTATTAAATATCTAGTATCTGTACGAATATTTTATGTAATAAAACTCGTATGTAGTACTATCACTACTAGTATCACTATTTAAAATTGGTAGCAAAAATAATTACGTTAGTTGTTGAGTAAGAAACAAATTAAATGCTTTCGAGGTTAATTATTTACTAGTTCATTGTGTTATATAAAATTACGGTTTGCGAGTATTATTAATTTTTCTACTTTAATACCGGTCGACTTGTTTCTAAACTATAGTTGGATCGATAAGGTGGCGCTATTCTTGTGATTTATAAATTACCCGTGCGAAGCAGGGTGTGTGCGATATAACGTAAATACTCACACCTGTCACCCAGAAGGGTAGGCAGAATACGGTCTTCCATTTGTCACGACCCTGATACACCTCTCTTACCTCCTTTACATCCATTTATTCATAATCATCATCATCATCTTCATCATCATTACAGCCCTTCACAAGTCCACTGCTGAACATAGGCCTCTCCCAAGTAATGCCACAAAGCACGGTCCTGAGCCACCTGCATCCATCGACTTCCTGCATATCTTACCAGGTCGTCACTCCATCTAGTGGGAGGTCGCCCTACACTACGCCTACCGGTACGAGGCTGCCACTCGAGAACCTTTCTTCCCCATCGGTTATCGGTTCTTCGAGCTATATTCATAATGATTACTTGTAATGTGGTCCATTTTCGAAATATCGTCAAGTTGCTTGATAAACCTTCGTCTAAGGCGTCCCTTTCTGACTCTGTCGTTCACATCTGCAACATAAATTTGCTTTGTCACTCTTTCCTCGTTCATTCTTTCCACATGACCAAACCACCGAAGCATTCCTTTCTTTATCCCGGTCACAACATCATCTTGCACACCACATTTATCTCTTATCATACAACTTCTCACCCTGTCATTCAGATTCATCCCTAGCATACTCCTTAAATACCGCATTTCTACAGCATAAATAAAAAAGGAATCCTTTCAAATCTGAAGCTCAAACAAAGTAGCGATCATCGTAGTTATTTTATGATTATGCAAGGAATGTTTGCGGCTAATTTGAACGCTCGACACTATATTTTGATTACCACGTCTTTGTTTTTTATTGCTGTCAGTTTTTCTAAAATCACCTTAGGGAATTCTGCCATTCATGAATTTGAATTTTTAATTTCAAGCGTGAATGGAGGGTAGAGTATAGCGCTTGGTGCTGGGTTACGAGTTTGAAACCCGCACGGGATAAGTGTTTATTTGACCTACAAATATTTGTCCCGGATGTAGATGTTAATCCGTATTACGAAAATCATATTTTTAAGCCGTTAATATGATACCTAATATGATTACAGGAGAAAATTCTTGCATCTGTACGATTTGTGAACACGAAAAAACACTTTCTTATACTATTCATTCATTTCAAATCTCCGATAAATAAAAAAAGATTCTTCACTAAACCGACATATAGTGAATAGTATTGTGAATATGAAAATATTAAGATGAAATCTGTATGCCTGAGGAATTAGAAAGTTCGGGTATATGCGAAGTTATCCAATACGCACTGGAGCGGCGGAGCGAGAAACGAAAGGGGGCTTGTATCCAGATAAGATTAATTTGACGTATTCATAAATGTTTTTTAATTTTAATTTTTTATTGTAATATGTTGGTTTAGTACTATCATGTAAGTTAATTATAACGTTGGTGTACGTTGGTGTACCTCCCACTACACATTATCTTGTCGTAAATTTAATCCTTCTTTTCATAAATTTGCTCTAACTCTCCATTATTACTCTCCAGCTGCATAATTTTTTTTTTTTTTTTATAGAAGAGGGGGCAAACGAGCATGTGGCTCACCTGATGTTAAGTGACTACCGCCGCCCATCATCAACCGCAACACCAGGGGAATTGCAGGTGCGTTGCCGGCCCTTTAGAAAGGAGTAAGCTCTTTTCTTGAAGGTCCCCAGGTCGTATCGGTCCGGAAAAATCACCGGTGGTAAATTATTCCACAGAGAGGTTGTACGCGGAAAAAAACTCCTTTTGAAACGTACAGTGGTGGACCGCCAAGCATCCAGATGGTGTGGATGGTATCGGGACGTTTGCCGTGTAGTGCGTTCACGAAATTTGGCGGCTGGGATTAATCCGAACAATTCCTCAGAGCACTCCCCGTGATAGATGCGATAAAATACGCAAAGAGATGCAACATCTCTTCGCAGCGCCAGTGAATCGAGCCGATCGGAAAGCACTCGGTCATCGACGATTCGAGCCGCTCTGCGCTGGATGCGGTCAAGTGGAAGGAGCTGGTACTGGGGAGCCCCAGCCCAGAGATGGGAACAGTATTCCATGAGCGGCCGAACCTGCGCCTTGTAAAGTTGCAGGCGGTGTGCCGGCATGAAATACTGTCCCGCTCTGCTGAGCACGCCAAGCTTTTTTAGAGGCCAATTTGGCCTTCCCTTCCAAGTGACCACGAAACTGCACGTCACTCGATATGTCGACGCCGAGGATTCCGATACTGGCTGAGGCAACAAGGGGAGTGCCTTGAAACTGAGGGGATACGACAAAGGGGTTCTGTTTAGCGGTTAACGCGCAAACTTGTGTCTTCTGGGGGTTAAACTGGACTAGATTTAGTCGCCCCCAATCCGAGACTCTGTCCAGCAGAGACTCGACTTCAGACACAAGTTTGTCCCGGCACTCAGAGACGTTTTCCCGAGAAATATTGGCTCGGCCGGTGTAAAGAGCATCACCAGTGCTGTCATCTGCATAGCAATGAATGCTACGGGTTTGCAACATATCATTGATATGCAGAAGAAACAGCGTTGGCGATAGCACGCAGCCCTGTGGAACACCAGCATTAATAAGCTTGCAATCGGAGCTTGCACCGTCTACAACGACCTTGATGCTCCGATCTGCAAGAAAACTGGTGATCCAATCGCACAATTTCTCGGGAAGCCCATAGGAAGGGAGCTTCGAAAGAAGCGCTTTGTGCCAAACCCGATCGAAGGCCTTCGCAATGTCCAAAAAATAATGCTAGAAAATGTATTTTTCTAAAAGAAACGAATTCAAAAACATAGAGGCGATCTCTTATTGCATTTGGCATATCTCGATGTGCTATGATATGCTATTATTATAGCATGTAATGGACCAAGTGACGTCATCCAAGATGCCAACAATGTGACTGCTGTTTGAATTGATTCTTAGTTATTGGAAATTAAGTATTTTATTTCATGACACTTAGTGTGTGTGGCAGTGTGTGTGCGTAGTCTGTGTGTGAAGTGGCCTAAAAAGTTAATATGATTTTATGTGTGATAGAAGCCATAATATTTAGATTTATAAAATAAAACAATCATACATATTCCCTACTATTAAATCGTAATACACTTCAAACTTAGTAACCTTCAAAAATGTTATCAATACTTTGATATCGAACCGGGAACATTAAACTTAAAAAAAACCATACCAAAACCGATTATTTATTATCTATATTATATATATACCTTATATTTATTAGCGTCACCTAATGGCGAATAGCTTAAATGTTTTCCATATAAATAATCAGCGTAGTGTTGCTATATTTTGAGGGTATCGCACACGCACGAGCTCACAGTTTTTGTATGCAAACGTTCCTAATGTCCGCTCTATGGTATATAATATATACCATAGAGCGGCTATTAGGAACGTTACTTTGGTATCTATACTTATGTCCTAAATTTTTCTAGCTGTAAAGTGTTATTTTTCGTGTTTTGTGATGTACAATAAAGTCTATGTAATATGCATACATAAATGTTATATAGCTTGTGTATTATTAATGTTAAAAGTTAAAGTTACTACGTGTGAGTTAAACTCAATTATCAGCTGGTACTTCAAGACATGTATTGAATATTAAATGTTATTTTTGATGATTTATTATTGTTTTCTTCGATATGTTATAAATTAAGGACTGGATAAATTAAGGACTGAAAGAAAATATGTTTTAAATTAAGCACCTTAATATTTAAAATTAAAAAAATACCCCACGCTAGTAATTGCTCAAACATCGCGTAGGCATTTTACATACATAAACTATATCTGGATAAATATTTACATGCAGAAGAGTTATTAATAGTTTTTAAATAATTTTTTCTTACGGCAATCGAACGCGCGATCCCAGCAAAAGTAACAATCCCCACTTCGTAAACCAACCGTCAGTTCAATTTAAGTGAAACAGTAACCAAAAATGCTTCCATGCCCATCCCGTCGAAAGGTGTTAAACTCTCCCTCTTCGCAGACGACACTGCCATCTACTGCAAAGGTGTCTCACTACCCTTCATACGAAACAAGATCCAAAAGTCAGTTGATGACCTAGGAGCTTGGTTCAAAAAATGGCGCATCGATGTGAACCCGGAGAAGAGCTCCGCCGTTCACTTCGATTATAAACGACGCCGTCTCAAAAACACTCCACCAATACGTATGCTGGGGACCCCTGTCCCCTGGCATACGTCCGCCAAATATTTAGGTGTCACTCTAAACACAGGGCTCACTTTCAAGCCCCACGTCAAAAGAGTAACCCGTCACGCACGATTTTATCTGAGTAGGCTCAACAGTATGTTGGGCCGACACAGTAAAATGTCTCTTCGAAACAAGCGTACCCTTTACAAGGTCTGTATACGACCAGTCATGTCCTACGCGGGCCCTGTCTTTGCCCACGCAAACCCCAATATTTTAAATGAACTCCAAATAGTTCAGAACCTCTTCTGTCGTCGAGCTGCGAACGCACCTAGGTACGTCCGTAATGCCGACCTTCATCGGGACTTAGAGCTCCTAACAATTCAACAATTTTTTTAAAAAACTCTCTGAGAACTTCTTCAAAGCCTCAGAGTCGCACCCAAACCATTTAATTCGTGAGGCAGCTTCTTATGCAGCCCCACCCCCCTCTCGCTATCGTGTCCGCAGGCCGAGAAACTCTCTCTCGGACCCGCCTAATAAACTTTCAAACGACCTGAACTGTCTCCTGGCAGCTCAGGCCAACTCTAATTAAATAAAATTATTGTAATGACTAACATTGATTTGCCTTCGTAGGCACTCCCTCAGCGGCACTTAGCCGCCTGCGCCCTCTTTTCCCAAAAGAAGGTCGCTCATGATAAGGCACAATAGAGCTTAATCAGCCGGTTGCCTGTCCCCAAAGGCGGTTTTTAGAGGGTATCACTTAGGGTCCCCGGTAGGACAGTGAGCCCCTCATAACCACGATAGACCGGCTATCGTGGTATACGTAATGCATTTTCCGCCTCCCTACGTATAGGGTAGCCCTTTAATTGCTTCGGGCGCAAAAAAAAAAAAAACAAAAATGCTTCATTTATAAATCAGTTAGACACAGCCTGTCAATTATTAAACCAAAGTGGACAGATAAAAAAACAAAGCACTCCAGCGGTGTGCCTCTAACAGAATTCTCGTTAACCGCTAACCGTTTATTGAATTGTAGGCTTTATCGAAGATAGCTCTGAGCCTTTAGCTTATTGGATTCTTGTCTTTTAGGCCGGAATTTACAAAGACAATCTTAAGTTTAAATTCAAACTCCACTGATAGAAGAGAGTCTAGGCCCATATTGTATTTCACAAGTTTTGTCTTTGTGAAGTTTGAGTTGGTGGTTTATTAACTTTGATATAATAGCGAGAGCAATCTTGAACATGTTCACATATTTCGAACTTCCCGGAGTATCAGCGTTTTACATCAAATTTATGTTCTTTTACGGTTTTTTTAATCGTTTTGCTGGTCTTATGTAAGACAGACTACATTCACAATGAAGTATTTAATGTTATTCAATTTGTAGTATTCGCGTAAATACAATAAATCATTTACAAGTACATAAAATTGTTATAAAAAGTATCCTGTTTGTTAATTTCGTAAGGATCCTTTATAAGTCGATTTGAAACAGACGTTTAAGCGTGATTATAGGACAAGCAATCACGCTTGAAAATATTGTAACATTGTTATAATATTAACAAGATGTAGGATAATTGCTACTACAAGTAATTTTAAAATGTTTAATGTGATAGAGCGTCGCTATAGCTATAATATTATGTTACAACACATATAAGCAGCTTAATGTTTTGTGTTTCGAATGGTGAGTGTAGGGAACTAACGCCCTTTTAACTGTTATCGGGTTATTATATCTTAATCCTACATTTTGATTCATATTTAAGTCTATATATGTATGTGACTATGAGCCACAGCACCCACATATCATGAGGTGGACTGTACTCTTGTTTGTCACCCTTATTCTATGAAAAAGTGAAATAGAGTCGCGCCACACTCGTGAGGACAAAATCATTTTTATTTTATTCAGCGCTTTTTGCTAACGTTACTGGGCGGTACCTATTTTTGCTACTTCTGTCGTCATTCACTCATCGCTTTACTCCGGTTTATATGGTTAGAAAGCCAGTATAACAACGGGCTGTAAGGTATTTAATTTATTTAATCTCATGGGTGACAACATTTCTATGGTCCGTTTTGCTTAAAATTGGTTGCCTATTACATGGACTGGCATGAATAGCCACATACTCTCAAATATACTTCTCTTTTGTGATTTCGCTCTAATGTATAAAGATCATCTTCAGGAATTTCATTTCTTTTTCGTCATTTCGATTTCATATTAATTATAAGGATTACAAAGATGAACTATTGGCATTTTCTCCGACTCAACCCCATGCGTGGTGACGGCAATTGCAAAAGGATAAAAATATAAAGAAAGAAAATACAATTTTATTTTAAGAATATTGTATTTGTTTTCTTCCTACAAGTCAGTGCTTGAATACAACCCTACCTAGTGGTGAGCTTAGGAGGCCTAAATGGTAAATTGCACTGTCTTAACGTAATAAAAGCCTATTTATTCGCTCTTGCTTTTATTCGGTACGTTATTAAACATTTTACAAACTACATTTCCTTTCCAATTTATTACACATAACTTTTAATGAATTGGCAACAAAGTGGAACACGACTTTCTTTAATTAATAGCTTTATATCGAGTTGTGAGACTGCTTCCTGTGTTCTCAATAGGAATACTCGGCCTTATACGACTGTACAAGACCTTTGTTATGGTCAACGAATCTATTTTACGCAGCAGCTGGAATTCAGTAATTGGCCTAAAATATTGTTAGTCACTAAGAAATATTTATCATGTAGGTATATAACAAGGATATTATTTTTCTACATTTATTTCTTTTACATTTATTCTTGCAGATTAGATTTTTTATTAATAAATAAAAAATCTAATCTGCAAGAATGGAATCATAATAGTCGTTTGTATTCAATCACTATGGCTGAAATGATGGCGTAACAGTCAATAATGCTCAATGATGCTAGAACAATGGTACGATACAAACATTCTAAATTCATTGCAATTTAAGTTAATCATATATTATTATATTCTATAAATAAGCTAAATATAAAAAAAACAAGTGAAATGAAATGAAATCTATTTTCAACGCTTTTTCTCCGATTTCATTGTCCACTGCTGAACATGGGCCTTCCCATAAAACGCCATATAAAAGGAATGTTTACTACAGTTGCCAACCATGCAGAAATAATATGGTTTTATCAGGAATAGGTCGATTCGAACGGGTAAGGACGCCCTGACAGTTTGCCAGCGTGAAATAGTAGCTTAAATGATGCCGTGTTTCGTACGGTGAGTGTAGAGAACAAAAGACCATTTTTATTGGAAACGAGGCATTTCATCTTAGTGCTCAGGGGTAGCAACGAATTGCATATGCATTTCAATTCTTAACCGAGAATAAATGTAAATGTCTATGGACCACAGCATCCACTTGGCTTCAGGTGAACTGTGTGCTAGTTTGTCACCCTATTTACTTTACATTAAGTTCTATGAATATAATTCTTCCCTATTATCTTGTTTATTGCATAAAAGGCGTTTGTACATAGAGGTACAATTACGTACACCCGTGTGAGCGTAAAAGAAGTAGTCGTTGTTCACGATTAATTTAACAATGTGCACTTTTATCCTAATGATCGTAAAGTAGCTCATTTTTAATTATGTACTACTTAGTGCATCTTTAAAACTTTGAACTAGCGTTTATTCTAGCTTAAGCTAAGACCCCTTTCATCATATTTTTCTCGATTTTGTTTGGATCTTCAGCAAGTCCATTGAACTCAATCGATAAATAATATCCAGCTGTGGTTTTCCTAGCCACCTAAGCCATCATTTTCTCAGCCGTCTAAGCCATCCAGATAAAATTAACCTAACCATTTAAGCCATCCAGCCATTGTTTTTCAAATTAAAATGATATTCATACATCATTTCATTAGCCACAAAATTCATTGTGCCATCATTTTTCTAACAATGCAGGTCATCCTGCCACCACTCGTGCAAACCCAAGCCATCAAAGTTAGCCAGACACCGTCTTTATGCTCCTTCAAAAGAACGGAACTATCAAATATCAACGCTGTATATAAATAAATAAATAAAAATAAAAGCCTTTTCTTTCATTTAAATTTACCTTACTTATAAGTTATAACCTACGCCCCTCCTACCACACATATGCCACAATTGAACAAAAGAACAAACAAAAACTTAGCCGAAATAATCTTCTAATCCGGTTGGTCACCGTGGAAGAATATGAACCAAACCCTTCCATGAATACATCAACAGAAAAAAACGCTTTATATAGTGAACGTAAAAACAAAACAACAAGAACTGTATATTTTTTTTATAGAAGAGGGGTCAAACGAGCATGCGGCTCACCTGATGTTAAGTGAATACCGCCGCCCATGATCAACCGCAACACCAGGGGAATTGCAGGTGCGTTGCCGGCCCTTTAGAAAGGAGTACGCTCTTTTCTTGAAGGTCCCCAGGTTGTTTCGGTTCGGAAAAATCGCCGGTGGTAAACTATTTCACAGAGAGGTTGTACGCGGAAGAAAAACTCCCCTTGAAACGTACAGTGGTGGACCGCCAAGCATGCAGATGGTGTGGATGGTATCGGGAAGTTTGCAGCGTAGTGCGTTCATGAAATTTGGCGGCTGGGATTAATCCGAACAATTCCTCAGAGCACTCTCCATGGTATATGCGAAAGAAAATGCAAAGAGATGCAACATCTCTTCGCAGTGCCAGTGAATCGAGCCGATCGGAAAGCACTCGGTCATCGACGATTCGAGCCGCTCTGCGCTGGATGCGGTCAAGTGGAAGGAGCCGGCACTGGGGAGCTCCAGCCCAGAGATGGGAACAGTATTCCATATGCGGCCGAACTTGCGCCTTGTAAAGTTGCAGGCGGTGTGCCGGCATGAAATACTGTCCCGCTCTGCTGAGCACGCCAAGCTATTTAGAGGCCAATTTGGCCTTCCCTTCCAAGTGACCACGAAACTGCACGTCACAAGATATGTCGACGCCGAGGATTACGATACTGGCTAAGGCAACAAAGGTAGTGCCTTGAAACTGAGGTGATACGACAAAGGGCCTCTTTTTAGCGATTAGCGCGCAAACTTGTGTATTCTGAGGGTAACAATGGACTAGATTTAGTCGCCCTAAATCCGAGACTTTATTCAGCAAAGACTCGACTCCAGACACAAGTTTATCCCGGTACTCCGAAACGTTTTCCCGAGAAATATTGGCTCGGCCGGTATAAAGAGCATCACCAGTGCTGTCATCTGCACAGCAATGAATGTTACGGGTTTGCAACATATCATTGATATGCAAAAGAAACAGCGTTGGCGATAGCACGTAGCTTTGTGGAACACCAACATTAATAGGCTTGCAATAGGAGCTTACACCGTCTACAACGACCATGATGCCCCGATCTGCAAGAAAGCTGGTGATCCAATCGCACAATTTCTCGGGAAGCACATGGGAAGGGAGCTTCGAAAGAAGCGCTTTGTGCCAAACCCGATCGAAGGCCTTCGCAATGTCCAAACTAACGGCCAATGCCTCCCACTTGGACTCTACTGCCTCCGCCCATCTGTGAGTTAGATGGACCAGAAGATCACCAGCTGACCGACCACGGCGAAAACCGTATTGGCAGTCACTAATCAGCTGGTGATCCTCAAGGTACCTCATGAGCTGGCAGTTTACAATGGACTCCATTGTTTTGGAGAACAAGGAGGTGATGGCGATAGGCCGGTAGTTGGATGGGTCTGAGCGGTTGCCTTTTTTTAGGGATCGGGTGGACGAAAGCCGTCTTCCATGATTTTGGGACTACGCCTAGGAGTAGGAGTCCCGAAAAAGACGCGTTAAAACCGGTGCTAACTCTGGAGCATACGTCCTCAGCACAATTGGGGGGATTCCGTCAGGTCCACTCGACTTGTGGATGTCCAGGGAGAGGAGTGCTTTGCGAACCGAGCGTTGTGTGAACAGCACTTCCGATATGGAGCACTCACACCGCGGGATGGTCGGCGGCGTACCCCCGTGAGAGTCGAGTTGGACGCAAAGAAAGAGCCTAGAAGATCGGCTTTCTCCTTTGCGGTATGAGCCAGTGAGTCGTCCTCCCTGTGCAGCGATGGAAGAGATGGCTGACAGAAATTCCCCTGGACAGCCTTGGCGAGAGACCAGAATGCACGTGTTCCAGAAGAGAAGCGAACTAGTTTCTCGCCAATTCTGTTTATGTGCTCTGACTTTGCCTTGGCAATGACTCTTTTGAAGGACCTAGAGGCGGAATTATACTTCTTTTTTAGAGCGCTGGTGTTTACATCCCGGGACACTGATGCGTCAGCCCAGGCTTTGTAGCACTCCTGCTTATAGCATGATGCTATTTTACAGGAGCGACCATACCATGGCTGAGATTTGCCTCCAATGGGCACCACAGAGGAAGGAATAAAAAGTTCCATACCCTGAAGTACCACATCAGCGACAGAATCCGCAACAACGTTGGGATCGTCCGGCGAGAAGCAAACCCGTCTCCAAGGGTAGGATGCAAAGAAAGACCGCATCCCATCCCAATCGGCTGACCTATAGTGCCAAACACGGTGGCAGCCTGCAGAATGCAACTGCGATTTCAGCGTGAGTGGCACCACACTCCGAACAAGACAATGGTCCGAGGAGCCTAAAGGGGCGTTGACGGAAATCTGTTACCCTATGTATGCTGTAAAAACACAAATACACTAACTCATAATGGTCTACTCACGATGTAACCCTTTTCCCATAATATTAAAGAGAAGTCTTTCTCGTTTTTACGTGGCACAGCCATGCTGCAGCTGTATGATAATTGTCTCACGTATGGGGGTCGTCTTCACCGCGAAAAAATCATGCTCTTAGAGGATACCAGCGCTGAAATAGCAGCTTAATACAGCAATTTTTCTGCTATTAACTTTTTTAGTATTTACGACACCCACGGGATGTTACGGGATAGTGGATATTCATACACCGCCACTACACGGCAAATGAAACAACCGGTTACGTATTAACAAATTTTATTTGATTTCTTTATAATTTTACACATTTAAAACGTATTTATAGCTTAAACAATAAACATTAACACTGTTCTGACTTCCAATTGTACAGTCACGAGCATAAATACATTGTTATTGGCCAACACTCAACACAATCAAAGTCGACACTCATGTACGATTGATCCAAAATAAAATACCTAATAAGAGCGGTAAAAAAGGAAATTTCTGTACCATATTAAATAAACATTAGCAAATTATATTAAAAAAAAGGACTTACCTCGAAAATTATTGCAGATAACTTCGCAAGTAGCTTTGACAAGGGGGTAAAAAGTATAGTTCCTAATTGTAAAATAAAATTAATAAACCAAACAATACATATAAAATCTTAGACCCCAGTATATTTTTTCGGAAAGCAAACCTCTGTAGTATTCATAAAATTATTAAAAATCTTAACTCAAGAAAGGCACTAGATGGTGACAATATTGCGATTGCTGATATATTTCCCCAACTATCTCTGACCTAATTAACAGTAGCATTAAAAGTGGTTTGTATCCTGATAAATTGAAAGAATAAGAAAGGAAAACGTGATGACTACTCGAACTATCGCCCAATTACATTACTTTCATCAATTGATAAAATTGTTGAAAAATTCATAAGCGTCCAAATACACAAATTTTATAGGAATAACATTGTAATAAGCCCGTATCAGTTTGGTTTTCAATCAGGAAAAAGTACAACAGGACTCTTATCAAAATGTACTGATGAAGTGAATAGTCATCTAAATGAAAAAAGATAGGTGCTTGCCCTATTTATCGACTTCTCACGTGCTTTTGATACTTTGTTACATGAACAGCTAGTGGACAGATTAGATAAATGTGGAATACGTGGCCCCTTACTTAATTGGTGCCATGACTACCTGAAGAACCGAAAATCTTTTGTGATAATTGAAAACAACTACAGCGAGCCGATGTTGATAACGGAGGGAACAGCACAAGGTTCGGTACTAGGATCCTTGCACTTTTTGTCCTACGTCAAGGACATGGGCAGCTACATCGTCAATTGCACATGCTACCAGTTTGCAGATGACACTTGTCTTGTAATCGGTGATAAAAATCCACAAACGGCGTGTGACCTTTTGCAGTCTGACCTAGATATCCTATCAAAGTGGTGCCATGATGCTGGGCATGTCCTTAATGCTAGTAAAACTAAGTTGTTAGTAATTAAATCTCCATACCTAAAACCTGCTTCAATTAAAAAAAATAGTTGCACACAATCACATCTGCCTACATAATAACTGTTAGCGACACGCTCATTTGTAGTTAAGAATATGTATAGGAATCGAATTTACTCTGTATTTTATCTGTGTGTGTATCGAATGAAGCGAAAAAACTAGTATGCCTCCACGCACACAGACCGTGTTAGTACAAGGCGAAGAACGTAGCGCTAATTGTTTGTTTTGCCGCACCGCAGTGCACAACCTCACCGATTGCAAACAATTTAAGAAAGCACTACGTAAAGTTCGATGGCAATATGTGAAGAAAAACGGTCTATGTTATAAGTGTTTAATATCAAAACATGATCATAAAACCTGCGCAGCACCTGTGTGCGATAAAGACGGCTGCAAAGAAGAACATCATCGCCTTCTGCATTATTCTACGAGTAATCAACGTGAGCTCGCCACCAGCGATAAGCATGATTCATCGACTATAGCTCCGGCGAACGCAAGTGGTATGCTACGAACCGAGCCTACGGTAGCTTCAGAGACAATAACGCATATTAACGCGAGTGAGCATAAAGTGCTGTTAAAAGTGTTGCCTATTCGTGTGCATGGGCCGACCGGTATAGTGAACGTCACCGCGCTTCTTCATGACGGATCAAGTGTGTCGCTTATAAGCGCAGGCCTCGCTGCGCGCGCTCGGTTTGCGCGGCCGTAGTGAAACATTAACAGTGCGCGGAGCGTGGACTGATAACAAACTAGTTTGTATGAATGTAAACATAGCTGGTAGTAATGATGAGAAGTTACATAACATAAGAATGCGTTGTGTAAAGGAATTATGTTTGCCTACTCAAAACTTATCTATTATTGATTGTAATAATTATCCTTACCTAATTAGCATTAAAGATAAATTATGTACCTCTAACTCAAAGCCTGAATTACTGATAGGACAGGATAATTATCATTTGTTAGTACCTTTAAAAATTAAGCTAGGTAAAGTAAATGAGCCGTCCGCTACACTTACGTCCGCCCTCGGATGGTGCGTGCACGGTAAAGTGCGCGTGTCACGGAGCGGCGCCCGTTCCTCCGCAGCCGGCCGTCACACCTGCAGCGCTGAAGCAGCGCTAAGCACCACGGAGATTGAGGAGGTAAGTGCCACTTCACAGGATGACAGCTTGCTGCAAGAAATCCATGATGAAGTCCGATGCTCGTTTGCCTTGGACGCCATGGGTGTGTCTGCCAAGCCACGACAGAATGCTGATGACGTGCGTGCCATCGCCCAGCTGGAGCGATCCGCAGTGCTCATTAACGGACGCTGGCATGTTGGCTTACCTTGGAGGGATGCAGATCGTAGAATGCCGGACTCCTACCCTAATGCACTGAAAAGGATGAAAGGTATTGAAAGGAAAATGTATAAGGATACAGATTTTGCTAAAAGGTACGAGGAACGTGTTGATCATTTGCTAATCAATGATTATGCACGTGAACTGATGGAAACTGACGTCACATTGAACACGTGGTACTTACCACATTTTGGTGTTGACAACCCCAATAAAAGCAAACTTCGGCTGGTCTTTGACGCTGCTGGTAAGGTAAATGGTTCTTGTCTTAACGACTATTTACTCACTGGGCCCGATCTACTGTCATCACTTCTTGGTATTATGCTGCGCTTCAGGGAGAGAAAAATTGCAGTAGCAGGTGACATAAAGGACATGTTCCTAAGGGTCAAGGTCCACGCTGAAGATCAGCACGCTCTAAGGTTTTTATGGAGGAGCAGCCTTAAGGAAAGAATCAAAACGTATGTTATGACTTCTTTAATTTTCGGAGCTAACTGCTCACCCTTTATTGCTCAGTTCCCGCATCCCGCAGAACATCCTTCAGGGTGATGAACGACCGACGAAGCGACTTATGTTGAGGGTAATAATGTCAATTTTTGATGTCCTAGGCTTTCTAGCTCCCTTCACAATTCAAGGTAAAATCATGCTTCAAGACACCTTTTTTTTTTTTTTGCATGGGGAAATGCCTACGCATACCCGCCTCGCGGGGGCAAGGACGGGTTATGTCGGACTCGCATCGACTAAAACCCCATGGTGTTCCACCTTTGTCGCATATTGGCAGGGCTACGAGAACGCTTTCGCACACATCCGCGGCCCTACTAGCGCCTGCCGCCCCATGGCAGCACCTCCTCGGGAGAGGAAAATTCCTCCCCGTTCTCCTTCCCAGGTAAGGCGCACCAGAACACATGGCGCGCCTTCCTCCACGGCCTCAAATTACGTCTGTGCAACAGACGTCCCCGCGTCCGATGCACAAAGGCCATGGGGCCAGGAAAAACGAGCACTTAGAAGTACTAGCCTTCCCGACCCCAGCGGCGGATCTGGTCTATGGCTCCGCCGCCAACCAAGATTCGGCTGCGGAGGGTAGGGAGAGCGGCGCCTCGCAATACCGACAATCCTCTCCCCCCGCAGCCCCACCATCACCGCATCAACGGTGCGGCCCCGTTTGAGTCGCGAAGGATAGGGCGAGTGGCGCATCGCCATACCAACACTCCTCTTCCTCCGCGACTCCACCTCGGCTGCAGCGGTAGAGGGTGCGCGAGTCCCCACTCGCTGCAGTCCACCAGCACACATCCGAAGTGGGCTCCTCAAGCCCACTCGGAGTGGCCACCTCAGGCCGGCCCTTCACCTCGGGCCAGCCACGTGGGTTCCTCTTTGTTCACCGTGGGAGACCAAGCCAAGGCTACTAAGCCCCCCGCCACGACAAGGCGGGAACCCGTTCGGGGGGATGCTTCAAGACACCTGGCGTTTAAATATTGCGTGGGACGATTTTGTTCCCGACAGTATTCACGACAGGTGGAAGAAATGGATTAACCTACTTAAAGTTATAGATAATATTCGCATTCCTAGGTGCCACGCGATGATTGAATGTTATCGGAATGGGATAGCAGATTCAACGTCGCCCCCTCAGCTACCACGCTCGCATCTACCACTGCTACGCGTCCTTCTACTACGGGCTACGAAATTGTAGCAGCCACTAGTAGTGCTACCAATTTTGACACGGGTGAGCCAGGGTATGTAAACCTACAATTGCACATATTTAGCGACGCATCTACAAAAGCATTATGTGCGGTAGCATATTGGCGTTGGGAAACAATGGGTAAAATCAATGTTTCTTTTATCGTGAGTAAATGCAGAGTGGTACCCGTTAAACCAATGACAGTACCTAGGTATGAACTTCAAGCAGCATTGTTGGCTGCAAGGTTAGCAAACACTATTGGGAAGGAACATAGAATATCTCCAGTGCGTCGGTACTTTTGGTGTGACTCCACTACGGTTTTTCACTGGATTCGTAACAATACCCGAACTTATAAAACGTTCGAAGCAAACCGTCTTGGGGAGATCGACGAATTGACGCGCATTGACGAATGGAGATATGTTCCTACAAAGCTTAACGTAGCTGATTTGGCTACAAGGGAAGCCTTTGACCCCACGTTGTTCTCTGAGTGGATCACTGGCCCAGGTTTCCTGTACCTTGATGTTCCGGAATGGCCGAAAGATGTCATCCAGCCGGACACGAACGAAGTGGGCGCGGAAATTACAGCCGTTGTACAGGTAATCCCTGCTAACTTACCGGTACCGGACCCGGTGCGGTTTTCTTCTTGGCTGCGCCTGCTTAGAGCAACAGTCGCCGTTTTAAAATTCGTTGACAAATTAAAAGGTATATCTGTCATTGATTACACCGTGGAGATGATGGAGCGAGCAGAGCGGCTGCTATTAAGACACGCATAGGCAGAATCATTCGCTGACGACTTCGAATCGATACGAAAAGGTAAGTCTTTAGTTAAAACTAGTCGGTTACTTACTCTCTCACCGTTCTTGGATGAACATGGCTTGCTTCGTGTGGGCGGTCGTATCGATGCTGCTGCAAATGTCACTATGGAGGTAAAGAGACCTGTAATATTGGACGGGCGACACCCTGTGGCTAGACTTATTGTTCGGCACTACCACATAAAGGCAGCTCATGGCAACCAAGAAACAGTAGTAAATCAACTGAGGGAAAAATATTGGTTAATACGACTTAGACCTACCGTAAGGACTGTGGTGTCGCAATGTATGGTGTGCCGAATTAATAAGTGTAAGCCGCAGCTCGTATGGTGACTTACCTCAGGCTTGCGTGGCTCATCATCAGCGCCCCTTTTCATACTGCGGGTTGGACCTGTTTGGACCAATGGAGGTCACAGTAGGCAGACGCAAGGAAAAGAGGTACGGTTTCCTTTTCACATGCTTGACGTTGCGCGCAATCTACATCTCAATGTAGATTGCGCGCAACTTCATTGAATGTAGATTGCGCGCAACTACATTGTGATGTAGATTGCGCGCAACTACAAGGTATCTAAGTCAAATATAAAATGTTTTTTATATTTGACTTAGATACCTTTTAAAATATTCAGATAAAAACATCATCAAAATGTAATTGTGATATAATATTATGTAATATTATATTAAATAAGTATTGTTCTCGATATAATTTACCTATTTAACAATGCAATCTACTATTACCTAGGGGTCATTCTACCTATGTTTATTCTATGATAGAAAAAACAACCGCGCGAACACAGAATAGCGGTAGCGCACATTTTTTGTTTGAGATAACTGTTATAATACGTAAGTACATATTACTTCAATGTGTAATAAACACCTTTTTTTGCATAATTTAAATTGAAAAGGAAAATCGAATTACCTTTGAGACAAAACTAAAAAAATAAAATCAATATCTCGTTTGCGCGACACCTGTTGTCACCTGTTGCGTTCGCTGCGTGTACGGTACCGCATTACAACACTGATTGCCTAGTACTTATGGACTCATCAATAGACAAATCATTCACCGATGCGGAGTCGCCGCCATCGACCTACGTATCACAACGCAAAAAAAACACTAAAGATGACACGCAGGATCTAATTATTATGCAGTTAAATAAATTTAGGAAAGAAATGAAGGAAATGATAACTTCCTTCTCCTTTAAACACGAAAAGGATTTGGAACTAGTTACAACAAGTTTAAAAGATATACAGCGATCCAATGTCAACATTGAAAATTCGATATCATATTTAACGGCACAAAACGAAGAATTTAAAACAAGGATTAATCAACTTGAGAGCAAAGTAAGTGAAGATAAAAAATATATAACAATTTTAGAAAATAAAATTGAGGATTTACAAATGGGTTGCCGCAAGAATAATCTTCAAATAAAAAATGTGCCAAAGAAAAGTAATGAAAGTAAAGAAGACCTTATTGAGATGGTATTATGCTTATCCCAAAACTTAGACTGCCCAATAACTAAGACTGACATCTTAGACATTTACAGGGTTCGTGGTAAGAAATCTGAGGAGAAAAATACTCCGATTGTTGTGGAAACCAGCTCCGTACTAATAAAAACTGAGATTCTCAAAAAAGGTAAAGCCTTTAACAAAAAACATAGATCTAAAATATGTAGTCAACACTTAGGTATTAAAACGGAAGCCGACATCCCCGTCTTTTTATCGGAGCACCTGACTGTAAAAGGGTCTAGACTGCACTTTCTGGCAAGGGACCTGGCAAAAACCCACTCTTATAAGTTCTGCTGGACTGCATACGGGAAAGTCTATATAAGAAAAGATGAAAACTCTCCTATTGTTATAATTAAAAGTGAAGAGCAGATTCGAAAGCTGCAATTCGAAAAATGACTATCCGGTGTAGTAGTACTATTTTTTTATATATTACATAAGAATAATTTTTCGCTATTTCTCTACTGGATATTTTCCTTAGATGTTTATTTCTCAATAATATTATCTTTTAAGCTTTCTAGTTACTATAAAACTACATTGTTTTACCTTATGCTTCAAATTTCAAATTGCTTTGCTAAAAATGTTAAATTAATTTATTATTCATGTATTACACGTGCTATCACATACACTCATACATCTGTTTACACATCACACTCAATCCTCATACTAATCTTCAAGATATATAGATATACGAGTAAGTTAACATATCAGTTTAAAATAAATTTTAACTTTGTATACTCCAGATTGAGATTTACAGCACCTTATAACTACCAACACCCTACATAATACTATATTTACACGCCTATTATATACACACTACGTATTAATTCACACTCAATACACAATCACACAAGTGCCATACATAAGAGCATCATACAGTACTATTTACATTATGTTACATTACAGTATATAATAAATAATATATTAAATTTATGGTTAATAATAAGAAATACTCAATATCATTTTGGTACTGTAACTATGATAAATTACTATGATGAGTATATAAGAGCCTGTAGCTCTCATATTAAATTGAAAATGACGTCAATACCTGCCTACACACAAAATGGATAATAAGACCTTACAAACTTTACAAGAAATAGATAGTATAGACATAGCGCGGTCTATCGAGTGTAGTAGTACTTCTGACCTAACAAAACATATTTATATTAACAAAAACGATCTTACCATTATTTCCCAGAATATTAGAAGTATTTACCATAACTTTGATGATTTTTTAATTACATATTCTAGCCTAACATTTGACACAGATATAATAATTTTAACTGAATGTCGATTAAATGTAAATAAACCTATTCCCCAACTTAATAACTATTGCTCTTATGCTACAAAATATCAGGTGAATCAAAATGATGGAGTAGTGGTTTATGTCAAAAATACGTTACAACCTAAAGTTAAGGAAATACAAATATCACAGGCTTCTTGTCTACAGCTAGATCTACTCAATAATACCATATTATGTATATATCGTTCTCCATCTAACACTAACACTGATATTTTTATTGATTCACTTGATACCCACTTAAGTACATTAAATACCCAGAATAACGTTATAATTGCAGGAGATATTAATATTAATATAAAAACAAAATCTGTAGAACTTCCTAATGAGTTTAAAAATAGGGCAAACTACCTAAATATGCTTTCAACACATGGTATACTTCCTGGACATTGTTTACCCACCAGAGAAAAAAATTGTTTGGATCATTTTATGTTAAAAATTAATAGAAAGAAAGTATCAGCTTTTATAGCAATTATACAAACATCTATCACAGATCATTTTACTACATTTTTATCATTATCTAAGTTAAAGAGCAATATAAGAATAAATAAAACAAAGAATTCTATAGATTTTGAAAAAGCACTTAAGCATCTACGTGACCAAAATTTGCAAGAATTACTGTTTTGTGAGGATCCAAATTTATTAATAAGTCAACTTATACAACGAATAACTGATTCATTGAAAACGTGTACGTATTAAACGTACACGTGTGTAACGTATTAAAGTTATTCCTAGCAACAAACGGGTCATAAAACCTTGGATAACAACTGGTATTTTACGTTGCATTAAAAATCGAAATAATTTACAAAAACAAGCAAGAAAAGACCCACACGATGAAATACTTAAGATAACGTATAAAAGGTATAGGAATTACCGTAATAATCTTTTAAAACATCTAAAGCGTAAATATGAACGAGAATTACTTGCAAAATCGGTTTCAAATAATAAATTACTTTGGAAGAATATTAAAAACATAACATACTGCAATAAATCTAAGGATCAAAATACAGAGTTATTAAATATAAAATCATCACCACTGCAATCAATCAACTATATTAATGAATACTTTGTCAATATTGGTAAAAAATTAGCACAACAACTAAATTCAAGCGGCCATAACATACAACATCATAACTTGCCTACACAGTCTAATTCCTTTGTACTATTAAATACGGACACAGGTGAGGTGGAGAGCATATTAATGAATTTAAAGACTGATAGTGCCCCTGGTTGGGACGGGATCTCCACTAGATTTTTAAAGTATGCCAAGAACGAACTGATACCAATTTTCACCCACCTCACTAACCTATGTTTTGAAAAAGGCGTTTTCCCGGAGAAACTAAAAAAATCTTCTATTGTACCAATATTTAAGGGAGGGGACAGAGGCAACATCAGTAATTATAGGCCCATATCAATATTACCAGCTATATCAAAAATACTTGAAAAATTAATTAATATTCGACTTCTTAATTATTTAAATTCTTTTAATATATTATCTCCTTATCAGTTTGGTTTTAGGCATGGCAAATCTAGTGAGGATGCAGTTGCTCGTATGACATCATTGGTGGTTGATGACTTAGATAAAGGTCAAAAATGCTTAACTGTGTACTTAGATCTCATGAAAGCGTTTGACACGGTTTCTGTCCCCCTACTCTTATATAAACTGGAAAAAGTCGGAGTAAGAGGTACTGCCCTTAAACTTTTTAGAGACTACCTCTCCAATAGAAATCAATGTGTAAAAGTAGACCAGTTTATTAGTAACGATGCAACTATTTCATATTGTGTGCCACAGTGCAGTATATTGGGGCCTTCCTTGTTTCTGCTTTACATAAACGATTTGTGCAACTTAAAAATAGAAAACGCACAAATAATTTCGTATGCTGATGATACAGCAGTTATCTTTAAAGGTAAATCGTGGCAAGAAGTTAAGGAAAGGGCAGAATTTGGGATGGCCCAGGTGGCAAAATGGTTAAATTTGAATTTACTGACCCTTAATGCAGCAAAAACTAATTATATCTGTTTCAGTATATCTAAACGCACGCAACCCTCGGAAGATTTCAATATAAGGATTCATACGTGTAACAACATAAATAACTGCGCCTTTAATAATAACTGTCCATTTATAAATAAAGTAACATATACACAATATTTAGGTGTAATAATAGACCAGAAATTGTCATGGTATTCTCACATAGAACATGTATCTAACAGAATTGGTAAATTAAATTGGATATTTCGTACCTTAAGACATGTGGTGCCAAAAAAAGCGTCCACTGAACTTATGCAAAACAAATTATTAAACGATATATACACAGCTGTGGTACAATCCGTTTTGGGGTACTGTATATCTATATGGGGGGGTACTTGCAAAACAAAATTTATCCACTTGGAACGTGCGCAACGTGGTTTAATTAAAAATATGTATTTTAAAAACAGAAGATATCCTACTACAAGTCTTTACAATGAAACACAGTTATTATCAGTACGAAAAATTTATGTACTGCACACAATATTAAAGAAACATAAGTCCCTATCTTTTAATCCAAATATTTTACAAAAGAGGAGAAAAGAATTAGTAGCACAAGTTCCCAATACTCACACGTTTTTTGCTAGAGTTCAGTATAGTAAACGCGCAGCAGAATTATACAACAAAATTAATAAACATGTAGGAATTTACACAATGACCCATTACGAATGTAAAAATGCAGTAAAAAAGTATCTACAACCACTTGATTATGAGGAAATTGAGTCTCTCCTTGAAAAGTCGCTCATATGAATACTCAAATAAGTACAGCACGCACACACACACGCACGCACGCTTGCACTCACGCACGCACACACATACACACACACACACACACACACACGCACACACACACACACACACACACACACACACACACACACACACACACACACACACACACACACACACAAAAGCATGCACGTTTTTATATTAGTTGTCTAAAAGTATTTCAATGATTTTGTTTGTGAAGTTGTGGAAGAGCGGAGCCTCCTACTACAGGCGCTCTGTGCTTAAAGGGAGGCTCTAGCCACTTATTTATGTTAAAATACCTTGTGATTTAAATAAAGAATTATTATTATTATTATTAATATCATATTATTCAATTATTTATTCATGGAGGTGTCAACAACCTAATTTCACTTAAACATAATATTGTGATTTTGAACCACATTATTAGTACCATATTTTAAATTATAACATATATAACCAAAGAAAATCTCTAATAAAATAAGGAGTTTAATGATAGTGTGACGGCCCAATATTATTATTAATAATTAATTTCAATATAAAGGGGCATCAAAAATAGTCTTAAAATATATATATATTTAAGCAATAAAATTACATTAATAACAATAAAGTTAATATAAATATATTTCAGACATTAGACCAATAACATAGTAAATTAAAGGCAAAATATTGTCTTTCATAATAAATAAGTTTATTTAAAAACTTGAAAAAATATTTAAAATAAGATAATTAATAGAAATACAAGTCGAAAATATTATAAAAAATAAAGATAAATAACATTTATAAGATAATTAGAAATTTTTTTAAAAATTGTCTAAGTGGAAGGAGTTCTGTGTAAAAGAAATCTGTGGAAGGAGTTCACGTATAAAAGAAAATTTTCCTAAGTTAAGGAAGGTGTTCATACATAGATGTCTTGTATGGAGGAGCTGCCGGAGATACATACCTGCAGTTGTACATATATATGGGGTGGTCGAGAGCCAGACTGCTTGAAGTACTGTATTTTTTTTTTTTTGCACACTATGAGTGGTGAGTCCTCTATTATTACTGGTGAGGACTTATGAATAATAAACTCAATAGATACAATAGCAAGTACTATTTCAGTGTAGAACGTGGTCCTTCCATGATGAATTTGCATTACTAATAGAATGAGGGTCGTGGACGTAGCATGACTAGTCCTATATATTAGGGACTTATGATATTAAAGTCTATGATACAAAAGCAATACTATAGAAGGTCTCCATGATGAATTTGCATTACAATAGTGGGGTCGTGGGTTCGAGTCCTATATATTAATGACTTATGAAAGTAAGGTCTATGATACAAAAGCAATATAATATAGAAGGTCTCCTTGATGCATAAGCATTGTACGAGATGGTAGGGTGACTGACTGCTCCTAGTACTGTAGCAAAATGACTAGTCCTTATTAGGGACTTGAAAAGGAATATTATGGTGGCGTGTATGCTGCTTCACGAGCAATTGGTCCGAGGTAAAACTTAGGCTCGCTAACCGATGTGTCTTAGACATATCATCTTATTGCCGGTGGTAAGCGGGTTTGTTGTAGCAATACGGCTTTCCCGTGGACATCGCACACCCATACCGTTTGTGGGTGACGTCGTAGCGCATAGCGATGCGTCGTCTATCTTTCGGATTGGGATGATAAGTGTGTTTGGTAGCACTTTTAAGTGTAACAGGCATACTCAACTTCAGGTCTTAGTGCATTAGCGCTATGATACGTAGAGTTTTGTTCATGTGCGTCTTAGTAGCGTGCTACTATGATACGTTGGTGATATTTTTTAGTTAAAACAATACAAACTTTGTTACCAAAGTCGATAGGGATCATGTGGGTGTGTTGTGAGGGGGGCGCCATCCGTATGATAGTTGCATTGATACTTACTGCTACTTGCGGTATTGCGTCTTGTGATGGATCTGCGAGTGTGCTGCGCCTGATTCGACGCATTCTTGTGATTCTGGTCGATGGAGGTATACAATTAACATCTTAGTGCCGGTGGTAAGCAGGTTTGTTGTAGCAATACGGCTTTCCCGTGGACATCGCATACCCATACCGTTTGAGGGCGGCGTCGTAGCGCATAGCGATGCGTCGTCTATCTTTCGGATTGGGATGATGAGTGTGTTTGGTAGCACTTTTAAGTGTAACAGGCATACTCAACTTCATGTCTTAGTGCATTAGCGCTATGATACGTGGAGTTTTGTTCATGTGCGTCTTAGTAGCGTGCTACTATGATACGTTGGTGATAATTTTTAGTTAACAACAATACAAACTTTGTTACCAAAGTCGATAGGGATCATGTGGGTGTGTTGTGAGGGGGCGCCATCCGTATGATAGTTGCATCGGTGCTTACTGCTATTTGTGGTATTGCGTCTTATGGTGGGTCAGCGGGTGTGCTGCGCCTGATTCGACGCTCTCTTGTGGTTCTGGTCGATGGAGGTATGTGGGTGGTGATGTCTGCTGGGATGTATGGGGGATCTTGGGATGGAGTAAGCCCGACGATAGTCGTATTGATGCTTGTTGCGTTCTGCAGCATTGCGTCTCTGCGATGGTTGTTTGGTGGATCGCTATTCTCAATGGCGCTCTCTGCGTCTTGGTTTGACTCACACCTAAGTAGCTTTGCCCAAGTCGGGTCCCTTCATTACGGGGCTGCAGACTGTCTGCCCTCCACGATTTTTTATATAACAACATAATAATATATCTCTGTAACTTTCCCACCATTGAATGATTGAAGGCAACTTGTTGGTGAGTGAGACAAACATGATCGAAAATGCATTTACTCAACGTCAGTGCCACAAACCCTTTCTGATGGCGAATTATTACTCTTATCTTATAACTGCCTTTTGTATGGTATTGGTTGGTGGAGCATATGTGTCGACCTCATGCGGGTGGTAGCTGGCGGGAGGATCTGAGGAAACTCTCAATGCTGCGGTCGAAAGCCGCACATCGTGGGACTCATTCCCTTGAGGTGAGCGGTAGACTGATGATACGCTCTGCGGCTAGTAGCCATGCTGATCATGCAATTGGTGGTGATGCCATACACTTACATCACGTCTGCGGGAGCGGCGGTCTGGCAGGTGGTGGCGCTCACGGAGGGTTTACGGCCAGTGTGCCTATTTGCCTAAACCGTGTGACGTACATTCACTGTGGCTGGATTCGTTCGTATTCTGTATGGCGTTTACACGCATTGACATGCGCGACTTCGGTGTTTGTGCTTACGCACTAACGAGGGGCCAAGCCTCTTTTACTGGTTCGCCAGTTATTTTGCTGTGGACTACGGTCCAGTTCCCGAATTAGCGTTCCCTTCGGGGGGAGTGCATCAAAATGGTTGGCGCTCACCGCGCACGGCGTGTGCCTCCCCTATATTTTTTAAATAAATGTAGGAGAGCGAAGCCCTTGTATCGGGTATTTTGTATAAATATATATTGTGAGCCTTTTCCAAGCGGGAAGGGATAATTAAAAATAAATTAATAATGTAAACCTGATACAAGTGGAATAGGGACGATTTATGTTTTTAACCTTTCTCGAGCCCTGTCCTCGTGAACGGGGTTCACTTAGCTTATAAGGCACTACCAACAGCTTTCAATTTATTAGTTAATATTAATTCTTCCAAAAGACACCTAAAAGAACTAAGTTAATGAACAAACACAACGTAAATAGGGGTTCTAACTAAGACGATCACGCCAAAATATTACAAACGGCCTATTAATAAGCCTTTTGAAAGATCATTTAGAAAGATCAAAACATATCTTATTTATCCTGGTCATATATATTTAACAATTTTATTTTTTTTTTTTTTCCTTTTTTATATATATATATATATATATATATATATATATATATATATATATATATATATATATAATTTTTATTTGTAAAGGGGAATATAATATATTAAGTATTAAATATATTTATTATTATGAGAGGGGGGAAGCGTTACAATAGCAAAGAATTATTTGATTAGGCTCTGCATTGCGATGGTGTAAATGGGGATAATTTGCCAGTGGGTAAGTAAGTACCTATCCCTACACAACTGCGTTGTTTTCTAAGAATGACAGTATTTTGTAACAAAAAATAACATATTAATATAAAAAAGCCAACCGCTTTTAATACAAACTGACGCATTTACCTACTCAATCCAACGAAAACAAACGTCAAACTGACGCAAATCACGATACTAGAGTTTCACAATCGTACTGTTAGATTATAACCCAGCCAAAATCAGTGGTACGCACGTAACCTTGAAATTATTCCTGAATGGATACCAATGAAATGCGAAAGTCTGCGAGTGTAGACTGATTATTTCCTCTGATTTTATTCTATAACAATCATATCGGATATAAGGTACCTTCCGCAAGTAAATGTAATGAAGTAAACCGTAATTCGTTGGAACAATCAATGCTAACAAAAAATTGCTAGCAGAAAATATGAAAAAAATCACACACATTCCTCCTCAGCTTAATTTCAAGGACGCAAAGACTCGTATATCTAGGTGGTGAGACTCTATTTCTGCCTAGGGGTCCATTTGGATAAATACCACCCTCTTATTTACTTACTTTGCCTTAAGGTACCCCTAGTCGATGGCACGAACTAAGTGGTTGGCGGGGTAAAAATGCATGCTATCTCAGCCGACATCACGTGCGAAAGGGATAGACGCTGTGATGAGCAGTAAGAAGCTAGTGCGCACACACATACGCACTCGAGTGACGCAATGCGCGACGGCATCATCGCGTACCTACCTATGCGATTCATTTTAGAATAATAACATAAACTCAAACGGCAATTGTGAGCTCCGTGCCGCAGTAGCTTAGCAATGAGGCTGCGCTGGGGGCCGCGGGTTTGAATCCCGCACGGAACAAATATTTTGTATGGACTACAAATAGTTGTTCCGGGTCTGGATGTTTGTCCTTGTGCAATTTATGTTTACAAACTGCCCCCACGATACAGGAAAAAATCCTAATGTGAAGGTAACGTTAAAAAAAAAGAAATGAAGATACTCTGCTTTTTTTATTCGCCTTTATACTCAGCTAGCAGGCGAGTGGACTTATTATCCTTATCATAATATTTTATGTAATCAAAGAATATTTTATACTAACGGTTTTGATTCAATACGTCATAGTATTGTGAATAATAAGGGCAATAAATAACACAAAATCAATATAATTAATAAAATATAAAATAATTTTTATTTAGCAATATCTCTTAATATTGATAAATTATTAAAATTAAATGGTAACTAACATTATTTTTGTTTTATAAACTATTATTAATATTAAGTTTACAAAAAAGCACACAAGAATCAATTAAAAATAAATTACGATATATTTGATAGCACATTAGATTTTTTTATTAGTGCCATTTTAGAAAAATAAAGATGTTTTTAACAGAACACACATTAGAATAAAATAATCTAATAATAATTTCGCTTATTGTACATATAATGCACGTTTGCAATACTGTCAAAAGTAACATATGTATACTCGTGAGTGTATATAAATAAGTACTCCTAGTATTTTCAGTTCTTATCCCGATTTATCGAATCTCCTGCCGCCATTCCAGCTTCGGTTGATTTGATCGTGCCCGTTCGTGTATCCTTAGTAGATTTTTGTTTCGGTGAGTTTGTTAAAAAATAAAGAAGATACGTTGAAAGCTTTTGGGCTTTAATAAAAAATGATTTTACTGGTCGTACCATCTAGACCACGCGGCAGTGTGTTAGTCAAGTTCGGAAAACAAAAAGGCAACGCGAACACAAACCGTTTGCAGCCACTTTCGGGCATCCGCCATAACCTAAAAGCTATTAGAGCTATACATTTTAATTTACCTAATAAGGCCACACACACAAGACACAGGGTAAGTCGGGTCGGGTCACGAGTAATAAATAAATAAATATGAAACATAGCCTATTTGTTTGATATAATGTAGTCTAGTTAACAAAACAATTTATAAAATAGACGGCATTATGTTGACCTAATATTGTTTAATTAAAAAATATTTAATATAAAACTCAAGCTTACATAAACATGAGAAAGCTAGCTTTTTTCTCTGTCACATTTACATTTGCACGCAAGTGTTGGCCGGCGGCATTATGCCGCCGTTTGATGTATACAACACAAATATCATATTTCATGATTTGCTACGACAAGTGGCAGTTTTTAACTTCATTCAAGTGCGGTGATTTATTACGGTACATATTTTACGTAATCCCGTTTTTTCCCGTTGAGATCTTTTTTTTTACTTATTATAAGCCAGTTCTTGACTACAATCCCATCTGGTGGTAAGTGGTGACAAATCCCTAGATGGTAAATCGCATTGTCGTAGCAAAACAAAAACCTTTTTTTTAGAATGTAGGTGACAGTCAAAACACAGTCCACATGATGGTAAGTGGCAGCTCTGACCCATAGACAACTACCTACACCTACATCTATCCTTGATTAAGAATCAAAATGCAGATGCGTCGTCATCCCTGAGAACTAAACAGGGTAAAAAGGGTCTCCGGTTCTCTACACTCACCATACGAAACACCATAGCATTCTGCTGCTATTTTACGCCGGTTTTCTGTGAGAGCGTGGTCCTACCCCGGTCGAGCCGACCCATTCGTCCTACAACTAATATAGCAGCAGCGTAGATCTACCACGTAAACAACGTGGACCTACCATGTAACACCTATTCACTTTTGCTCTGAAGACGCGGTTGACATGAAGGAGCCACGCTGCAACAATATTGACTTATTAGAGTAATGCTGCAGCATAAATGGGTCTATTTGACCGAAGACGTACCACGCCATCACAGAATAACAGCCTGAAACAACTGTTGCTGTTGTGCTTCATATGGTGAGTGTAGAGAATTGGAGACCCTTTTTACTGGAAAGGTGCATTCTATCTTAGTCCTCAAGGATGACAACGCATCTGCATTTTTATTCTTAAGACCATAGATACGGCACACCTTTAAACTGCAACCGACTTCAAACCAGCATTAGTTACAGGTTTCTTTTTACTTATATGGACTAACATGGTAAGCTTTAAGACCAACAAAGAAAGATCCCAGTCAAAAACATGCTCAACTTCATGTAACAATGCGCCCGTATGTCCCACACGTATGTGCACCTAAAAGCATTTGCAGCCAACAAAATAGTTAGGTGCACACGTGTGCGTTCAGCAGTCTTTATGGGCTGTTAAAGAAAGAAAGAGGAAAGATGTATGCGTGAGTGCCTGTCAAGAAGTAGAGCATAGTATTGGTGTCAATTGAAGTGTTACCTTTTTTGTTGGTCTTACGGTATGCTTCATCATCATCATCATCGTTACAATCCTTACAAGTACACAGCTGAACATAGGCTTCCCCTGACCAATGCCACAAAGCACGGTTCAGAGCCACCTGCATCAATCGAGTTCTTGCATCTCTCACCAGGTCCAGTTCCATTAGTGGGGGCGTGCTAACACTCTGCTCACCGGTACAACATTGCCATCTGAAGACAAACCTTTCTTCCCTAGCGGTTGTCGGTTCTTCGTGCTATATGGCTGGTGAGGTGATGCATAACAGTGTGTTATTATTTTTGCTCTTTATTACCCTTCAAAACCTGGATGACGTCTAGACGAAGTAAAGTAAAAGTAAAGTTACAGCCTATATACGTCCCACTGCTGGGCACAGGCCTCCCCTCATTTCTGAGAGGGTTTCAGGGTAAGGAAGTGTCCGCCGCGCTGCCCCAATGCGTGTTGGCGAACTTCACATATCTTCGAAATATTTTTTTCCTTATTCCTCAGACATGCAGGTTTCCTCACGATGTTTTCCTTCACCGCCGAGCACGTGGTAAATCAGCACTTAAAATTGCGATTAAGAAATTCATTGGTGCCGGCGGGGATCGAACCCGGCTTACTCGCGTTCTGTTATATTTACAGCGAGCGTTAACCATCTGAGCTATCACGGCTCTAGTCTAGACTAAGACCTACCACTTAATGAAAGTGGTGCTCTTATTTTATATGATATAGGCAAATCTAAACGAAGATTGACTTGCTTTTTGTTAAATAGAATATGGGTGACAAACGAGCACACAGTCTACCTCATGGTAAGTGGATGCTGTGGCCCATACACATCTATCTACTAATCTATCGATTAAGAATCAAAATGTAGATGCATTGTCACTCCTGAGGACTAAGATAGAATGTCTCCTTTCTAGTAAAAAGGGTCTCCGGTCCTCTACACTCACCAAATAAAACACAGCAGCAGCATGGGTATATATACCAATTTTAATGGTGATCGATTGAACAGTATACTTTATAATGATTTCTTATATTTACGCGAACACGACGCATTGGGTGCGTTTGGCAGAAAAAAGCGCTAGCAAGCGCTTGTAAGCAAAATGGCGATCGCAAGCGGTAAGCGCTTTCAAACCGTAAGTAGCTATTTTCCTCTAGGATACGAAGTTAGTTTTAACCGGGGAACCTAACCTAATTTAAATACATCTTTGTAAAGTATTCATATTAAAAACTTACCAATCATGAATTTTTAATAACATGTATATGTTTATTCATGTCATTATATTACTTAAAACTAATATTGCACAAAACAACTTATAAACTCTACGTCAAAACAAACAAATTAAATAAGCAAAATGGCGGATTGTGTCAGCGCTACTGATAGCAATCGTGTCCTGGCCGAAAACTATTTCAGCGCTTGTAAGCGCTTGCTAGTGCTTTTTTCTGCCAAACGCACCCATTGATTAAAACTACTTTTACGGATTTTATCGCGTTTAATTATTTTTATTTATATTTTTAATTCCCGACGTTTCGGGTGCTTTCCAGCACCCATGGTCACGGGGGACTGAGGTGACTGATGTCCCAATGTCATTGTTAAGAAGTCAAAATGTCATTGTTAAGTGCAGAAGGTACTCCGGGTTTAACATTGACACTGACTCACCCCCCGTGACCATGGGTGCTGGAAAGCACCCAAAACGTCGGGAATTAAAAATATAAATAAAAATAATTAAAAGTATAATTAAACGCGATAAAATCCCTAAAAGTAGTTTTAATCAAGTATACTTTATGTACCACAGTGCCATCTAGTGGTGAGTTACTACAATATGGATACGATAAAAATCTTTCTATGAAAAAAAAATACATAAATTATGCTATGTGGCAACTTTCATCGTAATGGGTCAAACGGTGTCGAAGTCTTAATCGACTTTTCATCTCAAACCTACATGCTTTTGTATATGATAATATATTGGCCAAAACCTTCTAACTTAGGTGAAAAGATTAAGTTTTGCCGTAATTGTTTAAAATACAGCCATGTTCAAAGTAATAGTCTATGTTAGTGTTTTAGCGTTTAATGTGCTGTTTTTACTACCAACCTACCTTTTATTATTGTTTCAAGTGTAATTATTTTGGTTAGCCGTATTCATGCAAAGTTTAACTTTTAAGTAATTGCAGCACTTTCTTTATTACTTTAAATCGTGTATATGGTATGTACCTTTACGGTGTTTTAGTGTTAGCAGTTATTCGGAGATATACAACTAACATTACAGTCTGTCAGAAGTCCACTGCTGAACATAAGTCTCCCTATATATTGGGGGAGGGGGAGGTATTTGCCATAATTACCACTCTTGGAATGCGAGTTGGCATCTGCAGCTTTTTTTAGTCGTTCTTAGAACGACGGATGACGCTGAAGCCTACTCCTGGTTTGACTCCCTTTGTCGCCTCTTACGACACCCACGGGAACACATGAGGCAGTCAATATTCCTACACCGTCAAAAATATAAAGGTACTCACGTACAGGACTCCTCATGCGCGCCAAACTATCAGCCTCGTGTCTATAATAAACGCTGTTGTTTTCCGCACTCACTCGTACGGTCGGACTCTGGCAGGCTCTCGAGTCGCGCGCCATGTTGGACGCCGGCACGTAATACCTGTCAAGCTCTTGTAACTGTGACAAGCTTTTCTTGCGAAGTGTATCGCTGTAGACCAAGGGCGGTGGTAAATACTCTTCCGGTGGCCGTAGCTGTTCCAGTGGCAGCTAGAATAGTTTTCAGTTTTAGTGTGATAGGTATCTGAAGTGTTGAGTTATTTTATAGCGGATTTTTATACATTCTATCAAGTTACGCAAAGGAATTATTCGTAACACTTCCAGTATCGAATAAATAAATATAAAAAAATGAGCGTGGATGCGTCCGCTATCTTTCACATCGGGTAATTCCAAGAAATTGATTTTTAATGAAATTTTAAATTTTCTTTTGTGATTTGGCTCAGCACTTGTACTCATTTTACAATATTTAATTTAAATTACTAAATCATTGACGATAAAATCTGATCAATTTCACCTTGCGGCATAGTCGGGTTAAATTTGTATTCACGCTTCAAATATAAGTAAATAGAACGACTTCGATAATATATATTGTGTAGGTAGGTAAAGAAAAGAATCAAATTGATTAATTCTAAGCATACTATAATTAAATATAATTTCTACTGAGAACTATATTTGAGACTTTATTCGGTGTAACTCGAGGCTTTAGCCATATAAGGATTGTAATAAGACCATACCGTGTAACTTGGTATTTTTTTGAATTGCTTGCATTGGAAACCGTCACTTGAAACCTACCTTCATACCAACGAGAACATTAACTACTTAATCTTTGTTAGAATTAGGTATATAAGAACTGTAATATTAAAATAAAGCAGTCTAGCCTAGTCTAGTATTCTTGTTTTAACCGTCATCACGAGTCTTTCATTTACCGAGAGTTTTTTTTGTGTCGTAATTTAATTTATTTAAAAAAATGTATTCGACGTTTAGCCCTGATTTTCTTTTCTTTGTAGCTGTTATTGTTTGTTTCACTTATTAAATTTATGCATGTTGTACATTTAAATAGACTCCATTTTTGTTGCTCGTATTTGTGCTATGTCCTTTAAACGATGAAAGATTATATTGGTGTATTTCCATTAGTGAGAACCTGTTATTGGCTTCTTGTAAATTTAACATGTTATTTACTTAAGATTTGTAAGCTGTTGGTTTTCCATAACGTAAAAATAAAATAAAATGGTAATTAACAATTTCATTGCTGCTCTCCAAAGATATATAAAAAGGATAGACAGGTTACACACTAACATAATTGTATCTTAGGTGGCGCAGGTAGTACTATATCTACGTACAGTTATTTATTATGATGTTTTACGATGAGCGCTTGGACCTTAGCTCCCACGTCTATATTTCTATAAAGATTCTGTTAAATTCTGATTATCGACTGTACAATGCACGAAATAAAATTAAATGAAAAAAGATTAATCCATTAATTTCTGTTGTCAGGAATATGAAATCTGGATTTAAATATATATATATATATATATATATATATATATATATATATATATATATTTTTATTTTTTTTTTTAAATATATACTAGTGACTAGTGAGTTTGGTCACGTGGAAAGAATGAATGAGGAAAGAGTGACAAAGAAAATTTATGTTGCAGAAGTGAATGGCAGAGTCGGAAAGGGACGTCCTAGGCAAAAATTTATCGACCAAATTGGCGATTTATTGAAAATGGGCCAAATTAGGAGTACCCTTAACCGACAAGCATGTATGCGTAGGTGTATGGATGTGAAGGAGGCGAGAGAGGTGTGTCAGGATTGTGCCAAATGGAAGTCTGTAGTCTCTGCCTACCCCTCTGGGTGACAGGCGTGAGTGTTTATGTTATGTATGTATAATAGTGACATATTGGGGAGGATTGGGCTGTGTGTTCCAGACGGGTACGTATGGAAACGGCGGCGGCCGCGGCTGCTCTCCGTGCCGCGCGCCCGAACCAATTTACTGCATAAAGCACCTTTAACGCGAACGTTACGCATTCTTAATAGAATGGCTGAAGACATTGACCTATTCTATTGCTCCTTGAGTTAATTTACTAGGGTGGGATTGTTTACAATTTGTTACAGTTAATTTCTACATTTTTGTTATGCATAAAAAGAACTACACTGTCGCATTAGGTGATTCCTGTCATGATAGTTGTTAGTTTCGATAAAATAAAATAAAATAAAAATTAATTATATGATATTAGATAACTAGGTAAGATCTACCAATAAATATCAGGATGAATTTAATAAATCCAATTTAATGTCATCTCATCGTGCCTCTTTACTAGAAAAAGGTACTCCGGTTCGCATCACTCACCATATGATTATGTGCAGCATTATGATGCTTTTTCACACTATTATCTTATGCAAGCGTGGTTTTTCTCTCGTCCAGTTGATCATAATAGGCTCGCGTTAGATAATTCATTATTAATAACATCAGTAGTTATCGTAAGAGACAAATACAACGATTTCAAGGCTTCAGTTACAACCATATAGTAAAAACTAGATGTAAAATAAAATACCCAGACCGGTGTCGGGGCAGCTTCAAAAGTGCAAGACGTCTGGTACTGCGACCCAACCTCCAGCGTGAGAGGCTCTGATCCGGCAGTGGACTTTTGCGGGCTGAAGAAAAAGAAACAAACGTGTACTATTAAATAATTCCTCATCACTCAAGTAAATTTTATATTCTGTTAATAACTAATCTTTATGTTCTTTTCTACGCAGAACATATGCCCCATAGAATGTATTATAGGGTGGGCAACTAAAGTTTTCATTATTTTAAATTAGTGTCAGGAAAATGTTGTTGTCTTTATTTCATGTTGTTACGACACTTACGGAATGCTAAGCGTAAGAGAATCCTCTGATAAAAAATGATAATAATTTATTATTGTCACCAAAAAGTCTTAACAAAAATTAGACTTAAAAGCGCTAGATAAGTCAAATAAAAAGGATGTACATCGCAAAAATAAAAGAGAAAGCAAAAGATATCCTTACTATCAACAAAGCAGACAAAGAAATTAATCTATCGCTAATTAACTAGAAGGAATCGTAGTAGTCAGGACACAAGCGCTCGCCTTAGAATTTTATACATGTTAGCCAAGCCTCAGCCAACGCGAGCGTAGGCAAATTGATATACGGCGAGTGCTACCTACAGTCTACACGTTGGTCAAGTTCGAAAGAGACCAATTCTAAGGTCAATATTCACGAGTTTTTGTGGAGCTATTTACATGTTGGCCGTAATTAGTCGTCATTGAGAACTGATATGATATGGACGACGTAGAAGTTATTGCAGCTTCTGCTATTTATTTAATAAGTGCATATAATTATTATATCAGTGTACTCCGCAGTAAAAGAAAAAAAACTTAAAGATGTCCTCGTTAGTATAGAGAAATTGTCGAAATTATTTTATAGTTGCAACTTATTAAAATCAATATCTCATCGGGACGGACGACAAGCTGTAACTGACATGGGCGACTAACATGTGGACGCGACTTGCCGAGTGCAAGCGAGCGCCTTTGATTTGTACAGAAAAACCGACACTGTTCCGAAGTGGACGAGTCGTAGCGAGCAATCCCGAGTGGCGGCAAGGCACGCCAAACGAACCGTATACACGTTGGCGTTCGCCTGCACTCGGCCAGCTAGGCGAGCGTCGACGAGCAATGGCGAGGCTGGACAAACGGGCTGTCTATACGTTGGCGCTCGCCTTCGCTCGGCCAACATACATAATATGTATAGCCGGCTTTACAGTGCGCGAGCAAACCGAGCTCGATCCTCAATGTAATTTAAATGCTGATTTATTTTGATATTATTCATTTGATGTTGTATTAATTTTATTTATATTACAAAGGTGGTGTTACAAAATTTTGAATTTAAAAAAAAATTGAAATTAATATTAACCTGTAAGCCAAGCCATGCGCACTTTTGATCGTACAATACCTACCTTACGTCCGCCAAGCAGTGATCTAATTTGATCAGAATTACTTAATATTAATGATTACGCCACAACTTCTTAATATGAATTGCTTTGTTTTGTATTAAGAATCACTTGGGATGGAACAATTTTATTCAGTATAAATTATAATATAACATATAATATAGCCTCGGAAAACCAACAGCCGATGGGAAAAGATTCCAAAGTACAGGAAAGCGATAGTTGCATGGAACTCAGTACCGTACGAACCTTGTGGCAACCTACGGAGTAGGCCAATGTTCAGTCGGTAATATACTTTAATGGACGGTAGTAAGTGGGGTGAGATAGATAATAAATATTTCTTATTTAAGAATTATTTTTATCTCTACTTTTATTTACAAGTAATATCTGTTCAGCTGATGATTGCTCGATGTCACAAAATTCTTAATAATACAAGGCATCAGCGTAAACTAATGTTTAATTAAAGACTTAAAGTTGTAAAGTAAAACATTTTATTAATACAATACAAAAATGTAAGGTACAATCTATATACATCCCTAGACATGAGTTTAACGTGTGGTTGGGCGGCGGGCCTTAGGGTTGCCGAGTCCGATTCCCCGGTCGAGCCTTGACCCTACTACGCGAGATGTTATACTAGATGGACTGTTTACGCGGTAAGCTTCCTCTGCTTCAACAAAATGGCGGATGTAGCATGCGGTTCCTTGACAATGCACTTGCTCTTCCGAAATCTATTGTTTGCCAAGATTATGAAGGAATCCTGCTTGAGCACATTAGGAGAAGTGAAAGGAGCGGGTTAGCTAACAAACAAATACTCAAGCAGGCATTGAGTTATAGGAAAAAGAAACACACTTACCGGTGTGTGACTTCGATGCGGCTTGGACGCTTCTGTTGCTGCGGTGCGACTTCTGGCGGATCTCCTGAGGCCCCAGGGATGCTGTCCTGGCCAGTGGTGCGATGAAAGAGAGCGGTGCGCGACGACATCTCACACTAGGTGAGGCGGTTACTCCTGGAACTCGACTGCTCCAGTGCGCGTGGGCAAGAGCCCTCTAGGACGCGACTGTCCCAGGCGGTGTGGTTGCAACTAGCGGCGCAAAGGCAAGAGAGCGCTCGAGCCCAGCGCGCGAGCTTATATCGGCTTCTTTCCCACCGAAGTCGGGCGCCATTCTCATTGGTTGCGAGAATCAAGCAACATTCTAGAATCTCTTCTTTCCCCTCTCACCCCACCACCCCGGTGTGTACGGAAGGGATAGGTCGAACGAAGGACAACGCTTGGCAAGTATACCCTCGATTAAAATAAAAATACGAATGGTTTTCCGCGCAACCAACGTGTGTATAGTATGTGTGTGTCTGTCTGTGGTATCAAGTTGTCCAAACGGATTAACCGATTTTAATTTATTATTTTTTTGTGTGAAATGTTATTTGATCGAGAGTGTCAACCATGATTCAAGAAAATATGTTAAAGATGGAGACCAATTTCTATAGGTTTGATCGATTTGAAATTTGGTATTTTGTTATTTCAATGATATTGCTAAAATATGATAAAAGTGATCTGATGCTGAAGCATCGCCTGAAAAATGCGGAAAACTCAACTCCTTACCAACAGCAGAGGTACCAAGTTCAGGACCAATTCCCCTGGTGATACATCTGTTCATGGACGACGGTATACGATGTAGTACCGTTGATGAAAGTGGTAATAAATAATATTTTACTTTTAAGAATTTTGTTTTGCTTCGTGGTTTTTTAGTTTTTATTTATTTTAGTATTTAGCTGTATGTTAGACGCATGTAGATACAATATTATCAAATTTTATGTCAAAAATTAAAACCGAATAAATTATCACGTCTCGGTACGCGTACCATATAATACGTTTTTCACATACTGAAGTAGCACGCACGTGTGTAGAGTATGTGTGTGTCTGTCTGTGGTATCGAGTTGTCCAAACGGATTAATCGATTTTAATTTATTATTTTTTTGTGTGAAAGGTTATTTGATCGAGAGTGTTCTTAACCATGATTCAAGAAAATATGTTCGGCCGTTTAAAGATGGAGACCAATTTCTATAGGTTTGATCGATTTGAAATTTGGTATTTTGTTATTTCAATGATATTGCTAAAATATGATGAAAGTGATCTGATGCTGAAGCATCGCCTGGAAAATGCGGAAAACTCAACTCCTTACCAACAGCAGAGGTACCAAGTTCAGGACCAATTCCCCTGGTGGTACATTTGTTCATGGACGGCGGTATACGATGTAGTACCGTTGATGAAAGTGGTAATAAATAATATTTTACTTTTAAGAATTTTGTTTTGCTTCGTGGTTTTTTAGTTTTTATTTATTTTAGTATTTAGCTGTATGTTAGACGCATATAGATACAATATAATGATTTCTTATATTTACGCCAACACTACACATTGAAATAATACTAGTTTTTACGGAATTTATCGCGTATATTTAACTTTTTAAATACCCGACGTTTCGAATGCTTTACAGCACTCATGGTCACGTGCGGGACTGAGATGTTCAACGTCCATATGTCATAGTTAACCGCGGTTACCATAGATTAAAATTTAACTTTTGTTCCGAACTATACAGTATGAAATTATGGTATCTTGAAGTCTTGCAGTTGTATGCTGGTTGGGATTTAATTTTATGTATTATCGGATCCCAAGCAGATGGTAGCACCCAGCCATCTTCTCTATTGAAATTAGGATGTTTTTTGATTTCAATAGCCTCGCGAATCATCCTTGGAAGGAATCGGTGTTCTTTAGCGAGGATTTGCGGTCTATCAAATCTGATGTAGTGACGGGGGCGAGTGTACGTGTTCACAGACTGCAGACTTCCCGGAGCGTCGATTCTTCACATCAGCTATATGTTCTTAAACGCGGGTTTTTATTGATCTTTTAGTTTGTCCTATGTAGGAGAGACCATTTTCACAATCAAGCTTGTACACTCCTGCAACTTGCAGAGGGACATTACACTTGACTGATGGTAAAAACTGATCAATCTTCTTCAGCGGCTTGAAGTATGTTTTGATGGAAGCACGCTTCATGATGTAGCCAATCTTGTCAGTGACTCCTCTAACATATGGCAGTACAGCAGGTACACTCTCGACTGTGGCCGGCTTCACTCGTTCACTGTGACGTAGGCGAGGGACGCGAAGCTTGTTGTCATGCAAAACTTGCTTGACATGGTGGAGCTCGGCAGCCAGGTGTTTACTGTCACAGATCCCTTCGTGCTCTCTGAAACAAAGATTTACCCACGGTAGCTAACTGTGAAGGATGGTGGTGAGAATCACCGTTTAAATATCTATCTGTATGGGTCTTTTTTCTATACACAGTATGGCTCAAGGTGTTATCAGGATTCCGAATTACTAACACATCTAGAAAAGCTAAGGAATTGTTTGTCTCTAACTCCATTGTGAACTGAATTTTATAATTTATAGAGTTAAGATGGTCTAAAAATGCAGTTACTTTATCTAAAGTTAAACGTCGGGTATTTAAAAAGTTAAATATACGCGATAAATTCCGTACAAACTAGTATTATTTCAATAGATACAATATTTTCAAATTTTATGTCAAAAATTAAAACCGAATAAAGTATCACGTCTCGGTACGCGTACCATATAATACGTTTTTCACATACTGAAGTAGCACGCCCAGTACATAAATCTATCGTTAGTTATATAAAGCCATTGCAAAAGTTGTTGCAAAGCAACGTGGTTTTGGTTATGTATTGTTGGCAGCATAATAAGAGTGCCAAATGGTGCTGATAAATTATGTAAGATGTTGCTGGATTTTTTATGACTGCGCACAACATAGCAAATTAGAATTCAATTTTACTATAGTAAAGCAAGCTGAAAACTAAAAACAGAAATATCAACGTTTTATTGGTAATTGTGCTGTAATTTTTAAATCCATATTAGGAAAAATAAAAAAAAAAACTCCACATCCACCTTTAAGATATACTAGACTACATCGTATCTTTAAATTCAAATTCAAATTGTTTATTGCATGTCACATTACAAATTTAAGATAGTACAATTTTGATAGGTATACATGTGACGCCCTGCAAGGACATAGCAACACTAGAGGGCTAACTATTTTCGTATTATCTAATTTTTAAACATAAATTATAAAATATCATATCATCAACATCCAATATAATTTATATTATCAAAGTATTCTTACTTTATGATTTCTTATATTCGTACTTTGTCGTTATATATCGTCAAAAAATTCATTTAAATTATAATAGCATTTATTAATAAGAATTTTTTTAATTGTTTATTAAATTGCACAGGATTTTTCAAGATTTTTATGGAATTCGGTAAATGGTTACAAATCTTTATTGACATAACGTGAGGGCTGTTCGAAACTAATTTAAATTTGGAGAAGGGTATCTTAAGCTTATATATAGTCACCTATTAAAAAAAAAAACAAAAGAATAAATACTATTATTTCTTTTGGTTTTTTAATAGGTGAGTAGAATTTTGGGTGTTTCCTAACGAATTTACAAGACTCGAGGATGTAGATAGGCGTGTTAAAATGTTATTTTTAATGAAGTGGGATATACATGATTCCATTTTGTCTAAATTTATTAATATTCGTAGACACTTCTTTTGTAATATAAATAATTTGTTTACATCTTAAAAGTTTCCCCACAAAATGATGCCATAGGAGAGTACAGAATGAGCATGTGCATAGTAAGCTGCAAGGGCAGTCTTAAAATTATTCACACGTTTAAAGTGTTGCAGAGCATAAATAAATAGGGATATTTTTTTTGCAACTTTTTGTATGTGCTGTTTTCAACTCAAATGTGTATCCAGGTCTATTCCTAACAAAGTACCAGAGTTAACGGTTTCTAGTTTTGTGTTTTTATAGTTAAAAGATAATTTGTAAACCATTGGTAGAGTTTAAATTGAATAATTTTTGTTTTATTAAGGTTAGGTTAAGTAATTTTATCTAATGTATAGTTCAATTTTGTAGTTAAATCTGGGAAATTAGTGCAAGAGATTAAGATGGAGATGTTATCGGCAAAGAGCACACATAGATCGTCCAGTATGTTTGGGAGATCATTTATGTAAACAAGAAACAAAACACAACCCAAAACGCTACATTGAGAGATAGAGCCAGTAATGAGAGTTGCATCCGATCTGACATGAGTAATTTTGCCTGTCTTGAGGTCGGTATTTTCAATTTCTACATATTGGAAGCGGTTATCAAGATATGATTTGAACCAATTATGAGCTATTCGCATAATTCCTGTTTGATATCGTTTATCCAATAGAGTTCTATAACAGACTCTGTCATAGGCTTCACTCATATCGAGCAAAAAGCCTACTGCGATTTTTTATCGTCGATTTTGTCTAGGATGTTTTTACATATTTATAAATTGCTAAGGTGGTAGAGTAGTTTTTCGTAAAGCCATTTTGGTTTACATGTAAAATTTTATATTTTTCATAAAATAAACAAAGACGTTTCGCAAACATTTTAAATATTTTAGCAGACGTAGGTAACAGAGCTATAGGTCGATAATTATTTATGTCAGTAGGTTCGCCCTTTTTATGCAAGGGTTTGATAAGGGATATTTTGAGGGCATCTGGGAAGATTACTTCTGAAAAAGATTGGTTTACCAATATTATATAGGGGATTGTTAACAAATCAGCACAACTTTTAATCAAAATAGGAGTCATTTCATCAATGCCGAAAGATGATTTATTTTTGAGATTTTTTATTATGGTATTCATTTCATTAGTTTCTACTGGGTTTAAGAAGAGAGTTTTTTTGGATGGATTTTGTCAAAGTTGTTTTAATTAAATTACGGTTATTTCAGTGTAAATTTCCTATAGATGTATAAAAGGTATTAAATAAGTTCGCTACTATTTTATCACATAATATAATACGTTTATCTGGTATTTTCAGTTGAACATTTCTATATTTTCGTGAATTTTTGTTAGTTATGACTTATGACTTGTTATTTATGATTTGCCAGATAGTTTTCGTTTTATTTGGAGAATTTTCAAATTTATATTTGTTACATAGTTTTTTTGGAGAAATTGATGGCTTTTTAATATTTTACAATACTGTTTATAATGATATTTAAAATTTTCATTTTTGGTTTTGGAAACCAATAACTTTAAAAATATTTTATAGCGACACGATGTTTTTAATCCTACTGTTAAATACTTTTTCTTTGGGGAATTTTTAATGTTTATTTGGAATTTTGGTATACACTTATTTAAAGCTCTTTGTAAGATTCACTAAATATGTTATAATTTTCATTTACATTTTTGTTAGGTTTGAGTATGTCAATCCAATTTATATTAGATATTTCATTTTTGAATTTAATTATATTTAAGTTATTGTATCTTCGTTCATATAATAAAAATTGCTTTAAGTTTTGTGTTGGAGACGGTATAGAAATTAATAAACTACAGTGAAAACCAAATTCATGAACAGCTCCTTTGACAATCCACAATGCATTTGAAGCTGTTTGGTGTAATTCTGGTGGGTTGTTTAATCTTTTGGCGGAAGTTATACGATAACATTAACTTAGAGAGCCTATTTTTTCGCTATTATTTGTTAGGAAGTCTACGTTAAAGTCGCCATCTATGATAATATTATTAGAATAAGATTCAAGATTTTTTATAGACATGAATAGATACTTCGATTTCCCTTTTGCTATTAGGCCAGTAGATTTTAATAATTAAAAGGTTTATTTGAGAGATTTCAGTAGCACATCATTCAAAAATCATTTCGGTGGACAACGAAGACGTATCTATTCGTTCGTGATATTCTAATGTGTTTTTCATTAGTATACTTTATTTTATTTTTATTTTTTATTTTATTTTAATAAGGATAACAACTGCGTATATCACTAAATAACTACAATTTCAAATTTACTTCAAGTATGCCAATAACAGTTATCCACATACATACTCCACCACCGTCATGCTCCTCCCGACAGAAAGATGAGCTTACGGAGTATCCTTCTATTTTCAACAAATCTTTGCTTTGTTTATTTAACCAAGACTATGATATACATATAACATGAAAATTACATCTATCCTCTATAAATGCCTCTAGAAGGTGAGTTTTATTACAAATAATTTGCATATTTTGAAACATAATATTAAAATAAACTCTGAAAAGTAGAGTTAATAGTTATATTGTCTTTTCTTGGTCCTACTCCTTTTAATATAAACTATTGACATGTAATTATATTTACTGAAGACATAGCTAAGCTTAGTAGTGACCTAGGGACCTAGTTACACCTCTGTAGACTCTGCGGGGGCTGACCGCTAAGTGAGCGGCGAAAATTTTTTTGCGCCCAGAAACAAATAAGGGCTACCCTCCGATAAACGGGGGAGGGAGGTGGTGAAAGCTCAAAGCATAACACGCAGCCGGCTGCGTGGTTATGTGGGGCTCACCAAGAAACCTCAGTGCCTTACCCACTAAACACCACCTGTGAGATTGGCTATAACCTGTTAAGATCATTCAGCCATATCGGAAGGGGTGAAACACCCTTGGGTGAAAGAGGTGTGCCGTGAAAGAGATGCGCAGGAGCGGCGAGCTGAAACAGCCGCTATTTTTACAACTGGCTGACGCAACCGCTCCCCACTTAAGTAACGGGCGATTGCGTCATGACACGTGTCGTATAGTTATCGTCGATGGTGTCTCTTTCCTAGTGTAGTGGTATTGGCAGTAGTGATGTTGGGAGTGGTGGTGCTGAGATTAGTGGTGACGGGATTACTGCACGCAATTGAAGGAGGGCGGGAGGTGCTCTTCGAACTAGGTAAGACACATCATTTTATTTTATAGAGCGGATGTGTACGAAGTAATTCTTTGTGAATAGATTTCCGCACAGTAAGGCCTGATTCTATTAATTATTTTCAGTAACTGTTCAACATGTACTAATAGTTTGTTTAGTCTTAGTTTTGTGTGTCATTTGAATCGTGATATCATTTCGAGCAATATCGCGCCCATCCCGATTTCACTCTTCCTCTTATCCGATCGAAATCATAACTAATAAGATGATAGCGTTAGCTTTTCAAAGCGATATCTGGAAGGGTATAATATGAGAAATAAACGCCCATTTTTATACTAATAACAAAATTGAATGACAAAATTTGATCTTTTCCATTAATTTATCGCAACATTCCCAATTAGTATACATAATAAAATTTTATTCATTTTGCTACCATTTACTTATAAAAATATTCTTTCGGACAATCCAAATACAAAGTTTACTCATATATCTTAGTCAATTACAAATGATTCACTTTTGTTAATCAAATAGGTTGATAACTTCTGGAGTGGTCCCGAAAATTTGGAGATATAGTTCCATACTTAAAATTAGGCACTTAAGGTTGGGAAAATAGGGTTCATACAGTTTTTAATAAAAATATTTAGACGGCACTCTAGTCGTCACCTTGAACTTGAAAATATTCCTTTGTCCACTTAAAAGGATTAAACTATTAAGATTTTTCATTAAAAGTATAAAATTGAATTCAAAATACGTAAAACCATTGAACCAGCCGTGGTAGCTCAGATAGTTAACGTTCGTTGTAAATATAACAGAACGCGAGTAACCCGGGTTCGATCCCCGCCAGCACCGATGAAATTGTTAATTGCAATTTTAAGTGCTGATTTACCACGTTCTCGGTGGTGAAGGAAAACATCCTGAGGAAACCTGCATGTCTGAGGAATAAGGAAAAAAATATTTCGAAGACAGTGACAGCTGTGGGAAGCTGGGCACTGGCCTCCTCTAATTTCTGAGAGGGTTTTAGGGCATGGAAGTGTCCGCGGCGCTGCCCCAATGCGTGTTGACGAACTTCACATGTCTTCGAAATATTTTTTTCTTATTCCTCAGACATGCAAGTTTCCTCATGATGTTTTAATGTCTCATGATGTAAATCAGCACTTAAAATTGCGCTTAAAATTTCATTGGTGCAAGCGGGGATCGAACCCGGGTTGCTAGCATTTTGTTATATTTACAGCGAGCGTTATCCATCTGAGCTACCACGGCTCACCCAGCATAACCCATATATATATAATTCTAACCTCGAAAGCATATAGGTTTCTAATCCTGTCCGGTGCAGACGACTAATCTCCGTTGAGATCACGCTGATCGAGATTTGGTCTGGAGGATATTATTACTCAACGTATGACCGGCCTTGTTTTTAAAAACATTTACTTCCTTGTGACTACTTTGATGGTGAACTTAATGAACCAATTAAAGTTGAAGTTTGAGGTAATCTGAAGCCCAAACAATGGAAAGCAGATGAATGGACATACAAGAAATACATTTTTATTCTCAAGAAATGCATTCTGAACACATATTATTTATATACTACATATAATACTACTAACATAGTAGTAACTAACTAACTCTTTCTAATAACAACTAAGAAATAAAGTGTACCCCACCTGCCTGCCTGCCCACGTGGCAAAAATGGTAAATATCCCTCCTATGAGATAATGCTTGGAGAGAACATCGGTAGCAGCGAACTTTGATAGTACGTAATGAATGAAAAGTGAATGTGTAGGGATGGCGTAAGAAAATCCATTACCATATCTCATGGGTGACGTAGAAGGCGAGATAGGGAAATGAAATAGGAGAAAACCTCAAAGTAATAAAAGAAATGTGATTGTCGACCCGCCTGCTATTCTTTAAACTATAGAGAAAAGCATTCCATATCGTATAGCAATTATATCCTTTGGTAGGTCTATATTTTTACGTGGTAGAGCCATGCTGCAGTTATATTAGTAGTATAGTTGTAGCACTAATGCGTTGACTCGACCGGGGAAGGACCACGTTTTTACAGAATACCAGCGTAAAATAGTAACATAATGCTGCTGTGTTTCGTATGGTGAGTTTAGAGAACCGGAGACCCTTTTTTACTGGAAAAGAGGCATCCCATCTTACTTCTCACGGGTGACAACGCATTTTGATTCGTAACCGAGGAAAGATGTAGATGTCTATGGGCCACAGCAACCACTTACTATCAGGTGGACTGTGGGCTCAGCTGACTTTTAATAGGTTATAATGAATCAATTAATGAATAAATTCTAATCGATAAGCTACGTAGCTACGCATTATTACATCACGATAAGCGGCGAGCGTACCAAATTTTGTTAGAGCAACACGCCTGTGAAAGTTTAATTTTTATCTGTCCTTTCAGGCCTTTTTCTAGTAATTTTCAGGCTGTTATCCAAACGATTTTATAAATCACCACCTCATTTTTAATTCTTTTAATGGCCTTTTTTGTAAATATATAACTGAAACATAGTTAATATGCGCTTATTAAAATTGTAAACAAAAGTTGTAATGTTTCAATTATCTCTATCTCTAAATCACAAATCGATATAATAGAAGTATCAATTATATCAATCTGTACTTAAGACTAACTTGGCTAAAATCAATCTCGGAAAAAATATGTATATAAGTCTCAGTATTTACATACCTACTATCATTAAAAGTGTGCACTTCTGAACATAGGCATTGCCCATACATTGCCACGAAGGATGATCCCCGAGCTCCTTAGTCCGATGAGGCTGCCCATTAGCTAACAGCACTAACATCATAAAAGGTAAAATGAAGTACAGTTGTTTCATCAGATTGTCACTTCATTTAATAAGAGACCTTTTCCTCTCTATTAAAATTACTTTATAAAAATGACTATGTAACGAATATAAATGAATTTAAAAGATTTTCCTCTTAATCTGACTAAAATGAAAAACAAAAAGTATGATAATGGCAAAATATTCCTTTGTCATTTTTATCAGCCCATAACAACCGTGATCGCCACACGTTTGGTTAGTGGATTAGCGAATGTAGTGCAGGATGTAGAAGATTTTTCACTGTCTGTCGTTGGCTTTTAAGTTTGGCATATTACAGATGATATACCGCTATGTACTGGAGGCTGCTCTGGTTTTTCTGGTCATTTTTATGGTCACCTCGACGTGCAAAACCAAGGAATGAAATATCGATGCGGGGCGAAACATCGAGCAATTTCTTTTTTTTTTTATAGGATAGGGTGACAAACGAGCACACAGTCCACCTGATGGTAAGTGGTTGCTGTGGCCCATAGACATCTACATCTATCCTCAATTACGAATCAAAATGCAGATGCGTTGTCACCCGTGAGGACTAAGATGGAATGCCTCGTTTCCAGTAAAAAGGGTCTCCGGTTCTCTACACTCACCATACGAAACACAGCAGCATTAAGCTACTATTTCACGCTGGTATTCTGTGAGAGCGTGGTCCTTCCCCGGTCGAGTCGACCCATTCGTGCTACAACTATACATCTAATATAACTGCAGCATGGCTCTACCACATATAAAATTTTTATAAATTCTTCGTCAAATGTGAATTAATTTTGATGATTCTTATTTTATTCAAATAGATTTTACTTCAGAAGAGGTCTTTTATTAATTTAGAGAAAAACTTCAAAAAAATCCAGCAGCAAAATAGGCGATGAATTTTTTACAGTAAGTAGTTACGTATTTAGACGGTTTGGGACTGTGATATTCCTAAGTCCGCTCAAAAGAGTAAAAATAATACTTTTGAAAGTATTATTTTTAGCCTTTTAACGACATCAAAAAACTGAAAACAAGCTGGCGTCAAAAACCATAAAAATTGGTTAAAACTACTTTTACGAATTTCATCGCGTTTAGTTTTAATTGATTTTTTTTAAAGTAAAAGTAGATTTAATCAATGTTTAGTGTTCGCGAAAATATGAGAAATCATTACGTAAACTGTAAAAATAATAAAATAGCTTATACGTTTTAGCTCTTTGCCACAAAAGTTATTTTTAAGTCTAAAACATCTTTAAATTAACTTCTTCCAAATAATTGTACTGTCATTTATAAAATTAATAAATTAGCATATTTACCAGTTTCGACTTTAATTATATTAAAGTACTATTTAACATGTACTAATTCTATACACGTCCAAATTTTAAAGTAAAGGCAAAGTAGTGAGTTGAAATATTATAAAGGGTTTGAACGAAACGATTTTATTTGACCATTATTGGAAACAATAAAAATAAAGGTTCGTGTGCAATACAATAAAATAATTAAAGGCTTGTAGCAGATTGCCCGAGGCCCTTTTATAAGAACAGGTAAGAATAAAAACTACTGACGTGGTAATATTAGAGTGTCAGGCGTCGAAATAATCCGCCAGCATCTTCTGAGATACACTTGAAATAACTATAATTTAAGCAAACACCGTGATGGCTACTTCTTAGCGAGCTTCACATTTCACATTGAAATATTATAAAGGGTTTGAACGAAACGGTTTTATTTGAAAATTATTGGAAACAATAAAAATAAAGATTCGTGTGCAATACAATAAAATAATTAAAGGCTTGTAGCAGATTGCCCGAGGCCCTTTTATAAGAACAGGTAAGAATAAAAACTACTGACGTGGTAATATTACAGTGTCAGGCGTCGAAATAATCCGCCAGCATCTTCTGGGATACACTTGAAATAACTATAATTTAAGCAAACACCGTGATGGCTACTTCTTAGCGAGCTTCACATTTCACACGATTACGTGTTATAAATTTATATTTCTGCGAATGGATCAAAATGTTTCCAAAAAGTTTACTTCGTTATCTACTTTTAAGCGTTTGGCTTAACAGTTAATTTTTTTCACTAAATTCATTCATCATCATCATAACAGCCCATCACAAGTCTACTGTTGAATGATGGTCTCCCCATGTAATGCCACAAAACAAATTGCTTTGTGGACCTTGCAGGACCAACGGCTTTACGTGCTTTCCAAGGCACGGGGATGAGACACCGCTAACTTCCTGACTCCAGGCAACTACTGAGAACTTCTTGACGGATAAACTCATTAATTGATTTATTTTTACCGACCCAGGATTCGAACCCACGGTCTCACGATCAGTAGTCGCACTACTAAAACTAATAGACCAACGAGGTAGTAAAGCTTTCACTTACCATCAGGTGGAATATGTGCTTGTTTTTCATACTAACTCTATAAAAAAATATCAAAACATATAATAAAAGATGACAAAGAGAAGTTCAATCAGGAGATAGGCAGAACCATCTTCCTAATAACAACTCACAATAATAAAAAGAGTGTTAGTTTTGTAAATTTTTAACTTACATCAAAATTACCGAGTGATAGATTGCCTTTGGTGTTCAATCAGTTGTGTTTCTGTATATAAGAGGTTGAAAATATGTGTACACTTAATGAATGTAAGGTTAAATATATTTAAATTTAGGATTCGTTAACATAGTGTGGCCCAGTAATATCTTATTATGAAATTGCTGCCAGTTTGTTAGAAATTAAAAAACGTGTGCTCTGTTTTCACAGAATTTTTTTTGAAGGTATAAATTGATTTAAGTTTAAAAAATAATATCAAATCATGAAGAATGTAAAATGAGCACCTGCTGAGATGATGCATATTTGTATTTATTTTATGACATTTTAAATTGGTGCTCGCAAAACATTTGGCTCAAAATGACCATAATACCACTAGACCACTAGCTGCGTGAGTGCTTGCTCTGTCCTGCCGGAATCAACAATGCTCGAGAACCAATTCAAAAACATACGGCAAGAAAATTGCTCAACATATATCTGTAGTGCTCACCGGTTACAGAGCAGCCGTTGGTGTCTTCAGAAAACTAAGCGCCAATAACTTTTTCAATGTAAATGCCGCAGTTGGTGTACAGTTTGGACATTGTAAGGGAACATTTTTAGCTCTTCTACCAAAATTCGTTACCACGAACGTCTGCTGATGCCAAAAGCATCCATCCTTATTTTGTTTGTTTGTGGACATGTAGAGTTCTTCTGCTAGAGCAGCGATATTCTCGGTCGAACGAGCAGTTCGAGGCCGGCCAGCTCTAGTGAACCCTGTTGGCATTAGACGCTCAGCCAAATACTTTATTGTTAATGCACATGCTGCAAAATGACTAGTAGAACGATGAAAGTTCAAGCTGCTTTAAAAAAAAACTTTCGAAAATTAGTCGAATAAGCTGTGACAATAATTCTATCGCCATACAGTTTTCCATCCAGTTTCATTTTCTCTTTGTCAACTTTTACGGCATCCATGAGATCAGAAAGTGGTTTTTTTAAGCCAAAACAACACGGCACGACTTATTTTACGAGTAACGTAAATCCACTAGAGATGATTGTAAAGCATGACATCGTAGCTCGAATGAAATTTATACCCATTACCGCATGTCTACTTATGTGGATAGGATATTCTGAGAGGATAATTTCGCAACGTTACACTCCCAATAAATAAAATGGAGTCAATGTTAGTTAGAGGGTAAGACCTTGACTTAAAATCGAAATCGTTAATTAAAAGGGACTCTACGTATGAGAAATGGAAAAATATTAAAATAATTTAAGGCTACGTAAAGTCCGTCAGAACGCATCGCAGCTCAAACTCAAGACCTGCACTTTTTTTCTACCTGAGTCAAACTTGGGTCACTACGCTTTATTGAACTTTGTCGCAAAGTTTAACCCCTGAGCTTTTGATATTTTCACAACATATTTATATATTATATTGTGATATTATTTATTAATTATGAACAAGATGCCATTCAGTGGTAATGTAAAAGATTCTTCTACCTCATATCATTCCGTTGGTATGAAGGAGGCGAAAAAGAGGAATGAAACTAACTATAAAGTAGTTAATAACTACTCAAAATAATATAAGACTGCGGTTGCCCAGATCGATATCAGATAGAAAAATAGATCACCGACCAAGTGACAAGCAAACTTACAAACCACTTGATGGTAAGTGACCACTGCAGTAGGTTGCGTTGTCACTTCTGAGGACTAGGATGGAATTCATCAGAGCCTGTAATTCTACTGCTTCTCTATATAATTCTGACCACATACGAAACATAGCAGAGTAAGTGCTGAGTGTTTGTCCTGCCGTGTTCCAGTCGCAGAAGTTCCACCACCTAGTAAAGATTTGCTGTTTGCAAAACGAAACACAAAGATGAATCTAAATTAGTAACTTAGGTTGTTAAATTCTAAAACCATCGTGCACACCGGCGACATTATAGTAACGAAAAAAAGCACTGAACAACAAGCAATTATCCGCACGAAATCAGGTGCAGACCGTAGCAAATTTACGAGCGAGCACAGATAAACGGTCAACCAAACAACGAACATTTTCCCTCTAATAATATAAAAGCGAAACGGTGAATAAACACCCATTTATACTCGAACGCGGTATTGGAATGGCAGCCGCTGTGTGGACGGGAACGTAAGTGATCCCTTTTTCCTCGTTTAATGCCTCGCTGTTTGCATATTAATGCTCTCTAATGTTTAGTTTTATTCTTGGTGAGATTGTTGAAGCTTTTATTTAGACTTATTTTAAAAGATTCTACGGTCAATTTATGCAGTTTCATTCCAGATGGGATTTAAGGAGGGGAGCTTTATTTTTAAGGCTTTAAAATTAAGACAGTGCTCTTTACCACCATCAGCAACATCAATACCACCTTCGGCGACATTAATACCTACCTTGAGCACTTTACCAATCAGGTATATGAATATTCTTCAAGCAGTGGTTTATTATAGTTAATAAATGTAATGTAATTAATGGAATAGGCGATGCGAAGTTGTTATATAATGTTGTATATATGTGTAATAATATCAGCGTAAAATAGTAGCATAACACACTTGCTGTGTTCCGTATGGTGAATGTAGAGATCTGCCGATCCATTTCACTGGAAATGAGGTGTTCCATCCTAGTCCTCAGGGGTGACAACGCATCTGAATTTTGATTATCAATTGGAGATAAATGTAGATGGCTATGAGCCACAGTATCCACTTGCCATCAGGTGGACTGTGTGCTCGTTTGTCACCCTTATCCTATAGAAAAATGTTGGCCTTAGTATTTGCCCATTTCCTCTTCCCCCAAGAACGGGTTTCGATGAACTTCGACACGGGTTCCCATATAACTCGCTCGAATTGAAAGGCCGCCCGAGGTGGCCGCTCAAAATATCATTTTATTATTTTCAGTTAATGTTACTACGTGGCGGCGTAAGAGGCGGCAAGAGGGAAAATGAACCAAGAGGCGGGCAGCAGCAACTTCCTGATAACAGCCAAATAAAAATAACAAACTGCGGTTGTCAACTCACTTACTAAGCATGGTAAGTTGTAGATTTGGACAAATGTTTTTATATACATTCGAATGATAAATAAATTAGATAAAATAGTAAATGAGTTGGACTCCTATTCGGTTTCTGAATCTGCTCTTTGCGATGTTGAGGACTGTTTCCATTTAGATCCAAGCCCTAGAACGTCCCTTAAAATTTTAAGTCAAAATATCAGGAGTATATCACACAATTTCTCTGAGTTTCTTTCATTAATTGTGAGAACGAAAGTGCACTGGGATGTTATTATCTTAACTGAGTGTTGGCTGCAAAGTGTTCGCACACTCCCTGTTATTAACGGTTATAAGACATTTAGTACAGAAAACAACTACACACAAAATGATGGCGTTGTCGCATATATAAACAGTGATCTTAATGCATCGTTTGAAGAAATTTGCTACCGAAACGCAAATTGTCTTCTTTTAAAGATAAATAAAGATATTGTTATTTTAGCTTTATATCGTTCTCCGGCGGTTAGAGATTGTACTGAATTCATAAATTCACTAGATTCTTTGCTTGTAAAAACAGCGAATGTTAATAATGTTGTTCTTGTAGGAGATATTAACATCAATATTATTGACTCTCAACAAGACCTACATAAGCTTAACTACTTAAATGTGACTGCTTTACACGGCTTGTTACCTGCTCATACTTTTCCTACCCGTAAAGATAGCTGCCTAGATCATGTTATGCTAAAAACCAAACTACCAGCTAAAACCCTTGTTGTAAATTCTGCGTTAACTGATCATGAGACTGTAGCATTTTTTCTCGATAAGAAGGTCCCAAAACAACACAAAATGACGACAATATTTCGTACAAATTATAGTGGAATTACAACTGATCTTGCTAAAATGAATTTTGATTTAGTTTACTCTACACAAAATCCGAATATTGCCGCTAATTGTCTTGTCCAGTCTTTACAAAAAGTCTTAGACGCTAATACTAAGAAGATTGTTTTATCTAGTCGTAAAAAGATTATAAAGCCGTGGATTACTCCAGGACTCTTACGTTGTATGAAGCATAGGGATAATTTACATTAAAAAAAAGAGCCGGAAAATGAAGTACTTAAGTTATCTTTTACGAGATATAGAAATTATTGCAACAAACTTCTAAAAAAAGTCAAGAATGAATATGAAAGAAATCAAATTAGAAATGCAGGTGCAAATAATAGAAAGCTTTGGGAGGTAATAAACAGCATAACCAACAGAAATGCCGCAAAAACATCTTACACTCAACTATTATCAACATGTACCACGCCGAAAGAATCAGTCAATAATGTCAACACGTATTTCGCTAATATTGGTAGACAACTGGCCGAAAAAATTCTTGAGAACTCTGAATTGAATCTTTCTCCTACTATTGATAGCTTAGCCCATTCCATGGTTCTTTTGCCTACTGATGAAGTTGAAATTACATCTGAAATAAATAATCTTAGAAGTGACTGTGCCGTTGGCTGGGATAAAATATCCGGTGGCTTCATAAAACAAAACAAAAAAATTATTGTACCTCCACTTACCCACGTATGTAACCTGGCCCTCACCTATGGCATATTCCCAACAGCTTTTAAAACATCCCTCATTCATCCTGTTTACAAAAATGGAGACCGAGACTGTGTAAGTAACTATAGACCAATATCTATATTACCGTCACTATCTAAAATACTAGAACGTGTGATGAATAATAGGTTGAAAAATTTTCTTGATAAAAATTCCATACTTTCGCCAAATCAATTTGGTTTTCGTTCCGGTAAATCTACAGCTGATGCGGTTCATGAACTAATTGAGTTTATCGTACTTAGCCTCGAGAAAAAAAAGAAAACAATAGGAATATTTTTAGATTTGGCTAAAGCTTTTGACACGGTCTCTGTTCCCATATTGTTGCATAAAATGGAGAAGCTTGGTATAAGGGGTGTACCGTTGCAGCTTTTCAGAGATTATCTTACAGATAGAACACAGTTGGTAAAAATTGATAAACATGTTATTGATGAGCTTCCCATCTGCCATGGTGTTCCCCAAGGAAGTATTCTTGGCCCTACCTTATTTCTTCTTTACATTAATGACCTCTGCAAACTGAAACTAATGAACGGAAAAATAGTTACGTTTGCTGATGACACAGCACTGCTATTTACTGGTGATTCATGGCCAGATGTATTTAACTTCGCTCAGATTGGCTTAAACAGAGTGTCCAAATGGCTACGCGATAATGTGTTAACCCTCAACGTGGATAAAACAAAGTACTTGTCCTTCTCCAAACATAATAATAAATATGCAACCTGCACGGACCATGTTATTACTGCTCATTCTTGCAATTTTCCTTATTGTCTGACATGTTCATGCACACCTTTGCAAAAAGTGAATTCAATTAAATACCTTGGCATTTTGTTGGATGATAAGCTAACTTTTCATGAGCATATTTATTCACTTTCAAATAGGATACGGAAATTAACATATATTTTTAAAAAACTCCGTTGCGTAGCAGATTCTAACACTATTAAATCTGTCTATTTTGCTCTATGCCAATCTTTAATAATATATTGTATTACGTGCTGGGGTGGGGCTACCAAATCATCTCTTCTACCCCTCGAAAGATCACAAAGGTTAATCTTAAAAGTAAGTAACTCTCTTCCATTTAAATTTCCAACCAGTCAACTTTATAAAATTTCCAAAGTTCTTACAGTCCGGCAACTGTTTATTATATACACAGTACTAAAAAAACATGCACAATTAAAATATGACCAAAAAAATACACAGCACACGAGACGCAAAGACCGAGTGTGTACTTCTCATTATGACCATTGTACCTACTTTTCCAGAAGATTTTTTTGCTATCTTGGCGGATACCTGTATAATAAAGTTAACAAGGAACTTAATATTCACTTCCTACCTAAAATAAAAGCTAAAAAATGTATCCATGAATGGTTACTGAAGACGGACTATAAATATACGGAAGATATTTTTAAATCACATGTGTAAATGTTGTAATTTTTGCATTCACTCAGCACACGCACACGCACACGCGCACACACATACACACACACACACACACACACACACACACACACGTAGCATTATTGTTAAATTATGTATATACGCGCAAATGTATTATAACCTATCATTATTGTTAAAATATGTATTCCAAGATAACATACTTTTGTATTTGTTTAACTGGGAGGGAGACCTGATGACCTGAAATACAGGTTCGTCGCCTAGTTTAGGCATCAGTCTCTCACATTAATTTGTGCCTTTTTTTTGTTAAAATTCGATATTGTTAATTTAATGTGGAGAGAAAAATAAATTATTATTATTATAATTATTATTATTATTATTAAATATGGCAAAATATCCCCTCTATGAAGCAATCTATGGAGGTGGCCAATGTTCAGCATTTTTGATTCTTGATAGTGAGACAGCCCATTATTAATATTAAGAATTAATAATTATTTTTTATATAAAGCCGTCAAAATTTCTCTTAGAATTAATATCTTAAACAATTAAAATACATTAATAGGCATAAAGCTAATAAAAATACAATAATGCTTAATGTCTGCACATTAAGCATTATTGTAAAATAAAGGTTTTAATGTTGCGTTTCAAATCAATAAATTATTAAAAACTTTTTTAAAATATTCTAAATTTAATAAATGATAGAAATACTAGTCAAAATATTATAATAAGATTAATAACATTTATAAAATAGTTGGAATATTGGTCAAAAATTTCCAAAATTATTGAGCTTGTTCGTGTAGAGTAGCAGCGTGTTTATTTATACATAGAGGATGTTCCTGTAAATATTGCTTATATAAGGGAGCTGCCGAAGACGCATACCCAAGGATGTACATATATATTGGGTGGTCGCGTGACCGACTACTTATAGTTCTGTTGCACAATGTCCACTACCATCTCGAGACGGCGAGGCCGGTTCTGCTCTTTCTGACCGAGATGCAGGTGTCTTCTCCGGCTGATGTCTCGTATCTCTCCTACCCGGGGTACAAACTGGAACACTCCTTTGTGCCTCGGGCTGGAGTTTGGGTTTACGTCAGAGAGGACATCTGTTCTCGACGCCTCGGCAGACTTGAAGGTTCGGACCTGTCCATCCTTTGGCTACCCGTAGACAGCCGCGCGTCTACGGGTGCCGCTATAGGTCCCATAGCAGTAATGCCAAAACAGACCGACTCTTCGACCACGTCCAAATGGCTACACATTTGTTGCTACAGCAAATCCCCTCCGCAGAGATCGTGATCCTCGGCGACTTTAACGCCCATCACGCCGAATGGCTTGGTTCACGTTTAACCGATCATGCGGGGAGATCTGTTCATGATTTTGCCTTGGCATATGGTCTGACACAACTGGTTACTTCGCCTACGCGGATTCCGGATGTGGAGAATCGTGCACCTTCTCTGTTGGACCTTCTGCTGACCTCTCACCCGGACGGATATCAGATTTCCGTCGACGCCCCTTAAGGCTCCTCGGACCATTGTCTTGTCCGGTGTGTGGTGCCACTCACGCTGAAGTCGCAGTGGCATTCTGCAGGCTGCCGCCGTGTTTGGCACTATAGGTCAGCCTATTCGGATGGAATGCGGTCTTTCTTTGCATCGTACCCTTGGGTTTGCTTCTCGTCGGACGAACCCAGAGTTGTTGCGGATTCTGTCGCTGATGTGGTACTTCAGGGTATGAAACTTTTTATTCCTTCCTCTGTGGTGCGAATTGGAGGCAAATCTCAGCCATGGTTTGGTCGCTCCTGTAAAATAGAATCATGCTATAAGCGTTAGTGCTAGCAAGCCTGGGTTGACCCGGGATGCAAACACCAGCGCTCTAAAAAAGAAGTATAATTCCGCCTCTAGGTCCTTCAAAAGAGTCATTGCCAAGGTAAAGTCAGAGCACATAGGCAGAATTGGCGAGAAACTAGTTCGCCCTCCTTCTGGATCCCGTGCATTCTGGTTTCTTGCCAAGCCTGTCCAGGGGAATTTCTGTCAGCCATCTCTTCCATCTCTGCACAGGGAGGACGACTCACTGGCCCATACCGCAAAGGAGAAAGCCGATCTTCTAGGCTATTTCTTTGCGTCCAACTCGACTCTCGATGACGTGTGAGTGCTCCATGCCGGAAGTGCAGTTCACACAGCGCTCGGTTCATAAAGCACTCCTCTTTCTGGACATCCACAAGTCGAGTGGGCCTGACGGAATCCCCCCAAATTGTGCTGAGGACGTGTCTCCCAGAGTTAGCACCGGTTTTAACGCGTCTGTTTCGGTACTCCTACTCCCTAGGCGTAGTCCCAAAATCATAGAAGACGGCTTTCGTCTATCCGATCCCTAAAAAAGGTGACCGCTCAGACCCGTCCAACTACCGGCCTATAGCCATCACCTCCTTGTTCTCCAAAACAACGGAGTCCATTTTAAACTGCCAGCTCATGAAATATCTTGAGGATCACCAGCTGATTAGTGATCGCCAATATGGTTTTTGCCGTGGTCTGTCAGCTGGTGATCTTCTGGTCTACCTAACTCACAGATGGGCGGAGGCGGATTTATTAATGCTGGTAGCTAAGCTATTAATGCTGGTGTTCCACAAGGCTGCGTGCTATCGCCAACGCTGTTTCTTCTGCATATAAATGATATGTTGCAAACCCGTAACATTCATTGCTATGCAGATGACAGCAGTGGTGATGCTCTTTACACCGGCCGAGCCAATATTTTTCGGGAAAACGTCTCCGAGTGCCGGGACAAACTTGTGTCTGAAGTCGAGTCTTTGCTGAACAGAGTCTCGGATTGGGGGCGACTAAATCTAGTCCAGTTTAACCCCCAGAAGACACAAGTTTGCGCGTTAACCGCTAAAAAGAACCCCTTTGTCGTATCTCCTCAGTTTCAATGCACAGTTTGTTGCCTCAACCAGTATCGAAATCCTCGGCGTCGACATATCGAGTGACGTGCAGTTTTGTGGTTACTTGGAAGGGAAGGCCAAATTGGCCTCTAAAAAGCTTGGCGTGCTAAGCAGAGCGGGACAGTATTTCATGAAAGCACACCGCCTGCAACTTTACAAGTCGCAGGTTCGGCCGCACATGGAATACTGTTCCCATCTCAGGGCTGGGGCTCCCCAGTACCAGCTCCTTCCACTTGACCGCATCCAGCGCAGAGCGGCTCGAATCGTCGACGACCGAGTGCTTTCCGAACGGCTCGATTCACTGGCACTGCGAAGAGATGTTGCATCTCTTTGCATTTTCTTTTGCATATACCAAGGAGAGTGCTCTGAGGAATTGTTCGTATTAATCCCAGCCGCCAAATTTCGTGAACGCACTACGCGGCAAACGTCCCGATACCATCCACACCATCTGGATGCTTGGCGGTCCACCACTGTACGTTTCAAAAGGAGTTTTCTTCCGCGTACAACCTCTCTGTGGAATGGTTTACCACCGGCGATTTTTCCGGACCTATACGACCTGGGGACCTTCAAGAAAGGAGCTTACTCCTTGATTAAAACTACTTTTACGGATTTTATCGCGTTTTATTTATTTTTGATACCCGACGTTTCGGGTGCTTTTCAGCACCCATGGTCGCGGGGGACTGAGGTGACTGACGTTCCGATGTCAAAGTTAACCCATAGTACCTTCAGCTTTTTAATTATTGTCTTTGGCCTACCCATGTAAAATCGCGCGGTGCGAGTTACCTTCTTGATATGGGGCTTGAAAGTGAGCCTTGCATCAAGGGTGACGCCTAAGTATTTGGCTTTTGATTGCCATGGGACAGGGGTTCCTAACATCTTGATTGGCCGAGTGGCGGTGAGACGGCGTCGTTTATGTTCGAAGCAAACGGCGGAGCTCTTCTCCGGGTTTACGTCGATACGCCATTTTTGGAACCAAGCTCCTAAGTCGTTAACTGACTTTTGGATCTTGTTCCGAATCTGTGGCAGTGAGTTGCCTTTAGAGTAAAGGGCTGTGTGATCTGCGAAGAGGGCTAGTTTAACACCATTTGACGGGATAGGGATGTCGTTGGTGAATAGTATATATAGGAGGGGGCAAGCACAGAGCCTTGAGGGACACCGGCTTTGATTTGACGGGAAGATAGCGTGTCTTTGAATGTAATGTAATGTAGTTTTTGAATAGAACATACATCGATCGGTTTCTATTTTCATTATCTTCACATCATCAAACTCTACTAATAGGGGCCGGCACGAGGTGGTATTAGCTGCAAAACTCATTAGGATGGTACACAATTTTCTTTAATCAACATAGACGAATAATCCTCTTCATACAGGAACAGTGTGTTAACAATTTCTTTACACGGGTGAAGAAGTGACACCGCTTTCAACCCTTTCATCAGAAGGTAGGGGTATTTATAGGTACAATAAGGGATGTTTGGTTCATGAAATTAGTGGTAGGTAAAGGAAGAATTTTGTAATATATGTATCTATTTGAATCAACTAGGGGTATATCTAAATAAAAGGTTATTTGATTTTCCTTTGTATATACTTTTAAATCTATACTTTGCTCTAATTTTAAAATGTTTCCTACTACAGGAAATACAAGATTATTTCTTCGTTCACTAATTTTTAACAATGACAAGAGTTCATTGGTATCAATAATAGACTGGTGCAATGTTCCTAGTTTACTAAAAGCTACCGCTGTTTCAATTTCATCCAGTTTGATATATATAGTTTGAAAGTTATGTAGAAACAGGTTATATACGTTTGATATTTTAAGTTCCGTTTGAGAGTTATTTGTTATGTTAATTTGTTTTCTCATTTCCCAAAGAGTTTTATCCAGCTGTATGAAATTGAATTTTGTACTATTTGTAACATTAATAAAAGTTTTCATCATTTCGGCGACCACTGTCATTTTTCTATTTAGCTGACCTTGATTTACTTTTACATCATTTATTAAAGCATCGTACCTTATGGCATCATCATTGTCCAAATTACCTGTCAAGACTTTAATAAGAGACCCGAGAGGATTCAGAATACCGCGCTTAACCCTCTTCGATGGTAATAGTTGTTTTAATTTTTCAATTGTTATATTTTGAATATAATCTGTTTGGATTTTTAAGTTATTTATTTCAAAGTTAGTTATTCTTTTACCAAAATAAGGTGTCACATGTGTATTTAGGTTATCGTACCGATTCTTATTAAATTATATATCCTCACGTATTAAGCTTAAGTCTAATATCTTAACTAAAGACCACTTATCGTTACTAACGCAAGCTTGTCCCTCCTTTATTGGTGGTATGCCGGAATTTCGGACAATAAGTTGAAGTATAAGGGCCTGGGTCCTGAAGACTTGAAGCAGGAACAGAATGAACCTGTGGAGGACGTTTTATATCCTTAATTGGGGCCCTTGTATTTTGACCGTGATACTTAATTGGTACTGTGTTTCTAACTATATCTCCTATGACCTCTGCTTTTTCATAACGCGCTTTATCTTTACTTCTCCATTCCAACATTCGTTCCCTTTATAAATATTGTGTCCTTATTTCGTAATCTTTTAATTTCTTTAGTTACTTTTAGGGGCTTAGAGAATATTGTGTCCCTATTTTGTAATCTTTCAATTTTTTTGGTTACTTTTAGGGGCTTAGAGAATGTCATGGTAACCCTATCGTCGAACGCATTTTGTATCACCGTGTCTGCAAATGAATTAACGCATTTTACTATAGCGCTTGGCATCCTAGCACCTTGACCAAAATCGACATAATCTACTATCGCATTTTCATTCTGCATATTCGTTAGGACTCTGATTTGTGTTTCCGGTCTTGGTTCCAATTTAATTTCGTATGGGGGTTATATATAATAGGTATATTTGTGTCACGTGTGTGCAATATTTGGTTTTACATATCTATTGAGGCGTCAAGTTGTTTTAAAAGATCCGAACCTATTAAACCGTCATATCTACTATCGACGTCATATAAATACATAGAATTTATGTTTTTCTAAACTTTTAAATGTTTTAAAGAGCGGGATACATATAGCTTCGTTATGTTGGCTACGTGCATGCGTACTTATAACTTCGAAAGGTTCATGTAATTTGAAAGGGGAGAAATATTGTTCTGTCTTAGATGTACTTATAAAAGATCTCGTGCTTCCGGTGTCTATCATAAAACGAGCTTGAATTTCCGGGATTTCGATGTGCGGGAGTTTAAAAGTCGTATCACAATTTATTTGTATTATTTCGGGGGTGGATTGGGGGGCTTCTATCTGAAAATTTTCAGTATCATTCGAAATTATATTAGGGTTGTGACTTACTTATTCTATTTCACTATACGTTTCTACTTCGAATTGGGGTACTTCTAAATTATACGTGTAATTATTCGCGTCACAGTAATTTATCTCATGGTTATAATATTCCGCTGGTATTTCGGGTTCGTTATTATAGAATATCTCGTTACTTTGGGGAATTCTAGAGTCACCTAGCATATTTTGTCTTATCTGACGTGCGGTACGCATAGAGATATCGGTATTTTCATTAAAATTTTGTTTTTGGAGATTCTGATTGGGTATACCAAATTTAAAATTATTTTGGGGTTGATTTGTAAAAGCTAGTGGGGGTTGCGCATGATTATTCATGGGTGGCTTAAAGCCCTGCTGTTGTTGAGGTATGCCAAATTTAAAATTATTTTGGGGTTGATTTGTAAAACCTAGTGGGGGTCGCGCATGATTATTCATGGGTGACCTAAAGCCCTGATGTTGTTGAGCTATGCCAAATTTAAAATTAGATTGCTCGTTTGGAATACCGAACTTAAAGTTCTGTGGTCCTATATTATTATTAAATCTTGAGCCATTATTAAAAATATTTTGAGCAACAAATCTGTAACCTTGTTGCTGATGCTGGATACTAAATTTAAAATTATTATTAGGCAATTGAAATGCATTCTGGGGTCCTACGTGTAGATTTGCAAATTTAAAATACGATGAATTATTATTAGGTAAAATATTAACACTTTATTGGGGTTTGAAATTTTGGGATGTTATATACTGTTTCGTTTTATTTTTCGCATTATATTGGTTCATGAAATTCACTTGCTCGGTTACGACACTTAAAGCGGATTCTAAACTAGTACACTGTCTAAGACGCACGATACGAATTAAATCCTCGGGTAAATTGTAAAGGAATACATTTAAATGACATATTGTTATACACTATCATTTTGGCTGCTTTTACTCCTTCATCCTGTATTAGATTCACTTTTGCGAATAAGGTACTACGCATATGTTGTATTCTATGACAAAAATCGATAAATGATTCACCAAACTTAATTTTCATTTGTTCTAACTCGATAGCTACGCAATATTCCGAACGCGGATCGCCAAAATGTTGAATTAAAATATCTTTTAGCTTATTCCAACAATAATTAATATCATCACGCTCACCTAACAAATGTGCCCTACCTGTTAATCGGCTGCTTATCGCATGGAATACATATAATGTTTGTATGGCATTATTAGGGTCTGCGAAAGACCTGTATATGTTATTGAGCTTTCTTAATACATAAATTTAATAATCCTTCCTCTCCTTCAAACTTAGGTATAAGACAAAGTAAATCCTTAGGTACACGTACACGTAATTGTTCCATTTTATTTAATATTAATATAACAATTTATATAATATTTAATTATTAATTTATTTTTTATTTTATTTAATTATTTATTTTAATTTATATAATTATCACTTTTATCTCTTTTATATATCCTTTTTATTTCTTTAATTATGTAATTTTTATTTTTTATAACACAATTGAATATATTTTATTTATTCAAAATTAATTTTCAGTGTTTAATTATTAAACTTAATGATATATCATAAATTGCCTATGCTTGTGCAATTTATTTTGTTCGATTTAAGAAAATCAAATAACACTATAATTCTAGCAAGCCAAAAATAGATGGGAACAGAGATGGACGTGAAAAGGTTTACTCACAATACTCTCGAACTCATCCTTTTGCCTGGGTTAGAAAGTCTTCTTTCTTGATGCCCTGTTTCGAATTCGACAAATTTATTTCGGTTCGTAGATTTCGCGAAAGTGCAATACGGCACCGTAAACTGCTTCACGACGACTGATTTGGGAGTCTTCTTATATGAGCGAGCTTTACACGCGAAATCCTACCGGCTGCGCCAGTCAAGATTCGAAATTGACTCAGGACGTTTTTAAAAATACTTTATTAATAAACTTATAACTATTAATGTGCGATACATTACTTATATACTACTTAATTAATCCGCGATGGATACTAACCTAAGGCTACATGTCCGATATATGTGCGAGCAAAACTAAGACTATCCTAATTCTTATTCTAGATCTTTAAGCTAAAGAACAGTTATCAGTATTCACAGGAAAGACCACCCGTCTTCCAGACGCAATTCAGCAATCTACGCCCACGCTTACGCTTGAATTGTTATGGTCTCCGGTGCAGTTCCGTGAATACTGGGATGCATAACTAGATTCTTGGTTTTTTTTTATTTTAGCTCTCCTAGCTTTCTTCTATATATATATATATATATATATATATATATATATATATATATATATATATATATATATATATATATATATATATATATACTACAAATATATATACATACAAATACTAAAATTTAATTAAATAAAAAGTTAATTAAATGCAATCAATTACTAAATACTATATCATATTTAATGGCTAGTGTGGAAACTATGTATACCAATAATCATAAATGCCCAAAACATAGAAATAATTTTAATAAAACTTATAATCATATTATAAATTATTTTAATGTGACGCGACTCAATACTTCTTGGACCAAATTCGAAGAAGAAAACAGAAACATAACAAAATGACGTAGCTCGCAAGGCAATAACGGGAAAAGTACTTTATTTGTTATAACTTAAATTTGATTTCACCCAAAATGTTATTTAACCTATGTTTTTTCATTTCTAAGTGATAGGAGTTTTGTATAGCTTTGTTCTTTTTTTGTGACTAATGATCGTAAGATTTGCGACTTTATTACTAGATGCGATGGTTGTAATTAGGTTGAACTTAAAACTATTTTAATTTTTTGTCTCATTCTTTAGTAAACAGATGTAGCTGTTTGTAAGTTTATTTTTTTATTAGCGGACAGTGTTTAGCTATGATTTTGTACGTGACCCGTTATCTAGTTGGTATTGTTGGTCGAAGGTTGGCGCTCACCGCACACGGCGTGTGTGGAGCCGTGTACCTGCCCCATATTTTTTTAAATGTAGGAGAGCGCAACCTGAGGTATATCTGGTATTTTTATGTATAAATATCTTGTGAGTATTTCCCAAGCGGGAAGGGATAATTGATAATAAATTAATGACGTAAACCTGATACAAATTGAATATGGACGATTTAACGTTCTTAACCTTTCTCGAGGTTTGTCTTCGTGAACGGCGTTCTCTTAGCTTATAAAGCACTACCAATGGTTTTCATTTGCAATAGTGAATATTCATTCTTCCAAAAGATACCCAAAAGAACTAAGTTACTAAACAAACACAACGTAAATGATGGTCCTAACTAAGACGTTCACGTCATAAATATTATTACAACCGGCCTATTACCAAACCTTTAGAAAGCTCAAAATATGTTAATTTATCTTTTTTTTTGCGCCCGAAGCAAATATGGGCAACCCTCCGGAAAGCGGGGAAGGGAGGTGGGGAATGCTCATAGCATACCACGCAGCCGGCTGCGTGGTTATGTGGAGACTTTTACCCACTAAATCCCACCTTTTAGGGACTGGCTTAACGGTCTAACTAGAGATCTCTAAGCCGTATCGAACGCGACCCCCCTTGGGTGAAAGGGGGGCGCTAGCGGCGAGTAGCCGCTGGGAAGAGTTGCGGCCTAATTAAGGCAGCTTAAGAATGGTGTGACTACTTATATTGAGTTTAGAAGGTGTTGGTGCTCGATAAGCGCGAGCAGACGGTCTTGATTGCGATCATTGCGAGCGAAAATTGCGATCTCTCTTACGTCGATATTGCCAATAGCAGTGTATACCGTATCTACGTTATCGGCATAAGAGAGTGTTCCGCCTGATGTCGGGGCCCTAGTGGGCGAAGATGAGGAGGCCTATAGGGTCCCTGAGGGGGCTGATATTGGTCCTGAGGTGACTGGGAGTTGCCCTGAAGGGGCTTTTTGGATGGGAGAGCCGGGAATGTACGGTCATTGACCGGTGGCGGAGCTTTTTTGGCAGCTTTGTTGCCGAGATTGGGGCGAGGCGCGCGAGGGCAGCCTCTGAAGTTGGCCCTATGGCCGGTCTGTCCGCAAAGGATGCAAGCGGGTGGGTACTCGGTATCACGGGGCCGAGGACACTCTTTCGAGCTGTGCGGGTCTAGACACTTAACCCACCTAGGAGGGGCTGAGCAGTTGGCCGCCACATGCCCGTAGAGTTAGCAGCGGTGGCACTGCGCCGGAAAACCGCGCCTATAAGGGGCTTCGCCTATAGGGGCTATAGGGGGCTTTTCTACACAGTGTGTACCTGTCGGAATATGTCTTTCGCCTTCGGCACGTTGGACAAAATGAGGAGGGCAAGCGAGTACCTCTTGCCCCTACTACTGTGCATCTTGTGCACAGCCTCAACTTGGAATCCCTGGGACTTAAGGTCCTCCAGGATTTCCTTGTTGGCGAGTTCAAAGGGAACTCCGCGGAGGGCAGCCTTGACTTTACGTTCTTCAGGGAGAGAGTAGGTGTGATAGGGCACACCTTCGGATGTGAATAGTTTGGTGATGTTTCTAAAGTCTTCCATAGACTGCGGAACGATTTTAATTGACTCACCAAGGTTGGTGGCTTGGTCATATTTAAAGCCTGCGTCGTAACAGACTTTAGAAAGTCTAGTAAATTGCGCCTTGTCCCTGAGGAAGACAGGGGGCGGGACCTGTTTCCTTGTGGCAGCGACGGGGGCTGCGGTGGAGCGAGCAGGCGCGGGGGCTGCGGTGGAGCGAGCAGGCGCGGGGGCTGCGGTGGAGCGAGCAGGCGCGGGGGCTGCGATGGAGCGAGCAGGCGCAGGGGGTGCGGGAGGTGCGCGAGAGATCGCAGCGCGTTTCGAACCGCGCTTGGATTTCACTTCCTTACGGAAAAGGGGGTCGTATCAATAACTGATTGATCGGACTGTGATGAGTCCGAGGAGCAGCTACTGGGTGAGGAGATCGACGTAGGAGCGGACCTCTTACGGGTGGACGAAGTTTCAGACACGGTGACCGAGTGCTTCATAGCTTCGGAGTCATCCTCCGCTAAGAATGTCGTGATGACGGGCGGGGGGTTATATGCCTGAAGGGCAATGGAGGACTGGTTGAGAAGAGAGAAGAGAAGGGTTTCGTCAACATTGACGGCTACTCCCTGTTTTTGGCCTAATTGACGGATCAAGGCCGCAATCTGGCTCACAAATGGGCTTAAGTTTATGGTAGACATGTTGGGTGGACTGGGAGGTCAACGATGTATTTCAAGAAACTGGAGTACCTTTGTCCTGAGAAGAACAAAGGGCTTGCTCTGAAAAGAGCAAGCGATGCCTATTCTAAGAAACACTAACACAATATTAACAAAATAGTAACAAGAAACATAAACAGTAAAAATAACAAGAAACAATAACAATAAAATAACAATGCAAAGCAAGACAATCGCTCAGACCTCCCCGCCGGAGCGAGGAGGCAAGAACGGTGCTAAGAAGGATGACTCACCAACGGCAACAGCCCGACCGGTGCGAACGGGAGAGCGGAGGCGCGTGGGCGAGAGGGGCGCTTCCGTGCGGGGACGGGAGCGCGGACTACCTGGACACGACCGCTCAAGAGCGGTGCCACAGGCGGAATCCGGTCGTTTATTTATCCTGGTCTATCTGGTACATATAGTAGTCGTTTTATTTTGTAAACGGAGAAAAGATATATAAGAGAAGAGTGGGGTGCGTTGCAATAGGTTATAATAGTAATGGTAGTAAATGTCCATTTAATGATATAAGATTAAGTACTTATGTAATATTCGTCATGTAGGTTTGGAGTATAATTAAACGTTATAAGACGTCACAAGGAATGGCATTGTCGGCGTCGATAGTTATTAGGAGCAATAAGTTCGAAGTTGTTGATGAGTATGAGGGAGAAATAGTCCGACTAGGTTCACTACGACTAGATTCATCATCATCATCATTACAGCCCTTCACAAGTTCACTGCTGAACATAGCCTCCTCAAAGGAATGACACAAAGCACGGCCCTGAGACACATACATCCATTGACTTCCTGCATGTCTTACCAGTTCGTCACTCCACACAATGGGGGGTGGCTTACACTTCGCGTCATGCAGGAGGCATGCATCGTTGTCCTGCATGTTTTACCAGGTCGTCACTCCGTCTAGTAGGAGCCGCCCCATATTTCGGTACAAGGCTGCCGCTCGAAACCCTTGTTCTCCCATTGGTTGTCGGTTCTTTGAGCTATATGGCTGGCCCATTGTCACTTCAGCTTACATGTCTGTTCAGCTTACTAACCTTAATATTTACATTAAAATCTGAATTCCCTATTCACCAACTCTGAAAAATAACCTATTTAATAAAAATAATTTATGCAAATCGGTTTAGCCGTATACAAGAATTCGGCATTAAAAAAACGTACGCTTCGATCATAGAACCCTCTCTTTCTTTGAACTCGGTTAGTTAAAATTTTATTTCAAGGCGATGGTATGCATTATTAATGAAAGACAAGCAAAAGATACGAAACATTTGATTGTTTTTTAAATATTTAGATTGTAACAGGTTTTAATAACATTACGTCTAAAACTGAAGCTATTGCGATTTATAAATGATTAGTAATTTAGGAACTTTCTGCGAAATTCTGCGTTATGTAATAAAATAACAATTCCAATATTTTATGGTAGTTTGTAAGAAACTGTGACGTGATTTATGAAAGCAGTAGCAATAATTTAAAATATTTGTGCATTTTCTCGAGAACATAATCGTAAATCATAAGCTCTCACGCCTGTCACCCAGAGATGTAAGCAGCGACTACGGGCTAGAGACTAGCTTCTTTAAGACATCCATAATACATATTACGCATATATGCTCGTTGGATAATGATACTCTTAATTTAGTCCATCTTAAAAATATTGTCAATTCGGTTGATAACATTTTTCTAATGCCTTGCTGATGTCATTAACTTCAGCAAGATTAATTTGCCTTATTACTCTTTTAAATCAAGCATCGTCAGAGAGGCGGAAGCGTTATTAAAACATATTGAAATTACAGAAGACAACTATGAATGAAAAATGAAAATGTAGTATGAAAATAAAGAACTTATAGTGAATTCAATAATGAAAAGGTTATTTGCTTTTCAAATAAATTCATTACTATATAAAACTACGGAATGCTTAATTAGTTTAAATAACCTTCAGTTATCTACCGATTCTTGGTATCCACTAATAATATTTCTGGTCGTACTGAAATTGGACTAAGATTCACAAGATTCACATAAAACATGAAAAGAGCAAAATCAAACACATCGTGTTAAAACAAAAATAAGAGAAATAAACATTCATTAATGGATCTGCTGCTTGATAAGTTTGAATATTGCACTTACGAGTTCCTTATTATTATCGAGATTACTTGGAGTGAATGCATCCTTCAAGCGTCTTTCAAAATCAACCATTTTCTGACACCAGCCTTCTTCCAGTTCTTTTTGCATATTTACCACATGAGACACATTTGTCATTGTTGAAGTATAGCGTATTTATTGATGTGAAAAAATCTACTTGTGATTTAAGTAATGATGGGAAAATGAACGTAAGTGTTTTACATTTTAAACTTCTTCTCTTCATTATTATGCAAACATCATAATACAAGATTATTAAAGGCCAAATTCTACTAATGAGATGATATATTTTTATGCAATTAAAATATGACAGTGCTAAGTTTTGGTTGTTACTTAGTCTACCCACAAAAATATTTTATTAATATTCAATAACTTTATACACGCATATTTAAGTTCAAGGCAATTTCTCGCAATGGAAATAAATTACTGACCAAGGCCAAACTATCCAAGCAGCTTAAGACTTATTTAAATATTATTTATCTAAACTTTTCCGGTTAACATAAGCTGTGATGAAAGCAGTAACGTAGCTTTAAAAAAATCAGTTTTGTATACATATTTCTTCAATGTCATTTCATCAATTTTTTACGGCATTCTTATTCGTGCAAAATAACTTTAAGAAAGGTCTATTAAGAATGTTTATCATTATCACAACAGCCCATCACAAGTCTACTGTTAGACATGACACTCGCTAAAAGAGCAGCTGTTGTTTCGAATATGTATTGAATGTAAAGAACTGGAGACCCTTTTTACTAGAAACAAGGCATTTCATCTTAGTCCACAGTAGTGACGACGCCAGTCCATGGACTGCATAAGACACTTATCGTCTGGTGGACTGTTAGTTCGTATATCACATCAGTTTTATAAAATAATGAAAAGTAACGTAAAATATGATCAAGCTCTCTTCGAGTTATAAACTCAGCAGGGAAAATAATACTGATAATATTGTTTTATAAAATTATTTTATTTTACTCGAAATTCGTTAATTAAACTTATTATTGAATTACTGAAAATTACAGGAATCAAGGAAGTGACACAATATTGCTATTTAAAAATATATTTATTGCTTTTCGAAGTATTCTCCGCGAAATTTGACACATTTTTCCATACGATGGAATCAATCATTGAACCAACCATTCCATTCGGAAGTTGGGGTCTCCAAAATGGTGCGTCCACAGCTTCTTCAGGTGATGAAAATCTCTGTCCACGCAATTTATTCTTTATTTTAGGGAAAGTATAGAAATCATAAAGGCTTAGGTCGGGGCTGTATGGCGGATGGTCTAATAATTCTATGTTTTCTTACTCTAAAAACTCTTTTGTTCTGTGTGCGGTGTGAGAACTCGCATCGTCGTGATGGAGGATGATGCGGCGGTTGCAGTTCTCTTTACGGAATTCAGAAACGACCTGTGGCAAACAAATGCTAGCATACCATTCTGCATTAACCGTTCTTTGTCCCTTAAGAGGAATAGTCGTAACATGGCCGGTTGTGGAGACAAACGTGGCCACCATTTTTTTTTGCAACAATTCGTGAACGAACAATTTTTGTTGGCTTTAACTCATTTTCGAACACACAAACTCTGACTGGTTTTTTGTTTCGGGCTCGTACGTATATATCCAGGATTCGTCACCTGATACGATATTGTATACAGCATTTGAGGATCTTGCGTGGAATCTTTCGAGAGTTCTGACGAATGCGGTATCCATCGGGAAAACAACTTTTTTACACCTAATTGTTCATGCAACATTATTTGTATTAGACTCATGCCAATGTCTAAAGTTGCTTGAATTTCGCGGTATGTCACATGTCGATCTTCCTCAATCAGCTTACGCACAGCATCATCGTTTTCTTGGGTTACTGCAGTTTTTGGACGACCTTGACGGGGATCAACACTGAGTTTGACACGTCCACGTTGAAATTCAGCAAACCAGCGATAAATTGTGGTTTTGGATGGGGCTTCATCACCAAATGCAGAAATCATCCGGTCAACACACTGTTTTTGTGTTAAACCACTGCGAAAGTCGTAATAAATCATCGCTCTTGAATTTTCTCGAGTCAATTCCATTTTCTCAACGACTAAACAAGTTTGACAAAACCTTGTGACAAGACCGAGAATCTTTTTTTAAATAAATAAATGGTATTCGATTTTTAAAACAAAGGAGTTTTCAATTAAAAAGATTTTAATATGACAGGAACAGTGGAAATATTCCATTCCCGATACTTTTAGTGCAGCCCTGTAATCTATTAAGGACACACGTTCCGATAGCTAATTTTTTTTAAAATTTTGGTTCATCCTCCTGACATGTTTTCGTAATTGGTAGCCGTAGTCGTTCGATATATGAGTTCCATTTTTTTTTATTTTGTCAAAACAAAAATGTACGTCGCAATGCTAGGCACAGTTTACGAGTATCTCTAACACTGAGAGCATTACATTTTTTGCGGCGTGCTGCTCCAGTGCGTTTCGACGGACTTCACATGTCTTTGAAATATTTTTATTCCTCAAACAAACAGGTTTCCTCACATTTATTTGTTTTCTTCATCATCAATGAAGAAAACAAATAAATAAATAAAAAGCCCCATTGCAATATTCAGTACACATCATAGATCAGCACTGAATATTGCAATAAAAATTTTATTGGTACATGTAAGGATCCAACCCTAGCTGCTCGTGTACTGTGGACTCAATAGCGGGCGTTTGTCATCTGTTGACAGTTTTCAATTGTAAATAAAACTCAATGAATCAATTCTGTCGCGTTTCCTCCAGATATCCTTATTTAACAGTTGGATTTTTCGGTCAGAATAAAAGATCCGCGGTATCAGCACAATACAATCAATGTGGGAAATAGAGTAAATGGGGCCCTGCACTCTATTGTGAAGAGTCAAAATGTGTCAAAAAAGGCACGTATGGCAATTCACAATGCTGTGTTGGTCCCTACTTTAACGTATGGTAGTGAAAGTTGGGTGTGGCAGAAGAAGCATGAGAGTAGAATCAACGCAGTAGAATTGCGGTCCTTAAGGAGTATGTTAGGGCTGAATCTGAACGACAGGGTAAGAAATTGTGTAATAAGAGAAGATTGTGGTTTGCAAGATGATGTTGTGACCAGGATTAAGAAAGGAATGCTTCGGTGGTTTGGTCATGTGGAAAGAATGAATGAGGAAAGAGTGACAAAGAAAATTTATGTTGCAGAAGTGAATGACAGAGTCGGAAAGGGACGTCCTAGGCGAAAATGTATCGACCAAATTGGCGATTTATTGAAAACGGGCCAAATTAGGAGTACCCTTAACCGACGAGCATGTATGCGTAGGTGTATGGATGTGAAGGAGGTGAGAGAGGTGTGTCAGGATCGTGCCAAATGGAAGTCTGTAGTCTCTGCCTACCCCTCTGGGTGACAAGCGTGAGTGTTTATGTTTATGTTTATGTTACAATCAATGTGTTTACTGGTGTGTAAGTCATCCGTTTTCTCTTGTTTAATGCTTAAAACTATCACACTTTTTGCTGGTTAACATTAGCTTTACTATCGCAAATTTTTATTTTATTTACTCAACTGCTCTAGAATCAAGGTTGTGTTGAAGGGTGAATGTATAGTTTGCTTGTTTTTTTTTTGAATTAAAGATTGGAATTCATTTCCATTTACAAATTTTACATTTATCTATATTCCCGGGCTACCTAAAATTACATTTTAAGTGAATGATAAATATGAGTGTCGTTTTCGCTCAGGCCTATATAATTAAACAGCTGGTTAAATAGATGGAATGGAAAGGAAAAGCGTTGTCCAAAAGAGACTAATTTGCTTCGAAGCAATTTAACTTTTAATGACGAATAGAACTAAAATCTGTCATGAACAAAAGCAACGTTTAAAATTGCAATTTGTGAATGGGATATTAGAAAGAAAGTTATAAAATATAATAATTAAAGAAATATATATGTTATGTTTCCGTAAACATTACAGCTTATAATAATCACTGCTAAACATCCACCGTTGATTGCCTCATAGCCTCAAATACGTAACTTTATAATATATAATATAATAATGTATATTAAAAAATACCTAAAGTGAAATTATATTTTTTATATCAATTTTCAGTTTAATAAACGTGTAATGGCGGTGTGGTAATATAAGTATATGAGTACTTTTATTTTTATGGAATCAGGATAACAAATGAGAAAACGATTTACCTGATGGATAAGAGGACATGTGACCCATAGAAATTTACACCTATCCTCAACTTAAAATCTTAATGCAGATGCCTTAAACCTCAGGACTAAAATGGAATACCTCGTTTCTAGTGAAACGATTTTACGGTTCTGTACACTCACAATGCGACACAAAGCAGCATCAAGCTGCTATTTGACGCTGGTATTCTACCCTGATCTAGACGTCCTATTTTTGCTGCAGCCATAAAATAAAGCGTGCTCTTAACGATAAAAATACAGGGTACTTTAACAAAAAACCGCCCAAATTTACAGAGAAGATTCAGAATAAGGCAAACGGCGATGAAAAAATAATTAAAAAATCTCCTAAATTCTGTCCTTTTTGTCTTTTAAATTAAAAATGCGGGGTATAATATATTATTTTAACGGATTTTTCTGCGCACGCGCACATTCGTAAGGGTCAATCGGTAGACAAAAACGTTGACCATAAATCACATTCAGTTTGAAATAATTTTTATTAAAAACAGAAGCTTCATTTACATAACAGTATATCATTATTCATATATTTGAACTTAAGTTGGTTAAACTTAACTCGTTGGCACATTTTTAAAAGGCATACAGCAAAAATATGAAAGACTTTTCAAGAAGAAGATGAAACTAAAATTTACTCATACTCCTTCCACCTGTATTTTATTATGAAACAAAAGTGACAAAAAGCTTGCAAGGTGGACAACCCGTAGTAAATAGCTACTTCAGTCTATGGACATCTGCAATTAACTTCAGTAAAAAAGGCTACAGATGCGTTGTCAGCTCTGAGGACTAAGACGAAATGTCTCACAGCCTGTTATTATACAGGATCCCTAAACCCTTTAGATCGAAACACAGCTGTGCAAGCTCTGCTATCTACTTATTTAAATTTTAACAAACACGTTTAATGATAATTCTTGAGCACATATCATACAATGACGTGGTAGAGCCCTTATGCAGCTATATTTGTAGTATAGTTGTAGCATGAATGGGTAGGCTAGATCGGGGAAAACCACGTTCTCGCAGATTACTAGCGTAAAATAGCAGCTTTATATTGATGTGTTTTGTGTGATGAGTATGGAGGACCAGAGACCTATTTTACTAGAAACGGGGCATTCCACCTTAATCATCACGGGTGAAAATGCGTTTGCATTTTAATTCGTAATCTAGGATAGATGTAGACGTCTATGGGCCACAGTAACATCTGGTGGACTGTGTGATCATTTTTCACCCGTATCTCATTTACAAAATCTCTTCTGAGTTCAGATAATAATATGGTATCCCAGCGTAACCTGCCTGCTTTTTCTTACAGCTCCAGGATCTTCTCGTCAGTGCTCAGGATGCGCGTTGTATGTTGCCAGCTCGAGTCGTCTAAGGTAAAACACCTAAACTTCTGGAGATTGTGGGGTCGCCTGTTATTGGGGGCCGTCTTTTTGTAACTCTCGCTTTGGGGGTATATTGTTATAAATTCCTCTCATCTCCTATCTCAGCTTTCCTCTGTCGCCACGACACCCACGGGAAGAGGTAGTGGATATTCTTTACTACCACTGCACAGAACGTGAAGTGTTGGTAGATGAAATAAATAAAGTGTGTGAAGAAAATATTTTATCTTTAGTTTTTTTGTTATATTTAGTATTTATTGAATTTTTATTGATAAACAAGGAATTAAAATGGGCGTAGTTAATACTTTATGGTATTCTTTATAAGCCAATTGCAGGAAAAATCTATACATTTATAATAAAAATGAAAATTGCAGATGTCTGTAAATGTTATACCTATTTTTGTATAAAAAGTGATTGGGTCGGACTAAAAATAAGTAAATATATACAATATACATCTCTACCATTTTTAGAATCATCTGTCTGTCTGTTCATTTGTTAACATATCACCTATAAAGTACTAATTTATATCAAAATGATCGATTAGGAAATTATAAAGCTTATCTTTTTGTTAAAGTGTTAGTCTATGTTTTATTAAAATCGGTTCATTCTGCAAAATGTTATGATAAATATTCTACGAATTTGTTCGTATTTGTTGAGTCATCAAGTGCATTTTAATCTCATATCATAAATCATAATTAAATGATGTAAAATAATTTTACATAACGATATAGTTATATCTGAAACGTAGTAAGCAAAATTAAGAAATAATAATGTAATAAATACATAAAAATATAATTAACCATAGTATCTAAGGTGACAGAGGTAAACCAACTAGGAGAAGGGCAGTAGCGTCTTCCTAATAACGGCTAAAATCAAAAACTGCGGCTGCGAACTCGCTTGCCAAGCGTGACATCAGTGGAAAATAATGCCCTATGATGCTGTCTATAGGAGAGACCTATGTTCATCTTCATATCTCTGAGAGGGTTTGTTTTTTGGAATGGGCAGAATTCATCACATTTTTAATAATCAATTTGCGCACTACGTATGCATAACTTTTTTATAAATCGTCCAGTTAATTTTATGGGAAACTACCCACTGTGAGGAAATATATGTAGGAGGCCTATGTTCAGCAGAGGGTACAATAGGCTGTAATGGAAATTTAGTTTGTTTCGCTGCTTCTTCGTTTAGCTTAAAATCGTTACAATGGTAAACTGATCAAATAAGTTTTTGCTTAAAAGAATGTGCTGGACACAGATATTAATATCGGTTATGATGTAGATGGAGGTGTTTATGCTTAATATGCTTAAAATTTATTACCTACAACTTTGTAACGAAAATTAAAAAAGCGACTTGCAAGAGTGGATCTGAAGTATGAAGTGTGTCAGAGACGGTCGCGTTGCTCTAAAGTTTGGAGGGGCTCAGAGTTTTATCGCATTACTTTATGACGTAAAAATTATCAATTCTTCTTCTACCCCTCATGATGAGCCCGTAAAAGTCTACTGCAAGACATAGACCTCTTCCGTTTAAGGAGTGATTTGTTATAATTTTCACGGTTTGCAGACAAATTGACGATCGCAATACAATACGTCTCGCATCTTTGACGTTGCTGGCTAGTGTGGGTACAACTAGCCAGTCTGGGTACGAATAAACAGTCTGGGTATTTTATGTCTGGCTTTAATGTAGCTGATTTGTTTATAGCGCCATATATCGAAAGCCGTTATATTTTTCTAGTGTTTTCCATAGCCGCCTCATAATGCACCTCCAGGAGGTCTGATGGTGCACGTAGAGTGATTCATTTACGTCGCTACTACACAGCTAACGAACTGTTGTTCCCTCCTTATTTTTTATAAATTAGAATAATTAGTAACCCATTTTTAGTTTCTTTTTTATATTATGTTAGTGCATATCTACGTTACTTAGTTTCATTTATATATAATATTGAACGGACATGACATTCTCCGTCTTGAAATCTTCCACGCACTTAATCGGTTTAATGGTGAAATTACTTCGTATACTAAAATTATCAATACGATTATTGTTTGAGTTGAAACAGTGATTTAGTTTATAAAATATAATAAATAGTCCCCAAAGATGAAACTTCAAAAATAAAGTAGAAATTTTACGCGAACGAAGTCGCGGGCACAGCTAGTAAATAATATTCTTTTTGTGAATCCTACTTTTATTGTCATAAAATATTTTATTATATTAGTCATTCATTATGCTTTACATCAATATCATTTTACTCACGAATAAATTGTAATGTCTCCCAGCCTTTTATTATGCTGGCTCCCTATAATTTTCAGACTGGAGTACAGCAATGCAAGTATTGATGGCAGAAATAGGTAAACGGTAGGAACTTACCCAAATGGACTCCCAGGCAGAAAATCATACCATATTAGATGCTTCCAGCAGTGGCATTATCAAGGACGGTTTTTCTTTTTCCCATAAAATATCGTTACTGGATATGGACCGCTCCTGTTGAGGGGGGAGGGGGGAGAAATTGCCTGAATGGTCACACTGGGTTTGACAATCGCAGTGCTAGACGTCTCACACTATTGACTCACGATGCTACCCGTTGCCGCTATGTTATTTTGTACGCCTGGCGTAAACAGATTTTGTGGGTATCCGTTAGATATTTGTGGTATTTCTCACTGTCGTCACTTATTGTACGACATCCATAGTGTGAAATTATGTCTTATAGGTATCTTACGCCACTATCACAGCTTACACAGACTTACAGATTTAATGATATTAAGAAGAAGAAAATAAATCTATAAAAGCTTCAGAATCGCAGCTCAAAACGTCTCAGTATTCATAATTGCAACTTTTACGTCAATGTAGAATTATCATGTAAATTCATAATATTCGTTACTTTTGTGTTTATTGAAACGGCTGAGGTGCCGTTTCAATAAACACAAAAATAATTGTTAAAATAAATTGAGCAAACGTGGGCAAAGTAATTCTTATCAACTTAAATTTTAAAAGTACTATGTATAAAATTTATTCTTCTTTTTGTTTCAGATTACGAACTAAGAAATGAATATTCCATAAATAGGAGGAAAATTCTATTAACAACTAACAGCTTTACCGAAATATATACGGTCTCTAATTTTGGACGTTGTATGATGAAAGCGCCTCGACCTAATTTTTCCGTTCCATTTACAAATAATTTATATAAAAATAGGTCAATATTCTTTTAAAATAATTTTATTTTAACTTTATTTTTAACGATAGTTGCAGCTTAAGACGTTATTAACATTACAATATAGTATTTTATTAAATTATTTCTTATATTTCTGCAAACTCTATATACGTACATTAATTTAACCTTTTTTTTTACGGATTTTATCGAACTTAATCAACTTATTTTTATATACTCAAGTACTTTGCAGTTTTCGGGTACTTTGCAGAACCTATGGTCACGGAGGCGTTTAACGTCCCAATGTCATAGTTAACTAGTTTTCGGTGGCCGTGTTTCGTGAGTCGTGGTTATGCCACTCCATTCGTGATTTATTCATAAAACGCTGCGGCGTGTAGCGTATAGGCCTCATTTAAGTCTTTAATTTATACTACTCCGGTAGATTATGTTCTGCCCTTTCCAGTGAGTGGCGCGTGGAGTATTTACGATTGAGTATGATATAACATGTTTTAAAACGAACCATATACACTACCTCAAAAAATTTAATATGAATGGAATTCGGAATAAATACACGTAACCACTATAAACATATACATTATTGGTTCAAAATTATTTATTAATCATATAATTTAGTCCACATTCGATATTGCTTCTCAACGATTTCGTTAAAAAAGATGGTGAATCATAAATTGAAATGTGCTCTCAGGTGTCACTTTCACATATGCGTCACAAATGATTTCTTATCTGATTTTATGTCAAACGTTATCGATCAAATGCCATATCATCGTTTTGATATTGTTTGCTATGTATTTTAATTTTAAGCAGACATTAATAATTATTTTAAATCATCAAACAAAGCTGTACTAAAAATACGTTACCTAATTAAACACCATTATATTTGTGCGATTGCTTTTTTCTTTTTTAATTATTATAAGCCAGTGTTTGACCACAATCCCAGCTGGTGGTAAGTGGTGATATAGCCCTAGAAGTTAAATTGCACTGTCTTAGCGTAACAAAAGCCTATTTACTCTTGCTTTGAATCTTGATTTGACAGTTGTATTCGGATGAAAAAATAGACGCTGGAAAATTATTCCACTACTTTGATCAACGCATTACAAAATAAGAAGCAAACCGTTTGGTTCTAATGCATGGAATATCGACAAAAAAGTGATGAAGACTTGCCCACTGCCAGGTTGTTCAATGGTGAAAAAAAGAAGGAAGAATCAAAGCGTATAATTCCTGCGCACACACCGAAATGTATCCTATAGAATACTGAGGGGCTGACTACTCTGCGCCTGTGCTGGAGGCTGACAAGATTGGATTTAAGATAACCAAGATCACTAATGGCTTATTTTTAATCTAGTCTACAAAGACCAGACTCCATACATCCCGCACTGATATCGCTGCCACCATACACCCGACCGTCACTATTATTGTTTTGTTACGCGAGAGTTTTAATATAAAAATGGTTTCTGTGAGTTATAGACATATTACGTCTTCTAAGGATCTTCTATCGCAGTCTTATTTTAGAACTTTTCACACACACACGCACAGTAAGACAGACACAAACACACACACACACACACACACTACACACACACACACACACACACACACACACACACACACACACATAGCCGTCAAACTTATAATACCCATCTTTTTCGTCGGAGGTTAAGAAGATATCAAGCTGTAAAATATTTTATAACTTACTCGATATTATCACAAAAAGTAGTTTTTAACAAGTATCAAATTTTAACCAGAATACGTTTAATGAAAGAAGTTCCACTGTAAATATGTGATCTTATATGTAACATATTATGGAGTTTAATGGTATTTTGTAAGAGCGTCATTCCTCCCCAGTCAAGCCGACTATCCCGTACTGCAATCTCTAAAAATGGCCTTGCATTTTGGTCCCACGGGAAGAGGTCGTGGATATTCTTTACTTCACAGAACGTTAAGTGTTGGTAGATGGAATAAATAAAGTGTGTGAAAAAAATATTTTAACTCCAGTTTTTTTTTGTTACATTTAGAATTTATTGAATTTTTATTGTTATACAAGGAGGCGTAGTTAATGCTTTATGGTATTTTTTACAAACCATTTGCAGGAATATGGGCTCTGATTTATGCAGCCAATTAAAAAATTGCTTTGAAGGCAGGTCGTTTGTCTAATGAGACAACAAATGTGGTAGAAAACTTTATGAGCGTAATAAACAAATTCAACTGTGGAAAACGAATTAGTTTTGGAAAAGGGGGTTCTTATCAGAGACGTATTCATGTGGCAGGTAAATATACAGTAATAACAGTCAGAAATTATTAGAACCAGTAAGAAATTCTTTGATTATGGCTATGGAATATCATCATTCTCCTGCCCTTATTTAAACCAATTTATATGCAATATGTCTTTTTCTTGGAATATAACATTTAAAAATGTTTTCAGGCCTATCGCTTGCTAATGAACACAAATGACACACAGAGCCCAGGGATACATTTTAAAAAATACATAAAGCAGAAGGAACAAAGCAGAATACGACAGCAATCTTCGACACGCAAACGATTATTTGCTGCAAGAGAGAAAACCCAACCGGATAAGCACTATGGGGCTGAAGCTTGTGATTCTATTGATATTGACGAAGCACAATTGAAAGTGCGGTGTGAAGAAAGGCTAGTAGAATACCAGAAAACATTGCTTTGATTGAAATTTCCACTGTAGGACAGCATGAAAATGATTTATATACTACTCATAAGAGTGACCGTTTGACTGCTAGTCAATTTGGAATTGTGAGTTGTGTGGTGTGATAATGATGTTAGTAGATATGTATACTTATAAACTTACATTTCTGGTAAAAATGCGTTATTTTACTATGGAGTATCTTTATATAAAATTTAAATTTTAAAAGTAAACCATAACATACATTTAGTTTATCTGAACTTTTTCTCTTTACAGGTTTGCAAACGCCGTATCACCACCCCATGTCACAATCATGTAAAGGATATTCTGTATAAAATGAATATTTGCACAAAAGACATGTTATATGAGCAGCAATATGAAAATGTAGCAAAAAGTATGTTCATGCAACAATATAATAAAATTGTCAGGCCTTCAGGCCTTTTTATTGATGAAGAATCTGAATTTCTAGCTGGCAGTCCAGATGGTAAGTCTTTCTTTATCAAACTTCAATTTTATCTTTGTGTTTGGCAAATGTTGCCAAACATAATACTAGTTATAATTGCGAGAAACAAAGAATAACCAGCATTGTAGGCCATTGAAATTTCATGAAGATCTCCATCTCAGTGTTTTATATTTTATGGCAATTTGTTACAGGTATAATTGTAAATGAGAGAGCTGTTGTTGAAATCAAGTGCTTTCCATCATTGGCCAGGACAAATCAAAAGCCTAGAGGCAGCTGCACTAGAAAAGAAGAACTTGGCTATAAAATTATGTCATTAATATAGGATAATAATGTCATTAATATACACAATAATGCAAAACCGCAAAGTCTACTATAATTTTCCAATTACACAAAAACCCAAATAAACTACAAATGTTGACTTCAGCGCCATCTTGCGGGAGAATGGCTGGGAGCAGTCCGTAGGTTTCACCTTAAGGGGCAACAACTACCCTTAGTTTAAAAAAAGCCTAATTACGTGACCCATTATGTGTTTAATATTTAGATTTTTTAATTATTTGGTAGACAGATTCAGCTTTACTGCCCTGATACGGAAAAAAGGCGGCTAAGTGCATTTTGTCGATTTTGAGCTTTCAGCACCACTAGACTAAGCAAAAAATTCTCTATCGACCAATATTGGAATTATATTTTTACGATTGATAGTTCCTGAGATACATTAAGCATTTTGGCGGTTAAGTGCAAAATTTTCTTTGCTGTCATATGCTAGAAATCAGTTACGATGCACCGTTACGCTATATAGCCGTTAAGAGATTTTAACGATTTATTTTCTTAGTTGAAATTTAATATTTGATGTTGTAAAACTAAGAAAAAATGCAGTTAAACACATTTTATAATCTAAAAGGCCGTTAAGCGTAAATAACTGCTTTATTACTTAGTTGCAGCCATGCTAGGCTATACCTAATAATATGCTAAAAAGCGGTAAACACTTGTAGTAGACACTAAAACACGGCTAAAAACACCTAACTGTTTTCAAGCGTAGAATTTTAAAAAATATATTAAAATCACGTACTTCCCAAAAAAGCATTCACTGCTTTTTAGTGTATGATGAACCTTTGAATTATATTTGGAACAATATTTAAACAGCGGCAAAGTGAATGTGCTACTCTAAAAAGCGTCTAAGTGTAAGTTTAGCAATCGATGTGTACACATGAAGAATTAGATCGGCAAGTTTTAAGATTTAAAAAAAGTATGATCAGAACTCTTGTCCGAGTGTGTCAGAGGTATATTCTTTGGTTTGGGTTTTGATTTAAACAACTGTATAATAATTCTCCGAAAAAATGTGTCTTTTCTGATGAAAAGGACTTTAAGACTCAATTCCATTTTCCCATTAAATTGCAACTAAATTAAAAAAAAAAGGAAGAAATTTAATAGAATTTAAAGTAAATAAAATAGTTATATTTATTTTTAAAATAAAAAGAGTTAAAAACTATTATAACGGATTTTATCGCGTATATTAACTTTTTATATTCCCGACGTTTCGATTTCGAGCACTTTACAGCAACTATGGTCACGGGGGGGGGGGGGGGGGGCTGAGGTCTTCGGCGTCCCGATGTAATAGTTACCCGGGGTTATACACACAATAACTTTATTAATTTTTGTTCCGATCTACACAGTATGAACTTATAGTATCTTGAAGTCTTGCAGTTGTATGCTTGCATCCTGTACGTGTTCACAGACTGCAGACTGCCCGGAGCGTCGATTCTTCACATCAGCTATATGTTCTTTACCGCGGGGTTTAATCGATCGCTTGTCCTATCTTATAAAATATGGGCACTATCATCTGCTTGGGATCCTATAATTAATGAAATTAAATCCCAATCCAAGCATACAACTGCAAGACTTCAAGATATTATAAGTTCATACTGTGTAGATAGAAACAAAAATTAATGATTTTAATCTGGTGGTTAACTATAACATCGGGACGACGGACATCTTAGTCCCCCCCCGTGACCATGGGTGCTGTAGTGCTCGAAACGTCGGGAATATAAAAAAGTTAATATACGCGATAAAATTCGTAAAAACTAGTTTTATTTAGATGTGTAATGTTCGCGTAAATATGAGAAATCATTATATAATTATTTTTACAATTATATTTTCCACTCATTTTAAATTTAAGTTCATGAATTTATATGAATATTTTTTTGAAACTGGCATCTCCAATGAAATTGCCACTTAAAAAACTTTACTTAAAAAAGTAATCAATAATAGCACATTTTATTCAAATCTCCTCCTCTCTAATATGTAAAAAGAGAGTTACATTCATAACAAAATAATTTTAAAATACGCTACGGTCAAGGAGTGTTCAATTCAATTTTGAAGTCTGACAATAGTTTTCATTGTGCATACATGGATTTGGATTACCATTACACCAAATTCATAAACTAATTGTTTTCCTAATTTAATACTAAATCGTTTCCGAACGTATGGGAGCTTAGTTCTCCCTTCTTACATTACTTGAGTATTTATATATATATTTTTATTTTACACCTTGAATAATGCCTTGATTCTGACCAAAGGTAGAAAGTTAGTGAGCGTGGCGAGAGAAGCGACAGCAGAAGACTGTAAATTACATTTAATCAGTGGGCACATTGAACACGATTGGCTCTCCGTTCTTTAATAATTGATTCACTTTGGTCTTGAGCATACTCCATGAATCTCATAAGTGATTCTGAATCAATTTACAAAATTTTATCAACTCCAAAAGTTAAGCGGGATATTCAAACTTGATATCTCACAACACTAAAATAAAGATACACAATGAATTCACCTAACTGAAAAGGAATAAAACACTTGGTATATTTTTTGTTATGAAGAAATGGTACCATCTATAAGCGTTGTATATAATTGTAATGATTATGTTATATTTAATTGTATAGTTCAATATAGCCTTTCGAGTGATGTCGGGACTGCTGTGATTTTGCAGTGCATCAGGGATGTAGTACTACGCCAACGTATCACGTCTCTTATGTGCAGAGTGCGAGGGGAGCTTCGATACTATTCTGAAGGTTATTAGTGGTAAATCAGACTGTCCAGTCAAGGACACTGGGTATACATACATGGAGACACTGGATATACACTCATGCGTATGTACCAAGTGCCACAAACTAGACCGGAAAATATTTAAATTAATGTTTTAGTGTTGTTTTTATTTTGTTTTAAAGACATAATTTGTAAACTCATATTTTGTACTAACAATTTTATGGACCAAAAGTCTGAAATAAATTAATTTAATTTTTTTAAGAATTGATCGCTAATAGATAAAAACTGTGTGCCACTGATGAACATGTCCCAGAATAACTCCAAATATGTCAAAGAGCATCGTTACATTAAATTAGCCGATAAAGATTTTAACTCCGGTGAAGCTTTGAATTCAGTAAACATGCCGCCGAATAGCTCCAAATTCCAGCATCAGTAGAAGAGCGCCATTATTAAGAATAAAGTGAAGATTTTGACTCTGATGATTCTGTAAAAGAATGGACTATATACCGTCAGTGGAGATGTCGCAAAACAGTTCTGATTCCGAAGAAGACGATAATCAGTCGGTATCATACTTCGTGCCACCTACCAATTTTCATGATAAAAAATCAGTAAATAAATCAGATTCGTCAGATCGGATTTAGCAGAAGATCTAGAATTATAATTGCAAACGGTTTAGTAGAGCAGAAATCACATTCAAAAATAAAAAAACAGGTTCTTTAAGAATAAAAAACTATCCCTTGTTTTTCCTTATAATTGTTTGTGCTAAGCATGAATAAAGTTTTGATATTCTTACTAAAGCACATTTTATTTTACACTTAGCAACTTTTCAAACTTAATTAACAAAAATATACCTATGCTAATGCTAATCAAAAAAGCGGTTCCGTGAGATTAATGTACATTTAACTACCTTTTAGTTTAGTTTCACTTCTACTTAATTTGATTATTTGCTGATAAACTATACTATAAGGCAGTTATATCACTTAACAGCAATAAAGTGTAGTCCAAGTGTATAATTTAAACAAAGCGTCAAAAATTAAAAGAAAGTTAAAGTAGGTTAGCCACATTTTTGCGTATGATTATTGTCAATGCTATACTAAAAAACAGTTAAGGTATACTTAACGGCCTTTTATGTTGTAATTAATATTCAAATACAATGTTTCAATACTTACGTTAACTACATTTTTAGAGTTTAAAGAACAGTATGCCAATAATTTCATTCAAACATATTTATAAAAGATTCGTAATTTTTTTTTACATGGATTCCAATAGTCGAAATGTTTTTTTCGGTCATATCTATCAAGAAAACTAACTTCGCGCTTTTTTTCAATTTTTTCGAAACATACTTTTGTGGCTTAGCCGCCTTCTTCCGTATCAGGGCAGTTTAGATATAATCGTTGATGATCTCTTATACTTGAATGACGATGTGTGACACATAGTTAATATTGATTTTAACTAAAGCTGAATCTGTCTACTAAATAACTTAACTTTAACAGTGGTAGAGCCACGCGGCAGCTTTGCTGTTGCACGTATGGGCCGGCTCAAACCGGGGTGGTACCACGACTTCACAGAATACCGGCGTGAAGTGGAAGCTCTGTTTCCGCGTTTCGTCTGGTGAGTGCAGGTGGCCGGAGGCCCAAATCCCCCCCCCCCCCATCAACATGGTAGCGGAATTAAATAATGATCGACTACCGCAGGAGGGTACCAGCACCCCTGGAGAATCCCTCGCTGAGCATCCACGACCATGTTTCTCCACTTCTGAGCATGGGTGCTCAGGCTGCCCCGCGTATTCTGGGGGGGGGGGGGGCAAAATTCCGCTCAAGACTACAACTGCTCGGGGTAAACGGAGCAACAAGACCAAGGCGACCCCTGCCACGCTGTCCGTGAATTTCTGCAATATCAGGGGACTTCACTCTAACCTAAACGCCGTCCACTACCATCTCGAGACGGCGAGGCCGGCTCTGCTCTTTCTGACCGAGACGCAGGTGTCCTCTCCGGCTGATGTCTCGTATCTCTCCTACCCGGGGTACAAACTGGAACACTCCTTTGTGCCTCGGGCTGGAGTTTGCGTTTACGTCAGAGAGGACATCTGCTCTCGACGCCTCGGCAGACTTGAAGGTTCGGACCTGTCCATCCTTTGGCTACGCGTAGACAGCGATGACCATCCGCGCGTCTACGGGTGCCTCTATAGGTCCCATAGCGGTAATGCCAAAACAGACCGACTATTCGACCACGTCCAAATGGCTGCAGATTCGTTGCTACAGCAGATCCCCTCCGCAGAGAACGTGATCCTCGGCGACTTTAACGCCCATCACGCCGAATGGCTTGGTTCACGTTTAACCGATCATGCGGGGAGATCTGTTCATGATTTTGCCTTGGCATATGGTCTTACACAACTGGTTACTGCGCCTACGCGAATTCCAGATGTGGAGGATAGTGCACCTTCCCTGTTGGACCTTCTGCTGACCTCTCACCCGGACGGATATCAGATATCCGTCAACGCCCCCTTTAGGCTCCTCGGACCATTGTCTTGTCCGGAGTGTGGTGCCACTCACGCTGAAGTCGCAGTGGCATTCTGCAGGCTGCCGCCGTGTTTGGCACTATAGGTCAGCCGATTCGGATGGGATGCGGTCTTTCTTTGCATCGTACCCTTGGGTTTGCTTCTCGTCGGACGAACCCAGAGTTGTTGCGGATTCTGTCGCTGATGTGGTACTTCAGGGTATGGAACTTTTTATTCCTTCCTCTGTGGTGCCCATTGGAGGAAAATCTCAGCCATGGTTTGGTCGCTCCTGTAAAATAGAATCATGCTATAAGCGGTAGTGCTAGCAAGCCTGGGTTGACCCGGGATGCAAACACCAGCGCTCTAAAAAAGAAGTATAATTCCGCCTCTAGGTCCTTCAAAAGAGTCATTGCCAAGGCAAAGTCAGAGCACATAGGCAAAATTGGCGAGAAACTAGTTCGCCGTCCTTCTGGATCCCGTGCATTCTGGTTTCTTGCCAAGCCTGTCCAGGGCAATTTCTGTCAGCCATCTCTTCCATCTCTGCACAGGGAGGACGACTCACTGGCCCATACCGCAAAGGAGAAAGCCGATCTTGTAGGCTCTTTCTTTGCGTCTAACTCGACTCTCGATGACGGGGGGAGTACTCCGCCGACCATCCCGCGGTGTGAGTGCTCCATGCCAGAAGTGCACTTCACACAGCGCTCGGTTCGCAAAGTACTCTTCTCCCTGGACATCCACAAGTCGAGTGGGCCTGACGGAATCCCCCCAATTGTGCTGAGGACGTGTGCTCCAGAGTTGGCACCGGTTTTAACGCGTCTTTTCCGGTACTCCTACTCCTTAGGCGTAGTCCCAAAATCATGGAAGACGGCTTACGTCCACCCGATCCCTAAAAAAGGCGACCGCTCTGACCCGTCCAACTACCGGCCAATCGCCATCACCTCCTTGTTCTCCAAAACAATGGAGTCCATTGTAAACTGCCAGATCATGAGGTACCTTGAAGATCACCAGCTGATTACTGACCGCCAATACGGTTTTCGCCGTGGTCGGTCAGCTGGTGATCTTCTAGTCTACCTAACTCACAGATGGGCGGAGGCAGTAAAGTTCAAGGGGGAGGCATTGGCCGTTAGTTTGGACATTGCGAAGGCCTTCGATCGGGTTTGGCACAAAGCGCTTCTTTCGAAGCTCCCTTCCTATGGGCTTCCCGAGAAATTGTGCGATTGGATCACCAGCTTTCTTGCAGATCGGAGCATCAAGGTCGTTGTAGACGGTGCAAGTTCCGATTGCAAGCCTATTAATGCTGGTGTTCCACAGGGCTGCGTGCTATCGCCAACGCTGTTTCTTCTGCATATCAATGACATGTTGCATACCCGTAACATTCATTGCTATACAGATGACAGCACTGGTGATGCTCTTTACACCGGCCGAGCCAATATTTCTCGGGAAAACGTCTCCGAGTGCCGGGACAATCTTGTGTCTGAAGTCGAGTCTCTGCTGGACAGAGTCTCGGATTGGGGGGCGACTAAATCTAGTCCAGTTTAACCCCCAGAAGATACAAGTTTGCACGTTAACCGCTAAAAAGAACCCCTTTGTCGTATCCCCCTCAGTTTCAAGGCACTCCCCTTGTTGCCTCAGCCAGTATCGGAATCCTCGTCGTCGACATATCGAGTGACGTGCAGTTTCGTGGTCACTTGGAAGGGAAGGCCAAATCGGCCTCTAAAAAGCTTGGCGTGCTCAGCAGAGCGGGACAGTATTTCATGCCGGCACACCGCCTGCAACTTTACAAGGCGCAGGTTCGGCCGCACATGGAATACTGTTCCCATCTCCGGGCTGGGGCTCCCCAGTACCAGCTTCTTCCACTTGACCGCATCCAGCGCAGAGCAGCTCGAATCGTCGACGACCGAGTGCTTTCCGATCGGCTCGATTCACTGGCGCTGCGAAGAGATGTTGCATCTCTTTGCTTATTTTATCGCATCTATCACGGGGAGTGCTCTGAGGAATTGTTCGGATTAATCCCAGCCGCCAAATTTCGTGAACGCACTACACGTCAAACGTCCCGATACCATCCACACCATCTGGATGCTTGGCGGTCCACCACTGTACGTTTCACAAGGAGTTTTTTTCCACGTGCAACCTCTCTGTGGAATAGTTTACCACCGGCGATTTTTCCGGACCGATACGACCTGGGGACCTTCAAGAAAAGAGCTTACTCCTTTCTAAAGGGCCGCAACGCACCCGCAATTCTCCTGGTGTTGCGGTTGATCATGGGCGGCGGTAGTCACTTAACATCAGGTGAGCCACATGCTCGTCATAAAATTCCCTTGCAGTCGAATGCGTCCTTCAAATCCCGAGCGGTCACATGCGACCGCACCCACCCACAGCACTTTAAACCATTAAAACTTATATTTAGAGACTACTTTTCGATAAAGAAGTTCGGCATTATATATTTAATACAAAATTTTCTATCCTGTTGTCTAAATAAAAGTTAGTTACTCTATGTATTTCTATTTTTATTCTACTGTCAATTTATATCTGAACTTATATTTTCAGACTACTTTTTTATAAAGAAATTTGGTATTATAGAATCACTACAAAATTTTCTATCCTGTAGTTTAAACAAATCAATTACTTTATGAATTTTTGTTTTTAATCTACCGTAAAATTGCGCAATTTTCGTATGGTCAGCAAATGTCGTAAATTGACAGCAGAATAAAAATAAAAATACATAGAGTAACTGACTTTTGTTTAAACCACAGGATTGAAAATTTTGTATAGATTCTATAATGCCAAACTTTTTTTTAGAAAAGTAGTCTCTAAGTATAAGTATTTATGAGTTAAATTGCTGTGGCTGGGTGCGGTCGGATCCGACCGCTTGAATTTTGACGGTACATCGCCTTGGTCGCATCCGACCGCGTGTCCATTGAATGTTTAAGTACCGCCTCGATAACTTGCCATGTAATGCCATGCGTGCAGCATTTTTCTGTCAAGGATCACAACTATGATAATAATCCCCTCAATTAGATAATCTACGGGAGAGGCCAAAGCAGTTCTCAGTAGTAGACTATAATTTATGAATCACTGTGTTTAAATAGACTACATATTATGCACAAAGTTTACTGCAAAATAAAGCAGCAATTACTTTTTTATATATACTTACGTGTGTAATATTTGGACCAGCGACGGGAAGCAGCGTCAAAACAGCTGATGCTAAGATTGACGATGCGGTCACCAAGCGTGGAGATATTGGCAAATCTTTTTTTTTTAATTAAATCTAACCTCAGTTCAGCTGTGAACTATTAAAATTAATAAGAAAAAATATTTACATTTGTAGGTTTTATGAATCAATTCATGTTCAGATATAAATTATTCATTTAAGGCTTCTAAACGTTTCTTTTGATTATTTCATTCCGATCACGGGAGCGCGTACACAGTAATCTTTGATTAACTACAGAACTAATTGTAAAATCAAAAGCAATTAGGCCGAATTATTTTCAGACTTATATTCTAAATATGCTGTAAGAATGTCACGTACACGAAACTGTTATTTTTCTATACATATATATAAAATTGAATAGTCTCTTTTGTGTGCCATTAAGACATTGATACCATTTTTTCAATTTTTGTCAGTCTGTCTATGTGTCTGTCTGTGTGTCTGTCTGTCTGTCCGTCCAGTCGAATCTGTAGAAAGGCTGATCTGATTGTAATGAAATTTGACGAACAGATAGAGAGTAACCCTAGGACTGATCTAAGTTAGGTTTGTAAGTAACCCAACGTTAATAGATCCTACCGGCGGATCCTATAGGCGAGGTCCGGGCGGGTTGCTCATAGAGAGAACTTATATGATGCCAAAACCCCGGGCGTGTCACTTTTAAGAGTTTTAAATTCCGTCATAATTTTATCATAAACTAAATTGGTTCCACTATTTACAAAAATAATAAATGATTCAAAATCAGTTTAGAAATTATTCAATACAAGCGATTACCAGAGGCTTTGCTCGCGTTAAATTAAAAGCGGACAATTTTATTACTGAAAAGATTTTACACAAAATTTGCAGAACGCTCTTTTTACATTGCTCTATTTATTATTTCGCGTGATTTTGAACATTTTAAAGTCTAACTGGTTAAAACATTTCTATCATTAATGCATCTCAAGACTGGGAATGATTTTTTTAACAAGTTTCATTAAAATCCATTCAGTAGTTTTTGTATGATCGGGTAAAAACTTACCAATATCCAAATATTCAAACATCCATACAAATTTTGACTTTTATATAATTAGTAGGGTTAAAAGGGTAGCAGAAAACTACAGATTACTACAGGGTACTACTCTTCTCAGTTTTGTTTTGTTTTTGAAATTAAGGCTACTGTAGGTAATAGAAATAAGGTATCATCTCTGCCGCCAAGTAACAGTGCCAATTGCTATTTTCCCTTTTGCTAGGTAAAGAAAGCCAGTATAATAACAGGTTGCGAGGCATTCCATCTGAATCGTCAAAGATGACAACGCAATTGCAACCCGTTTGTTTGAAATTTGCTGCAGGTGTTCATGGATTCTAGTAGCCCCTTAGCACTTAGTACTTTCTATTAGGGACTGTAAGTTCATTCGTCACATCAGTTTAAAAAAACTTAGTAGGTATTTTTGAACATTGGGTGTACGAAATACTACATTCCAAGAAAATGTGCACTAAAAAACTGTTTAAGGGTTTTGATTTTTCAGGTCAGAGAGGATTGTAATGCATTATCGTTAAAAGCTAACAAGAATCTACGACGCCATTAAGTGTGAAACATCGATTCTAAAACGATTTTTCATTCAATAAATTACATTTTAAAAGTAACAAAACTTCCATTTTAGTGACTTTCTCAGATTAAATAAGATACAGTACTGTTTTTTGCATTGTAGTGGCGGTGTTAGAGTACCCGTAGGCGGTGTCACATTATCATCCTGATAACAGTTCAAAATGCTAAAATACTGCGAATGCCAACCCGCCAGCCAAGTGTGGCAATTATGGCAAATATGCTTTCCATAAGGCAGTCTATGCGGTGGCCTATATTCAGCAGTGAACATTTGATCAGCTATGATTATAATCATTATATTATTTTCAGTTGACATAAACAATAAATATTGTTTAATCAAGCTGCACTTGTTTACATTTTAATATTATATAAAAAACGTGAAACATACATGTTATATACGTGATATACATAAATGTGTAACAAGTGTTTAAATTATTTTACTAGATCTTATTTTAGATCATAGAATTAAAATAAATTTGTAGTTGAACAAAATAAATTTTATAGATATATATTAAAATTATTTTAACGTTTCGATGTATACGAGTACGAGTTAATTAAATGTGATTAAATTGTAATAAGATTCATGTAAATCTAAAACATTCTTAATACTATTTATGATGTATATTTTAAGTATTTTAAGCACTCACTTAAGGGGAAATATAACCTCAAATGGCTCAGCAAGATCCTCTGTTATGCCGAAAATATTGCAGCATTAATTTTGAAATAAATATATGGTAAAGTTGAGGATTAATATTAAGGATTATGTTAGACGAAAACACGATTCCGTAAAATTTTCTCGATAGAAAAAAAATTCAAAGTTACCTCCAAAATAAACAATAAACCGCTGTTATTCATTAAATACTTTAAATAAGATCATGAAACTTTGCATACTAGCTGAACTAACTATAAAGCAGTGCTTATGTTATTCACTTTTTTTTAAAATACCATTATTTTCACTGTAAAAAGAAATTACCTAAACTATCGGCCTCTTGAAGCGTGATTCCTGCCACCCGGTCAGTTTCGCTTCGGCCTTTGAAGGGGGAGGTTGTGTCGCTTACGATCAGAATACACATTACGCTACAGGACGACGTAAAATTAAAATGGGAAATAACCGTAATAAAAATAAGAAGCGACTGGCTTGGCGTTAAGAAACAGGCATAAATATGATAAACCTAATGAAATAAGTGTCTAACGACCTATCTACTTACAGTATTAGTGATTACAAACATGTCGGTACATAGCATACGACGCGCGGGAAGTGGGGGCGAAATTATAATTTGAACTGACTTACTATATCCCCTTAAGCTCTGGTTTCCTGGGATTGCGGTGCTGGTACATGACGGTCGTAATAGAGCGGTGAATGACGTCACTATGAAGTTGTCTCTAATATACTTTGGCCGTAAAAAAGCGGCCGTCTTTACGCTGACGATCCTTGGAAAGTTCCATCACCGATTATCATGAGCGAAAAAAAGTATTAGAAATACGTTTGAAATTGTATGTTACTTCAGATTACGTTTCAAGACTATTGCTGCTGCCCCAGCAGTGATAGACAAACTGGCAGCATGTGAGTGTTTTTATATAACATACTAGCGATATGCCCCGGCTTTCTGCCACGTGCCTGGATTCTACATCAGCGTCGTTTCGTCGTCGACGAAGTTTTACCGCAATCTGATGAACAGTATTGCAGCGAATAAAATAAGAAAAAATTAACATTATTTTTATATATTTGATCACAGGGAGCAAAAAGTAGTGGCTCCAAGTCAAAAACATGTGACTATCTTCTTTATTACCCACTGAAAATTTAATACCTTTAGAAAATCACAATGTCCGAGAACAAATGAATCTCATTTTGGCGGGGGCTATTGAGAGGCAACACAGTTAAAATTTATACTACTAGATGTATGTAGCTATTTAAGTGTAATACACTGCCATGTGAAAGCAAATAATTTAGTGAATGGTACATAGGTAAATAGCTACCTGTTTTATTTCGCGATAAAATACGAATAAATTAATATTATTTTTATATATTAGATCACAGGAAACAAAAGTACTGGCTCCAAGTCTAAAACATGTGATTATCTCCATTATCACCCACTGCAAATTTAATACCTTTGGAAAATCAAAATCTCCGAGTACAAATGAATCTCCCTTTGCCGGGGGCTATTGAGTGAGGGAACATAATTAAAGTTTATACTACTAGATGTACGTAGCTGTTAAAGTGTAATATGAAATGCAAATAATTCATTAAATTGTACATAGATACATACTAACCTGTTTGTTTTCAAATTTTTCAAAGCTTCAATGGCTTCCCCATATATCAAAACTGCTAGCAGACTTAGTTCTGCAGCATATACTGTAAAAAAGATTAGAACTCTTACCAGTGTTGAAACAGCTAGAATAGTTTACTTTAGTTATTTTCATAGCATTATATCGTATGGTATTTTGCTATGGGGACACGCGACTGACACTGAAATTATATTTATTTTACAGAAGAGGGCCATTAGAGCAATATATAATTTAAAACCAAAAAAATAAATTTAAGGAAATTAATATATTAACTCTGGCCTCTCAACACATTTATGAAAATGTAATGTAAAATAAGTGATATTCATTCTGTAAATACTAGGAACAGACACAAGCTAGTAGTAACAGTCATTCGACTCCACCAAGTCAGTAATTCATTCTTGGGGCGATGTATACGCTTTTACAACAAAATCCCAGCAAATATACAAAATTTGTCATACACAAAGTTCAAAAATGTTATTAAACTAAGTTTGTATAAAGAGGGTTATTATAATATTAAGGAATTTATGGATGATAATAACCCCTGGGAAGGGTGATCGCTACCAAGCTATTTCTAATTTGTCTTGTGTTGCTAATTGTAAACATGATTGTAAGCTATTATTGGAAAAAAAAATAGTCCCGCTGGGTTTCTTCCTGGTTCTTCCCAGGACAGAGGTTTTTTTTTGCGAACCAGTGGTAAATGAAAAAAGTGACTTTCAATAAGTATTGCTTATAATCTACATTGAATAAAAAAGTTTCTGTTTCTGTTTCTGTTTCGATACCATTACACTAATATTCATTATTTAAAAAAAATATTCGTTATTTATGTATGTAAAACAATTAAATTAATGTCCTCCAGACCGAATTTAGGTCACGGCAGTCAGTCTTATAGCAGACTAGTCATCTACGCAGAACAGGATTATAGTGCTTAAGTGTATGCGCAAGCACAGGTGCACTCTCCATTCTCTCATTCTCATAGTCTGACGGAACGGTAATCCGACACAACCGGAGAGAGACCAACGGTTTTCCAAGGCACGTGGGTTGAACACCGCCAAATTCCTGACTCCGGGCTGCTACTGAAAATTTCCTGACAGAAAATCCAATAAATGGTTTTGGCTCGAGTCAATAATTAATTGGTCGAAATTTGGGCAGTGCTACAGTCCCTTCAGCGGTGCCAAGTTGACTGTCGGTATATCGAAGTGCTGAAGTGTTTGTACAGTAGAGCTACGATGGCTATCTGAGTGCAAAACCAGAGTACAAAACCTATCCAACTGCGGAGAGGTCTAAGATAGGGTGACGTTTTATCCCCGAAACTCTTCACGGCTGCATTAGAAGACTTTTTCTAGATACTGGACTGGAAAGGATACGGTATTAACATCAATGACGAGGATGTTACTTACCTTCGATTTGCCGACGACGTAGTACTTATGGCAGAATCGCTGGAGGACCTAAGCACTATGCTCAATGACTTCAATAGTGTCTCCCAACGGATAGGTCTTAAGATGAACATGGACAAAACAAAGATCATGTTTAATGTCCATGTCACACCTATGCCGGAAGTTGTTGGGAGCACAATGCTCGAAGTTGTTGACGAGTAACGTACTCGTCCTACATTTACCTACAAATGGTCCAACTAGGTAAGTTCAACTTCAACGAGAGGTCAATCGACGGATATAAATCGGCTGGGCGGCGTTCGGGAAATTACGACAAATCTTCTCGTCAGGTATACCTCAAAACCAGAAAAGATAGATTGTACAATCAGTGCATGTTGTCAATGATGACTTACGGATCTGAGACGTGGTGAAAGATCACTGCTGACTATAGGAGGACGCTCAAGGTCGCTCATCGAGCTATGAAGAGGGCTATGCTCGGGGTTTCTCTGCATGATAAACTTAGAAATGTGGGTATCTGCAATAGAATCAGAGTGACCGACATAGGCCAACGGCTAATCCGTTATATTTGTAGGCTGAAGTTGTAATGGGCCGGCCACATAGCTTGAAGAACCGACAACCGACGGCGCAAAAAGATTTTCTAGTCGCAACATCCTAGCGGTAGGCGTGGTGGTGGTTGACCCCCACTAAATGGAGTGACGACCTCGTAAGATATGCCGGAAGTCGATGGATGCAGGTGGCTCAGGACCGTGCTTTGTGGACCGTGCATTCCTTGAGGACTATAAATCATCTCTTAATATTACGTGACATAGCTGCGATGATTTTTGATATTTAAGATAGTATTTACATTTTCTTAAATATGTTGAGATGCTGAAGTTAATATATTAACTCCCTAAAATTTCAAGAAGATCTTTAGGTTATAAGTCACCATTATAAGTAAATCATAATTATTATACGAACATCTCATTCAAGTAGCTTAATAAACTAACCGCTTGTCAGGTCCACGGTTCAGCAGCTGTCAAGTAATATGGCTCTTCTGTTTTGCTTATTAAAATAATTGTCCGCTGTGAATGAACGAAGGTTATATAAAGGAAATAAATTAGCATTGTAGTGAGTAATCAACTTATTTAATTTTTGTATTAGGAACGCGTTGATTGACAGAAGACATTTTACTATGTATAACGACAATAAGTTGCTAAACATTAAGTTAAAACCTCAGAGGTGACAGCGTAAAATGTAACCTACTTTATTTATAGTTGATTGCAGGTGTCCATTGATTTAGCATTAGGAGGACTCTTAGTTCGTTGGTTACTTCAGTTTCATTAAAAAAAAACATTTTTGTCATCAAATAAAATATGAACACACAAAAAATGAGTACAATAACTAACTTTATTTTAATCCTAGTATCCGTTAGGACTTGACGGATTGAGGTTATATTAACAAAATATTTTTTATCAATACGATGGTTAATAATTATTAATAATAATTAATAATAATTTAGTATCTAGTATAGTAGTATAGAATTAGTTTGTTCAAGCTGTATTCAAGCTATTAACGAATTCCATGTTAAATGAAATTACACACATTCACAATTTATTATCTCGGTTCAGAATCAAAACAGAAATTTACAAAATATGTGTCTGATAGAAGGTGTGTAATTATTCATATATTGTGTATTACGCGCTACACGCTTCGCTGTTAAAAGTCATACTGTAAAGAGTCAAAGAAAGGAAAGAACAATGTCTGGCGATACAACTAGTATAAAATATGAAATACTCTTTAATTATTAATTTGTTTAGCCAGCCTTATAGTTTGTTAGAAATTCATATTAAAACCTGGACAGCAGACTGAAAGCCGTCAAGTTTTTTCTAGTAATTACCTTAAACTAAAAAAGGAAAATAATTGATAAATGTTGAATTGAACACCCAGCGGTACAGATCACTAATTTTTGAGAATATTTCTTGAAAGCTCTTAATAAATTAAAAAAAAGCTCAACTTTAAAGTAAAATAATTATTACAAAAGTATACATACATACTATTCATCTTTTATTAAATTAGTTTTGAGACAGAATTTCGCTCTACACAAAATGTATTAACATGTATTTCACATTAACTCTAATGAGACTATTCATAGCTACGAGTACATTTGGATTTCAAACCTGTTTTAAAGATTTACAGTATTTTACATAGAATTATACTGTTTCAAGCAATATTCGACTGAAGATGTGATAGTTACAATAATGATAATTAGAATAATATATGTGCTGCATATGTATTTTGTCAGCTGCAGCTATATTATTCGCAAGTATGTAGTAAGTAGAGGGAAAATGTACGCTTAGTATCTAAAGTCTAAAATGATTATGTAGTTTACAAACTGATGGCGGGATAGCCTATAAAGAGGGTTTTGTTTCTCAAAACAAATTACTAATGTTTGTAAAAAATCATACCGAAACTTAGGGGTGGTGTAACGGGGTGCGAAGTCAGAAGTCCTCCACGTGTGCCTGGTAGTTGCGGGTCCCTCTCGATACGTCTGGAGGGAAGAGCAGCAACTGGGCCGGTGCACCCTGGGCGCGGCGGTAATCTTCCTCGAGAAATGAGAAGAAATTCTTATTCCTTGGGGAATGTTGCTACCGCGGCTAATTATTCTGACATAGGGGGGTCCGTCCCGGACCAACAGTGCGTTCCTCTGCGTGACCCTCTGATCAGCAGAGGGCATAGCAGAGGAGCGAGGGCGGGCTCGGTGTGCACTTACCCTGCCTCCGGGCAGACAGTGAAGGATTCATCCTTTGCTGTCACCGCCGGTCTCGTAATCCTCGTCGAAGTGTCGTGGATCATGTCTTGCGGCTTTGATAAGAACCGAGGGTCTTGGCTTAATCGCCCGGACCGCGAGGGAGAAAACCTCTATAAAAAGCGGCGACGCACCGCGAGGGGATGGATGGCTGACGGGGTTCTATGAACAAATCAGCCGCAAGTGCGGTCCTCGCCAGGGTACCTGCAGACCCCCTGGCGAGTAATAAATCCTCTAAATCTGCTTACCTTGGTACAGGGGTCTCTGCCAAGGTGGACCTTTAATTCCCCCCATACTCGTGGGTACAGAAATGGAAACACCAAAAACAAAAAACAAAACCAAAACCGCCGGCAACGGCAACGTAGAGGAGAGGAGAAACGATGCGGGGACTGAGTACGACGCCGCATCGAGCAGCATGGGAGGCTCAGAGAGCTCCCGACGCGTGGGGCCTGGGACCGCGGAGACCAGTAAGTTCTTCCGCAAGCGGTCCAGGCGGGATGGCGACCAGGGGCCGTCATCCGGTGAAGAGGAGGTTTCGGCCCGGAAAATCCCCACCAACAGGCGGGGCGGGCTGAGAGGCAAGGGGAGGGGGGCTCTCTGATAATCAGATGGCCGAACGAGCGGCAAAGCTTGCCGAGGAGGGGCGCCACCCGGGCGATACGGCTCGGGTATCAGGCGAAGAGACGAGTGCGACTGGCGGCTCCTAGGTGGAGCGTAAGACCAGATTCGTAAAGGAGGTGGAGGCCGCGATCAAGGTCGTGGCCTACAAGCAAAAGCCCTCCTCAAAGTTCAAGGCCATTCCCGGGGCCTCCGCCTCCATCATGGCGGCTGCGGAGGCCAACTTTGTTGGGGCCGGGCCTAATGCGGACGAGGTGGCGAAGCTGCGGGCGGACGTGGCCCGCCTGACGTCTGCCATGGAGACTCTCCAGAAGGAGAACGAGCAGCTCCGCGCAGACCTGGCCAGTCTACGTGAGCCTGCCTCTCATGCGGCGCCCCAAACGCAGCGCCCAAGCCAGCCCGTGCCGGTGGAGAACCAGGTTCTGAACCTGGTCCGGCAGGAGCTGGATGCCTTCCAGCACCGGTTCTCCGTGCTGGAGGGCATCGTCCTGCGCCCCCCCTTAGGGGCAAACAAGACGGCGGCGAGGCCGGCAACGTACGCGGCGGCCACGGCTACTGCATCCAGGCCGCGGCCGTCCAGCCAGCCCTCGGGCGGGGCTGCAGTTGCTCCTCCCCCCCTGAAAAGCCGGCTCCGGCAAAACCGGTACCGGCTGAACCGGCTCCGGCTAAGCCGGCGACGGGAAAGAGAGGTAAGACGAAGGCGAAAAAGGGCAAGGCGGCAGCACAGATGGTGGCTGCACCCGCCCCAGTGCCTGCGACGAATGTGCCAGCGCCAGCGGCAAGCCAGCTGCCGCCGCCGTCACCGCCCCCCCCAGCTCCCTACACCTCCCGCGGCTGAAGCCGGTTGGTAGGTGGTCGGGGATAAAAAGAAGGGGAAGAAGGCAGCCAAAAGGGCCAAAGAGCAGGAGCGGCAGCGCCAGTTCAGGGCGCGCAAGATCGCGGCTAGGCTCCGCGCCCCGAAGACCGCAGCTGTAGTGATCACACTACAGCCGGACGCGGAAAAGAAGGGCGTTACCTACCGCGATCTGCTCGCGAAGGCGAAGGAGGCGGTGGATCTCGGGGAGCGCGGGATAACTGGGGGCCTCCGGCTCAAAGTCACCCAGACGGGGGCCGGTATGCTGGAGGTCCCCGGGGAATCCAGTGGCGCGACCGCGGACGCTCTGGCTGCGAAGCTCAGAGCGTCTCTGGACGCGGACGAGGCCCGAGTGTCAAGGCCCGTCAGATGCGCAGACCTGCGCATCATGGGTCTGGACGACTCGGTATTGGAGGAGGAGTTGGTGGCCGCCGTCGCCAGGTCCGGGGGGTGCACTACTGACCAGGTCAGGTCAGGCGCCATACGCCCGGACCAACAGGGTATGCATGCCGCCACGGTACGCTGCTGTCAGCCCGGACACATATCGGCGACCTGCTGCGCATGCATGTGCGGCGACCGGCAAGCCAGCCGATCACCGGGCCGGAAGCAAGGCCTGCGTGCCACCCGCCAAGGCCAAGGCCGTGGGTAGGGTAGGGGCCAAAGCCGCCACCGCCTCTGTGGCCTCCGCCACAGCCGCAACTGCCACCGCCACCGCCGCCGCCGCCGCGACACCGACGCCCGCAGAGGGGCGCCCCGTGGAGGAATCTGAAATGGAATGTCTATAACGGCCCCATTAAGCTTCCTCCAGGCGAATATCAACCACTGCGCCTGCGCTCAGGATCTGCTGCTCCAGAGCATGGCGCAGTGGTCGATTAACATCGCTGTGGTCACTGAGCCGTATTTTGTCTGGCCTAGGGAGGACTGGGTGGCGGACCTTAACGGCTCAGTGGCCATCATCTCTTCGGCCGCCGCCGGTACCCCGACCCTTGAAGGTGTCAGGAGGGGTCAGGGGTGCGTAGCAGCACGGTTCGGGGAGTTCATCGTTGTGGGGGTGTACTTCTCCCCGAACCGATCTCTCGCCGAGCTTCACAACTCTCTGGCAGAGCTGAGAGCGGTCGTCGTCGGAAGTTATCCCCTCCCCGTACTTGTCCTCGGGGACTTCAATGCCAAGAACTTGGCTTGGGGTTCTCGTCGTACAGATGTGCGGGGTAGGATGGTGGAAGACTGGGCTCTGGAGACAGGCCTGGTCGTCCTAAATCGGGGGTTCTGTCCCCACGTGTGTGCGGATGCGAGGCGAGTCGGTGGTGGACATCTCGTTCGCTAGCCCCGCTCTGTCGCCGCGTGCCATTGACTGGCGTGTCATGGAGGGGGTGGAGACCTACTCTGACCACCGGTACATCCGGTTTGATGTCTCCACCCAGCCCTCGAGCGCGCCAGTCCAACAGGCCCCGAGTGGTCCGCGTTGGGCGCTGAAGCAGCTGGACCGGGAGCTCCTCCTGGATGCCTCGATCGTGCAGGCCTGGGTGTCATCACCGGACAGGCCTGCCGACGTCAATGATGAGGCAGGGTGGTTCCAGGAGGCCATGTCCGAGATATGTGACGTGGCAATGCCCCGCGTCCGGCCAGGAAGCGCCCGGCGTCAAGTGTATTGGTAGTCGCGTGAGCTGACGTCTCTGCGCGAGGCGTGTGTCGCCGCGCGGCACCTGTACACCAGGCATCGCAGGCTCCGCATTCGTCCACCGAATGCGGCAGCCATTGAGGCGGAGCTGTACGAGGCATACAGAACGGCGAAAACCGCCCTTCGGGAGGCTGTCCTGCGGGCCCGGGATCGGGCCCGTGAAGAGATGCTGGAGACTCTCAACAGAGATCCGTGGGGGCGCCCTTACAAGATGGTGCGGGATAAACTCCGCACCTGGGCCCCCCGCTGACGCAAAGTCTCCGGCCCCAGCTCGTGGAGAACGTGGTGAGCGCTCTGTTCCCTGCGCGACGGGAACATCCGCCCCCGCCTATGGCTCCGCCACCTGCGGTGCCGGAAGCGGACCACCAGGACGACGACGACGACATCCCGGAAGGGACCGGGGTAGACCTGAGAGTGGCGGTACGTAGGCTCAAGGCCAGGAATACCGCCCCAGGACCCGATGGCTTGCCTGGCAAAGCCTGGGTACTGGCCTCGGAGGCTCTCAGGCCCCGACTGGAGGGGCTCCTAAGCGCATGCTTGGAGAGAGGCCAATTCCCGCTTCGTTGGAAGACGGGGAAGCTGGTCCTAATTCGGAAGCCGGGGCGCCCTGCGGACTCTCCGTCCGCATAGCGGCCCGTGGTGCTGCTCGACGAGGTGGGCAAGCTCTTTTAAAGAGTCATTGCAAACCGCCTCGCCGAGCACCTTGCGGGGACGGGGGGCCGGATCTACGGTGGCTCTCTACGGTGGACGCCATCATGCGCGTGAGAGCCCCACGACGGGGGATGCAGTGGCCAGAGGGGGGTTGTCTTGGCGGTGTCTCTCGACATCGCCAACGCCTTCAACTCCATGCCCTGGAGCTGCATTAGGGAGGCACTCCGGTATCACCGGGTGCCGACCTATCTCCGTCGTATAGTCGGGGACTACCTGACGGACAGGGCCGTCATCTACCCCGGTCGCAACGGTGAGTGGAACCGGCGAGAGATGTCGTGCGGTGTCCCACAGGGTTCGGTTCTGGGGCCACCTCTGTGGAACATCGGTTACGACTGGGTGCTGCGCGCCGACCGGTAGGGAACCGGCGTCAGCGTAGTTTGCTACGCTGTCTGACACTCCCTTACGCTCCACCCAGAGCGAAAGGGGTCATTAGATGATTTTCCATCCGCAAAGAGCATTCATTATACGAGACACTTGTCAAAAGTAATTTAGAATGCAATGCTGTTGTTTGTTCACCACATGAAGCTATATATAAAGTGAGATTTATGTATTTAAAACTATATGGTGTACATAACCCAGGTATTTTACACATAGTTAAGCTGTGTGACCCCGATGAGTAGGTAGGCCGCCACTTGGCCCTTTATATATTACTTACAACGTTTACGGCAAAATAAAGCAGCAATTACTTTTGTATATATACTTACGTGTGTAGTACTTGGACCTGTGACGGGAAGCAGCGTCAAATGTAAAACTAATCTGATACTTAGATTGCCGATACGCTCGCCAAGCGAGGAGATATTGGCAAATTTTTCCTTTATTTGGAACTAACCTCAGTCCAGCTGTGAACTAATAAAATAAATAAGAAGAAATAGTCACATTTAAACGTTTTATGAATCAAATCATATGCAGGTATAAATTATTTATGTAAGGCTTCTAAAAGTTCCTTTAGATTACATATTTTCATTCCGAGCACGGTAGCGCGTACAGTAATATCTGACTAGCTTCGGAACAAATTGTAAAAGAAAAGGCCATTGGGTAGAATTATTTTCGGACATCTCTTACTCTTACATTAAGACATGAATACCATTTTTTTTTTATTTTTGGCTGTCTGTCTATATGTCGGTCTGTCTGTCCGTCCGGGCTAATCTGTAGAAAGGATGATCCGATTGTAATGAAATTCGACGAACAGCTAGAGAGCAACCCTAGGACTGATCTAAGTTAGGTTTGTATGTAACCCAACGTTAATAGATCCTACCGGCGGATCCTATAGGCGAGGTCCGGGCGGGTTGTTATGACGCCAAAACCTCGGGCATGTAACTTTAAAACAGTTCTATCATTAATTCAGCTCAAGACAGGAATTGAAATTTTATTGGTGAATTTATAACACCATAGAAAAGTGTTAAACTACACATACACATATGCTCAAACATTGTTTACAAAAATTTAGCTTAAGTTTTATTTTGGTTTTTAATCTATAATTTTACCAAGTTTCATCATAATCCATTGAGTAGTATTTGCATGATGGCGTAGCAAACATACAAACACTCTAATATCCAAACATCCATACAAACTTACACAATTGTAAAATTAGTAGGATTAAAAGGGTAGCAGAAAACTACAGATTACTACTGGGTACTACTCTTCTCAACTTTGTTCTGTTTTTTAAATTAAGATTACTGTAGGTAATATAAATAAGGCGTATTTAACGTCCGTCTTAGTTGGTTACACCCTCTTACACATCCCTGCCACCAACTAACTGTGCCTGTACTGCTATTTTCCCTTTTGATAGGTAAAGAATATCAGAATACTCAGAGGTGATAACGCAAGTGCAACCTGTTTGTTTGAAATCTGCTGCAGGTGTTCATGGATTCTAGTAGCCCCTTAGCACTTAGTACTTTCTATTAGGGACTGTAAGTTCATTCGTCACATCAGTTAAAAAAAAGCTTAGTAGGTATTTTTGAACATTGGGTGTAGAAATACTATATTCCAAGAAAATGTGTACTAAAAAACTGTTTGAGGGTTTGATTTTTCCGGTCAGAGAGGATTGTAATGCATTATCGTTAAAAGCTAACAAGAATCTACGACGCCATTAAGTGTGAAACATCGATTCTAAAACGATTTTTCATTCAATAAATTACATTTTAAAAGTAACAAAACTTCTATTTTAGTGACTTTCTCAGATTAAATAAGATACAGTACTGTTTTTGCATTGTAGTGGCGGTGTTAGAGTACTCGTAGGCGGTGTCACAATATCATCCTGATAACAGTTCAAAATGCTAAAATACTGCGAATGCCAACCCGCCAGCCAAGTGTGGCAACTATGACAAATATGCCTTCCATAAGGCAGTCTATGCGGTGGCCTATATTCAGCAGTGAACATTTGATAAGCTATGATTATAATCATTATATTATTTTCAGTTGACTTAACCAATAAATATTGTTTAATCAAGCTGCACTTGTTTACACTTCAATATTATTTAAAACATGATACATATGATGTTATATACGTGATATACATAAATTTATAAGTAGGAACAGTTGTTAAAATTATATTACTTTATTGGATAATTTGAGATCACAGAACTAAATATAAATTCATTATTTAATATAATTAATATTATAGATATATAAATTAAAATTATTTTAACGTTTTAATTAGGTAATTAAATGTGATTAAATTGTAATAATATTCACAAAAATCTAAAATATTCTTAATACCTACTATTTATTTGTATTTTTTAAGTATTTTAAGCACTCACTTAAGCTCTGGTTACCTTCTTAGACACATGATTTAATTTAGCGGAAGGTTGCAAGGTAACTGTTAATATCTTTACTGGATAATGTTGTCTTTCTTACCTGTTTAGATCTTATTTATTAACCAAATTATGGTGTGAGAGTGTGACAGTCCTCATTTTTGAAATTCAATCAAAATATTAACGGATACTATAGCGCATCGTAGCTGCGATGTGCTTCAGTAATACGTTACAGTTTGTCACTTCGGCGGTGAACAATGATGTGTCGTTGATAATGAATAACTTTATTTATTATCAACGATTACTAATGCAACTTCATTCACTTTAAGTTCATTGAATCTTCGCTCGTGTTCACTAGCTGGTCTTTTGTCTGCCCGAAAGGCGATCTTTTAGCTGTCGACAACCGTTTTTCGTGGTTTATATAAAGTAAACGTTGTAAATATTGAATAATGTATTTCTATAGCCCCCGAATGTGTGTACAATGCTGATCTAATGTAAGTTATTCATTTGCAATTAAATATATCTCAAGAAATTTTGATGTTTACCTGGTAAAGCCGTGAGTGAGCCTATTCGGAGATATATTTGTCCTTAGGTTTTGAAAATCAAACTAAAATAACTGTCATTACATATTGATGTAGCCTAGAAATAATTTGAAAGCAACAATTGTATCGACGTATATTTTGTAGAAAATGTTTTTTTTTTAAAGAATAAGGGTGATAAACGAGCACACAGACCAACTGATGGTAAGTAGATGCTGTGGCCAATAGACATCTACATTTATCCTCGATTGAGTACCAAAATGCAGATGCGTTGTCACCCCTGAGGACTATGACGGAATGCCTCGTTTCCAGTAAAAATAAGGTCTCTACACGCACCATATGAAGTACAGCAGCATTAAGCTACTATTTTAAGATGGTATTCTGTCAGATCATTATCCTTCCCCGGTTGAGAGCGTGGTCATTCCCCGTCATCAAAAAACATAATACTTTTGAAGGCAAATTCACGAAAATTTGAAAGTATACTTTGGTTAATATAACGTGAAAACAACTAGCAGTTCTGCGCTTACACGAGTATACGTAATGGTTTTTCCGAGCTTTTGAGTTACACAAGCGTTTTTATGTGACTTGATGACAGAAGAACTCAACTATTTTTATTAAAAGAACTATTAAATTTAAACAACTTTAAATTGTGATAGATCTACTCTTACTTTCTCTCCCTCCCATACATTTGGACCTCTCCTGTTGTTTGCTACAATCGCCACGCTTGATACTTGGAGATGTTAGCACCAGAAGTCATCTTCAGTCAGCCGCTTGAAGGAAGCTATAAGATAATTCTCCATAGATACAATACAGGATCAATGTAATTTCTTACGTCGGAAAAAGCTAATAAATTTTATAACCTATTTACGTGGATATATACCTAGTTCACCATCTTGTTAAGAGCGCAAATATCGACGTTAGAGCTGTCTCTGTAGTATTGGTTCCTCATTGGGGACTTGGGCTCAGCGGTTTTCGTGACTCGGTGAATATGTAAGTTTTATATATTTTTCTTAGTTCGTGGCTGCCGAAAATATCTGTTAGGTGTTGAAATGGAAAAGATATTTTTATACAATACATATTTAAAAAAAATCTTGACAATATTAAGAAAACTTCATTCGACCATAGGTGATGATAGACCATAGACCATAGATGCTCTGTATCGTGTCATGATTCTTTTCGTAAAATACTTTTCAGAATATAAATAAAAATTACCACATTAAAATAACTTAATGGGAGCCTTCGGGTAACAATACCACCAAATGATCATAAATACTGTCGGCCATGATAATGTTGCCAGATTTTAAAAATTTGCTAAATGTTTTCACTTACAATGCCACCAGTCATGTTTTGTATGCAATACTCCATGCATAGTGACAAACACGGCACATTTTTTTTTAAATAATGTCATTAAGGTCTCCTTTAAATGTCCCTTTTGGATCGGAAAAGATTTCCTTTACGAGATAGATTTTAATATCTTTCAAAAGCTGCAAGACTTTCACTCCACGTCTTATATATAAGCAAATTAGATAAACTTATAAAAACAAATAAAATTAATAAAAAAATATTTCCGTTTTTATATGGTTTCTTAAGATATAAAAAAATATTTTCAAAGTACACTTAAGAATAGGTTAATAGACACACTTAAGAGTTTCTCGAGTATCGTGGATCAGATTTGGAGCAAGTTTATGTACGATATACAAATAGTTGTTCCGTAAGAATTCGAGCAAAGCGTCGCAGCGTCTTTTGAGTGTTTCTAAGTTTTTATTTTGTGAAAAATTACACGATTTCAAAAAAATATTTTAAAAAGGCTTTTTATAGGTTATATATATTCAATACTAAAAGCCACAAATTTTGAAGAAACACCCACAATATAGTTGTTTCACAACTATCAATTACTAAACTTAAAAAGACAGGTAAAAATAAGCTATTCAAAGCGGTGCCTTTATCTGGGTTCTCGAAATGTTCGCCGCTTATCTTTTTTATATTTTAAGAGTGGGCAAACGAGCATACGGCTCATCTGATAGTAAATGACTACCGCAGCCCACGAGCAACTGCAACACCAGTGGAATTGCAGGTGTATTGCCGGCCTTTTAGAAAGGAATAACCTCTTTTCTTGAAGATCCCTAAGTGGTATCGGTCCAGAAAAATCGCCAGTGTTAAACTATTCCACAGAGAGGTCGTACGTGGAAGAAAATGTGCTGTGGATGGTATCGGGAGTTTTTCTGCGATGTGCGTTCATGAAATTTGATGACTGGGTTTTATCCGAACAATTCCACAGAGCACTTCCCTTGATAGATGCGAAAGAAAATGCTAAGTGATGTAACATCTCTTCGCAGCGCCATTGAATCGAGCTGATAGTAAAGGACTCGGTCGGTGTAACTTCAGTGTCAGCCTCGTGTCTAGCAAACTAATATAAGACATTATGCTATGGAAATTGAAAAGAATTTGATTCTATTCTAATTGATTAATTGATTCTTGTATATTTGCCAATTTCGGAAAAGTATCAAAACTTAAAATACCTTTTATGAGCTTTTTGATATCTTGCCGCAATGCTGAACTAGTTTGATTTTCTTGAATAGATTCCCACATAGGTATATTTGACTACTTCTTCAAGTATTTCATTACCAATTAAAAAGAGGACATTTCACACGGTTTTTAGATATTACGTGCTCCACCTTAAAGTCTTTTAATAAAACGTATAATATTTATAGAATTAGCTCTCGTTCTTAGTTATCTAGGCTTCGTGATCAATTTCTGTCCACTTTTGTCCAGAATAATTTTATGTTCTTGGTATAACAACTCTGTGTAACTTTCCCTCCGTCGCCACTTGCGACACCCACGGGGTGATATAAGGTGGTGGATTTTCTTATGACTCTCCACAGGAGGGCATTATAAATAGTTTCATTCGTCCCAGAAAACACTTTTATTGCAAAATTAATACTTGAAGCGTTAAATAGATTGAAAATGGCTCGAAATGAGAGAACATAATATTTTTGATTAGGCTCAACTACCAATCAACTAATGCTTTGATTTACATTTAAAATGTTAAAAAAGCTAAATGAAAGCCAATATACATCGCGCTGCTAAGCGGAGGCCGAATTTCATCTGTGAAGATTAGGAAGCAATTAGCTCTGGTCACCGACACTAGATGGCGCTAGTGACAGATACCTGATGTCAAATTAGGCGCGCAACACTGCCCCTCCTAAGACATGCTCGTCCCGAGCATTATTGGCTCCATAATAACGCGCCAGGCGATCCACACGGACGATCTTAGGAGTCCCTCTTGCGCCTTTCTGTATCCGGTAGGTTACATCGTTGATCCTGGTCACAATCCGGTACGGGTCGTCCCATCGCCCCAGTTTCGACGCACTTCGAAATATTTTATTTTTAAAATTTTATTCTTCAGGCATGCAGGTTTCCTCAGGACGTTTCCCATCCACGCCAAGCCCATGGTAAATCAGTACTTAAAATTGTAAATAACCATTTTTTTGGTATTAAATTTATATGTATATATATATATATATATATATATATATATATATATATATACATATTTTTGGTATTAATATATTAACCATAATATACAGCTATAGCAGAACTCTACCACGTATGAAATCTAAATTTCAATAAAAGTGGCCTTCCTCATTCCTTAAACGGTTTGGAGCATTGAAAAATCCGTAGTGAAAAGTTGCCCTAAAGCAAATTTGGCGGGATTCAGGAGTAATGTTTTGAAATTCCCGATTTGTACGTTTTCTCGAAGTGTTTTTTTTTATCACCGTCAAAAACTTGAACACTTTATATTGCAACAAACAATTTATGAGCGCTGAAGGCATCGCTCTTGGTTCATTCACGTACTTGTATCGTTTCGGGCAACCAATTATCATCAAAGCTACAAGGACTTTTCAAAACAAATAGGATACTTGAATTAGTTAAAGGTCTGTTTCATTACACTTATAGCGTCTTCAACATTCAATTTGTATATATATATATATATATATATATATATATATATATATATATATATATATATATATATATATATATATATATATATATATATATATATATATGTGTTTTTCTTAAGCATTTGGGAGTTTTAAAAGTATTGAAATTGCCAGCTCAATTCGTTCAATGTTATCTATATTACTAGGTTATTGTTTAGCATCTTTTTCTTAAAGGTGGCACTTTTCTTAAGAGATTAATATGTTTAAAAAATCATTAGATTAATATGTATTATTACTTTAAAATAGTAATAATACTGAGAGTAGAGGACAAGTATAACGTCCATTTTACAAATATACCGGTTGTTATTGGGGTACCAACAAATACAGGTATACTTTACGCTCGAAGTTTGTCGACGACTATGTTAGCCTAGAGAAAATTGTCCAACTAGGTTAGTTCAACTTTGATTGAAAGGTCAATCGACAGATTCAGCTTGGCTCGGCAGCGTACAAAAGATTATGTGTATATATACACATTTTCTTGTCACGTATATCTCAAAACATTAAATACAGTGTACAACCAGCGCGTTTTCATTAACGACATGGATCTGAGACGTATGGTAGTCGTATGAGAACGCTCAAAATAGCTAACCAAGCTATGGAAATGGCTCGAATTGTCTCTGAGTTGTAGACTTTTTAATGAGAAAATTCTCAGTAGAACAGAAAAATCCACATAGCACAATAAATCATTAAGCCAGTAAGTTTAAATTGGCCGGCCATACAACTGGAAATACCGTCAATCGTCATGGAAGAACGGTTTTCGAGTGACAACATCGTACCGATAAACGAAGTGAAGGGCAGCCCTCTACATGAAACGACGGCTAAGCAAGGATTGCAGGGAGTCGATAGAGGCTGGTTGCTGGTAACTTAGGAGCGTTTTGAAACTTTCCTCTATGTTTATTTTTGTGTGTGTAATGTATGTACGCAAAATACAAAATTATTTGAATAAAAAACGGACTGTTTCTTGTAGAACGCAAAATTTAGAAACATCTAGCGAATAATACGCTATATGTTCTTTATTAAAGATAGATAAGCTTGTTTGAGTTAAAGTAAAATTTAAAGTTATAGCGTATATACGTCCCACTGCTGGGCATAGGCCTTACCTGATTTCTGGGAGGGTTTTGGGACAAGGAAGTGTCCGCAGCGCTACTCAATGCGTGTTGGCGAATATCACATGTCTTCGAAATATTGTTTTTTTGCTTATTCCCCAGATAGGTTTCCTCACGACGTCTTCCTTCCCTCTGACAAACACGTGGTAAATCAGCACTTGAAATTTCAATTCAAAAAACAATTTCATTGGTGCCGTCGGGATTGAACCCGGGTTACTCGCATACTGTGAAATATTCAGCGAGCTCTAACCATCTGAACTACTATGGCACAAATTAACTGTACATAATGCAAAAAATATGAAAGATTTAACTTGATATCTTGTAGCAATCATTTATAATATACGGGCTTATAATTTATTCACAACACAACAAATCATAAACTAAACAAATAAATTGCAAATTACAGGGCAATATTGCCTACGGCAGCGCAGATAACCACTGAAGATTGTATCATATTTCAAAGTTCGATATTATCATAATCTAAGAAAGCCTTCGGAACTCGTGTATGCTTGTTATAAATGATTACAATGATTACTTAATTAAAGCGCTAACTAGTCACGTGTAATATACAATTATATTGACATATATGTGTAATAATTCACTATATATTAAGCGAACTACAACAAGGCAAAATTTCAGAGTGTGTGCGCACAGGTCTAAAAAAGCGCGCCTCGCGCCTCGCGCCCTAAAATCTTCGAAAAGTACAAAGTGCTAATCATCCCGGACCAATTATGGTTTAGTGGTTGAGTCCTATGTCCATGGTGTACAGCAACAAGCTGATGAACCAGAATAAGAAAGTTTTTAATTTAAAACAGAATTATTATTCTAATCATGGTTTGTAGTTAGTCATCTATTGGAATTAATGGCCACAATTACAGATTAAATTATACCAGCTCTTAATGATATCAGTCGCAAAATAAGTTGACCGATTCAAACAGCAGCAGTCGCCTGGCTGTCGAAGTTTCTATTGATAATCGTATATGCTCGCTCGCTATAAACAAATGCGAGCTGTATGAAGAAGGATTAGTGTATATAATTTATATTAGTGTGTATATTTAATTATTATTTCTTAATTAAACGCTATAAAATCCGTATAGATAGTTTTATTCAATGTGTATATTTCGACAAAAAATATGTCGGGACGCATTAATAAAACTGTCATAAAAAGAAGATAAAGGTTGTTATCACTTACGACTGCAAATTATTTTTGAACTTCCATTCTGTTACACAAACACACTAGCCGAGTAGTAGCTCCGCGCTGAAGAAAATACGTGAAATGAAAAAGAATAGATACAATAAAAGAAGACGGCCAATAAAAAAAATAAAGGTCATATTTCTTAGAGTCTAAGTGCTGAATTTATAAATATTTTCCACAATGTCATTAAAAATTAAAATTCAATATTGCTCCGTCAGCTCCGTTAGCAATAATTTTCGCCAGATGCTTTAAGGATCCCAAAATAAAACGTGGTTTACAGTAGAGTGAGTACGCAGAAATCGTCACGTAAGGAAAAAGCGTTATGCCACCTCCAGGCGACCTTCCCCTCTATTTCTCTTTCTTTTACTCTCTGTTTCTTTCTATTACATACGATTGTGTGTGTTTATTTTATTAATTTTATTTAAATTAACTAAAAAAATAAAAAAAGTATTTTAATCAATAAGTAGCTACATATTAAATCACGTTTAAAGTTGAACAAATAACATAAGGAACTTCGTTTCCGATCGAGGTCCTGACGGTTACAAATAATACATACATACGTACATACATACATTACCTATTTTCTGAGTAACAAAATGTGTCGTACAGAGTAGTATAAATATTACCACGCTGAACGACACATTTTGTTACTTAAAAAATAGGTAACGTCTGTGGCGGCCCTGGGATCTTGGACTAAGCGATTCATGCCCGGTTTCTGAAGTTCCCAGTTATATTCCTATTAGCTATTGATTCAATAAAGTTATCTATAAGATATCCGTCAGTTAACTGTCATTGCGTTTCTGAATACCAAACCAACCGTTCAACAACTATGTAACCAATTTCCATAATTTGCCACTAGATGGGTTTGTTTCGACTCATCGAAGACATCGAGTCTAAAATTGGTTTTTTATTTCAATTCTTCATTTATACTAGTATTATTCATAAAATATTCTTTTTTTGAGGCTAAATAAGTGAATATGCACTGTTTTAGCAATAAATTAAGATAATTAAATATTTATCAGAGACTTTATGGACGACATCATTGTACTGTCAAATTGTTTAAAAATAAAACATCATACTCATTACTTTGATTTTGCGCGTGGTTTGTTTTTTCTCTTTCCGATTTTAAGTTTAGTGGTTTTATCTTTTTAAAATAAACATTATGGAGACTGGCAAACGTAGTAGAAATTTTACGGAAAGAGAAAAGATGCTTCTAATTGAAGTAGCCAAAGAATTTGTGGCTACAATTGACAACAAAAAGACGGACGGGACTACTGTTGAGGCCAAGAAGCAAGCTTGGATGACGTTGACCAATAAATATAATGCTCTTTCTGAAACGGGATTCAGAACTGAAAAACAATTGCATGCGTTATATGACAATTTAAAAAAAAGCTAGAAAAAATATAAGCAATGATAAGGTAGGTCATATCCTAATTATTTTTGTTTGAACTAAATAAACTTTTTTATTATGCAAAGTGCGAAGGAACTTTACTGTACAAACTGTAGTATTACTTTGTAGTATACCAATAATATACATCATTGTATTCTACGACCTATTTCATCGGTACAGTTATTGCCTTGGAGTATGTACAATAATAATTTATTTTCATATAAAGTTACGCAATGGTATCCGACAAGTATGTAATGTAGAACCTTAAATTTTAATTTCAGTCCGAGCTGTACAGACAAGAGGTGGAACATTTTGCCTTAAGACAACTGCAGTCGATAAAAAGGTTGTGGCCTTATTACCTCCACAATTTAAACCATTATCTAGTGATTTTGACTCATCAGCACCATATATAAATAAGATTATATAATATAAATAGCATCAGTGCTTCAATAATAAAAAGAAAAAACCAGAAGCAAATGAATGAAGATACCACAAAAACGAAAAAAATTAGGAATATTGGAGGTTCAACTTCAAAATGAACATAAGAAATTAAGAAAAAAAAAAAACAAAATTTTACTGGATCTTGATATCGAGTTAAAGCGGAATATTTTAGAAAATTCAAATACGGACTTAGAATTAAAAAAGAATCTTTAGAAAATTCAAAAATGGACTTAGAATTAAAAAAGAAGAGTTTTAATTTATAATGGCCAACATATAATAAATTAAAATTATTATTTTAAATCCTAAGTCCGTTTTTGCACTTTGTAAAAGATTTTCTTTCGATCCATATCAAAATCCAGTAAATTTTTTATATTTTTATTTGATGGTTTCATATTCATGTTGAATCTTCAATATTTGTAATGTTTTGGTGTTTATTAAAAATTCTTGTCTATAAATTTTATTCTCTATATTTCTACATGACCAAAGTATTATAAATTAAAATTCTTATAAAGTCCATTTTTGCATTTTGTAAAAGATTTTCTTTAACTCTATATCAAAATACAGTAAATTTTTTGTTTTTGTTATTTGATAATTTCATATTGATGTTGAATCTTCAATATTTGTATTGTTTTGGTTTTTATTAATTAAAACTCTTGTTTATAAATTCTATTTTCTATATTTTTACATGGCCAAAGTATAATAAATTCATTTAGTTGTATATTAGTATTTAGTTATAGTGTTTATTTATTAAAATTCTTGTTTATATATTATATTCACTATATTTTTACTAGAAATACAAATAAAATATACGTACACAAATTTGTTTTTATTAACATAATACATTATTGATACATGATGGCAATGCTGCAGATATATTATAATTGTAGCACGAATAGGTCAGTTCAACTGGGGAAAGACCATGCCCTCACCGAATACTAGTTTGAATTAATAGCTAAATATGCTGCTGTTTCGTTTGGTGAGCGTACACAACCGGAGACCCTTTAGGCATTCCATTTTACTCCTCAACGGTGACAATGTAAATTGAGCTTTAGAGATATTAAGAAAAAAAAATTTTACCAACCTAAAATATTGCTCCACCAATAAACGACGAAAATGGTTTCCTTCACAGGAAAGAGGTTGTTCAATTGATTCTGTAATATCTTCTTCCGAAGCGGAATCAATCGCCAAAGTATCATTTTGCTGTAGAGCTATATTGTGTAACACAGCTGTTGCAACAATCACAGCTAACGTATGATCCAATTTTATCCTTAATTTTTGGGAAAGGCATGGAAATCTTCTTTTCCATACACCAAATGTCCTTTCAACTCTATTTCTGGTCTTGATTTGTGCTTCCTTGTAGAGTTTTTCTGCATTTTTAGCTGGGTTTAAAAATGGTGTCATCATGTAGCGTCTACAAGGACATGCACCATCTCCAAGGAGGTGACCATCTATCTCGTTGTTATTCAGGCGTGCTTGGAAGAATGAGTTATTAAAAATTGTACTGTCATGTGTTGATCCATGCCACCGGGCATCTATGTCACGAATTCGCAACTTTGGATCACACAACTTGTACATTAATATAAAAAAAAACCTTTTCTATTTCTAAATAATTCTGCTTACTCACCTACAGTAGATTGAATAGGTATATGTGATCCATCTACACAACCAATTACATTTGGAAATCCCGCGATATCAAAAAATTGTGCTTTTACTTCTCGTAGTTCTACAACATTTGGCATACTTAAACTCCTTGCTAGTTTGGCTATTTCTTTACTTACTTTATATACCACTCTGGATACAGTAGTTTTGTGAACATTAATTTCATCACCAAATACTATTTTGAAAGTACCGGTAGCATAAAATCGTAATACTATGAAAATTTGTTCTAACACAGACAATGTATACTTCCGATGCATAATGGGTGCTAGAGCAGAGCTGATGGTATCACTTAGGTGTATAACAGTATTCTTATCAAAGCGATATCTCAATTGAAATTCTTCATCCGTAAACATTTCGAAAGGATTTCTCCTATGTCTTAAGTTTCTGGGTACTGATATACTAGAAATAAACTCCAGTACTTCCAAATCAGACTCGGAAGAGCTACTCGTATTCATTGCACTTCTAATTTTATCCCTTATTTAAGTACTTAGCGCTCACTGGCAATTTATTTTAATAATAACACGATATAACCTATAAGTTGATGCAGTTTGCTTTAATTTAAACGTCAAATAAAGTTATGGAACCGATAAACGGCACTGATTGGCCAGTTAAATTAAACATAGCTTAAACGGAGTTTATCTTCCATTGCGATGTTCAGAAACGCATTTTCATAAGTTATCGAACCAATAGCGCTAACGAATAGATAAACTGCCGATAAAAGTACCACAGAAACCGGCCATATATTTTTACATGGCCAAAGTATAATAAATTCATTTAGTTTTATATTAGTATTTAGTTATAGTTTTTATTTATTAAAATTCTTGTTTATATATTATATTCACTATATTTTTACTAGAAATACAAAGAAAATATACATACACAAATTTGTTTTTATTAACATAATACATATATTATATATTATAATTGTAGCACGAATAGGTCAGTTCAACTGGGGAAAGACCCTCACTGAATACTAGTTTGAATTAACAGCTAAATATGCTGCTGTTTCGTTTGGTGAGCGTACACAAGCGGAGACCCTTTGGGCATTCCATCTTACTCCTCAACGGTGACAATGTAAATTGAGCTTTAGAGATATTAACAAAAGAAAAATTTTACCAACCTAAAATATTGCTCCAGCAATAAACGACGAAAATGGTTTCCTTCACAGGAAAGAGGTTGTTCAATTGATTCTGTAATATCTTCTTCCGAAGCGGAATCAATCGCCAAAGTATCATTTTGCTGTAGAGCTATATTGTGTAACACAGTTGTTGCAACAATCACAGCTAACGTATGATCCAATTTTAACCTTAATTTTTGGGAAAGGCATGGAAATCTTCTTTTCCACACACCAAATGTCCTTTCAACTGTATTTAAGGTCTTGATTTGTGCTTCCTTGTAGAGTTTTTCTGCATTTTTAGCTGGGTTTAAAAATTGTGTCATCATGTAGCGTCTACAAGGACATGCACTATCTCCAAGGAGGTGACCATCTATTTCGTTGTTATTCAGGCGTGCTCGGAAGAATGAGTTATTAAAAATTGTACTGTCATATGTTGATCCATGCCACCGGGCATCTATGTCACGAATTTGCAACTTTGGATCACACAACTTGTACTAAAATTGTAATAGAAAAAAACCTTTTCTATTTCTAAATAATTCTGCTTGCTCATCTCCAGTAGATTGAATAGGTATGTGTGATCCATCTACACAACCAATTACATTTGGAAATCCTGCGATATCAAAAAATTGTGATTTTACTTCTCGTAGTTCTACAATATTTGGCATACTTAAACTCCTTGCTAGTTTGGCTATTTCCTTACTTACTTTATATACCACTCTAGATACAGTAGTTTTGTGAACATTAATTTCATCACCAATTACTATTTGGAAAGTACCGGTAGCATAAAATCGTAATGCTATGAAAATTTGTTCTAACACAGACAATGTATACTTCCGATGCATAATGAGTGCTAGAGCAGAGCTGATGGTATCTCTTAGGTGTATCACAGTATTCTTATCAAAGCGATATCTCAATTGAAATTCTTCATCCGTAAACATTTCGAAAGGATTTCTCCTATGTCTTAAGTTTCTGGGTACTGATATAATAGAAATAAACTCCAGTACTTCCAAATCAGACTCGGAAGAGCTACTCGTATTCATTGGACTTCTGATTTTATCCCTTTAATATCTAAGTATTTAGCGCTCACTGGCAATTTATTTAATAATAACACGATATAACCTAAAGGTTGATGCAGTTTGTTTGAAATTAAGCGTCAAATAAAGTTATGGAACCGATAAACGGCACTGATTGGCCAGTTAAATTAAACTTAAATGGAGCTTAAATGGAGTTTATCTTCCATTGGAAACTAGCTAAAACACTGCTATCATCCTGGCTCAGGACTGCTACTGAGAATTTATTGACAGAAAATCCTAATCGCAATTGTTGGCCTGTTCCCAAATTTGAACCCGAGACACAGACGACACGTTTACAACTACTTGACCAACGAGGCAATCTTACTGATATTTAAATGTGTGGATTTATACAGATGCATGCGAAATGATCGTAGGAACGGTTTTTTTATAATTATGATAATGTTTAAATCATATACTTTAACGACTTGAACAGCTCACAAAACTTCGCTGCAGGACAGTGGCCTCTCACTGTCTCCGAAATTTTTTGTATGGTATGAATTCTTATGTGTCTTAGAGTCGCTCTGAACATGTACCTAGATGGAATCTAAAACAGAAAGGACAAATAGCAGTGCCAGCAATGCTGTGTTTCGATCGGAAGGATATAGAGAGTCAGTATAATTACACACTGTGAGTTTTTCCGTCTTAATCCTCAAAGGTGTAACGCATTTGTAGTATTCTTCGTATTAAGTTCTTTGCCGTATATCGTAAGTAATTAATTACGACCTTTCTAGAAATTAACATAGTTGACATTCACGATACCTATGAGAAATGTGATAATCGATTATCTTACGCCGCTAAACGGCAATCTAAATCATTCGCACTGACTGTGGCTATGAGTAAAGCATTGTCGTGTTTACTGTTTGATGGCGGTAGTACTCGACCCCACTTGTCTATCAAGATCAATTACAAATTAAATTATATAAACATTCACTCTGTCATCAACTATAATGTATAATGCCATCATTTTCTCACAAGGGATGTGACCGAATAGTAATGCGTTGCTATGTCGTAAATGGTTGTTATTATAAACATATTTTATCACTTTATGAACTGTTTACTTGAAATAGTAATGTCACATTGTAAAAAATTACAATTGCATATGTTATCGATCGACATAGTGCTGAATTATGGCTACAGCACGAAAAGTTGGACTCGGATTTGGACCATAATCTTTCGGTATTCTAGCTAAAATATCGTCAATTAATTGACTATAAAGAGAATTTTGTATCTTAGTACTTAGAGTTGGTAACCCTTTTTGGTAAACAAATTTTTATATTATATATTGTATTGCATGCCTTAGGCGCATAGCCCGTAGGTATGTTCTACTAGCGCCTAAAAATCAAGAATCCAACGTTTTGTCGCATCAAATCGTATCTAACAATCATATTAAACACATAAATGATATAAAAATAATTGTTGAACTTATTGTTATTATTTTAAAATCGATTTATTGCTATTTTTACATTTAAAAAGTGGTTTTGATGGGTAAACAAAATAACTTCTGAAAATATCTATTGTTCAAATCAATTTATTTTTTAATCTATTCATGATGTGGGAAGCAATGGAATGTAAATTACTGTTTAATTTAATTTGGTTAGTTATAATAAAATTTCCGGCTGAGAAAATCCGACATTTTCGGTGCTTGCGAAGCCTTGTTATAAAATATTTTACTTTGACTCACCGCGCACTCAGGCTGCTGCCGTCGTGGGTTCATTACTGTATCGTTTGTTTACAGCGGCTCGTGATGAAAAATATCGATCGCTGTAGAAATACAAAATATTCTAAAAACTAAATTTGATACATACTTGAAGGCAAGCTATTATTATTATTTTTATAATCAAGATTTTCATTACAATATACTGTTTCGCTAAACGTACGTAGGTTTTATATATAAATATATATATTTATACGTCTTGAACTTTATGGAATGACCTGAAAGTGTATTCTGGTGAATGCTAAATTAAAATACTGGTAACGACTAAAAGAAAAACTTTTTGAAAACGAAATAAAGTCAATGAGAGTAAAAATGTATAAACGAGTCAGGTAAAAAAGACTAGTATTTACGATAATTCCTGAATACAAAAAATTAATTTCTGATCGTTTTAAGATAATTCTGTCAAAAGTTTTTTATTATTGTTAATAGAAAAAAACTTTTGAATTTCAATAATAATAACATATTAAAATTAAACTATATATATTTTCTATTGTTGATTGAGAATTTTTCTATATTTTTTCACGATCATATGAGCATTATGAGTCGTGCCCTTTTGGATTTCCAAACCTTTTTTATTGACGTTTGACATATGTCGGACACAATTATCGAAAAATTGGAAGTATATACAAGGTTATTTTTTTGAAAACTTGTGTGTATTTAAAATACTTTAAATATTGACGTATAAAATGAGCGCTTATGGCATATACTTTCGATTTACCAAAAGTTTTTTAAATATTTCGTAGTTATAAATTTCTAAAAGATTGAAAAATCCCAAATTCGGCTAATTTTGACAAACTATATAAAAATATAAAGAAAAGGAGTTAAATATAAAAGATATTTTTTTAAATTCTTTGATGAGTAAAGAATAAAAAATGTTTATTTTTATTATTTATCCTTTATTGCAACAAACCTTCAACTAGGGAATAAATAAGAGGGGACTTAATACCCTACGGAATTCTATACTAGTCAGCCCTACGAAAAATGGAGTAAATAAAGAGGTTGGCAGGTGCATATTAAGGACAATAATAACACAAAAACTTAAAAACAAACAGTTGAATTATACTAATTAGATTACACAATACAAAATTACCTAAATATATTATATAAACACAACACACATAAAATACACACAAACATACATATATATATACACACATATAAACATACACATACACAATACATGTATATATAAGACGGGGAAGACAATGAATTGTTGTTTACCTCTAAATAAAGTTGTCGAACCAATTTTTTAAACTAAAGCTTATTCGTAACTTCCTTATCATCAGCGGGTAAGGCGTTCCAGAGGAAAATAGCCTGAAGTGTGAAGAAAGAATCTTAAAAAAAATGTTTTATGTTCTGGAATACTAACCTAAAGTTTAGAAGGACGAGGTTCACGCCCAGAAATAGAGTAGAGAAGTAAAGTAGGAAGAGAAGTTGAAGTTTTCTTTAAGATATGGCGGAGAATTTGACGTATAAAGATAGGCAGATATATGATCGTACTTACGTAAATTAAAAACAAATCTAATACAACTATTGAGAAGGCGCTCCAACTTGTTGAGAATTATTTTGGTATAGGTCCGGATAGCACACATTAACCACCATAAACTTAGTTTTGAAGGGCATAAAATTTGTCAGCCGATACGGGGAACGCAGGACAGCTACAACTTTACGGTTTATTTCAGAAACTTGCAATCCATCATTCATTGTTTGATCTATATGTAAGTTGGTATTAACCATTGATTCATTGAAAGGGTTCGATATCCCATTGTAAACTATAGGTTTAAGGTTCAGCATCCTTGAACCACCTTTTTTTTTTGCATGGGGAAATACCTACGCATATCCGCCTCGCGGGGGCAAGGACGGGTTATGTCGGACTCGCACCGACTAAAACCCCATGGTGTTCCACCTTTGTCGCATATTGGCAGGGCTACGGGAACGCTTTCGCACACATCCGCGGCCCTACTAGCGCCTGCCGCCCCATGGCAGCACCTCCTCGGGAGAGGAAAATTCCTCCCCGTTCTCCTTCCCAGGTAAGGCGCACCAGAACACATGGCGCGCCTTTCTTCGCGGCCTCCAATTACGTCTGTGCAACAGACGCCCCCCGCGTCCGATGCACAAAGGCCATGGGGCCAGGAAAAACGAGCACTTAGAAGTACTAGCCTTCCCGACCCCAGCGGCGGATCTGGTCTATGGCTCCCCCGCCAACCAAGATTCGGCTGCGGAGGGTAGGGAGAGCGGCGCCTCGCAATACCGACAATCCTCTCCCCCCGCAGCCCCACCACCACCGCATCAACGGTGCGGCCCCGTTTGAGTCGCGAAGGATAGGGCGAGTGGCGCATCGCCATACCAACACTCCTCTTCCTCCGCGACTCCACCTCGGCTGCAGCGGTAGAGGGTGCGCGAGTCCCCACTCGCTGCAGTCCACCAGCACACATCCGAAGTGGGCTCCCCAAGCCCACTCGGAGTGGCCACCTCAGGCCGGCCCTTCACCTCGGGCCAGCCACGTGGGTTCCTCTTTGTTCACCGTGGGAGACCAAGCCACGGCTACTAAGCCCCCCCGCCACGACAAGGCGGGAACCCGTTCGGGGGGGATCCTTGAACCACCTACAATCATAGTTTTGTGTTTCAACACATTTACCGAGATACCATGCCTGCACGACCAAACTCTAATAGTATCAAGATCAAGATTTTGATGTCTTTTTACAATAAAGTTAATATTTTCGAGATTTATGAATTTTTAAAGGTTTCAAAAATTACAAATTCGGACACTTTTGACTTGTTAAAAATATATCTTTAATATTTTATTCCTTTTATCTATATACTTTTAATGATTAGAATATACCTGAATTTGAGTTTTTCAAACATTTAAAAATTCATAACTCCGAACATATTAAGTTTATCCCTAAAAGTCGTAGGATCTTTCTTGGTTGTATTTCAATAAGGAATGTAAAAAAATTGTCCCGTTTGAAAATAACAATTCTTTGTATTGGAAAAAAATGGTTTTAATAATATGCCACCGTGTTGTCCCATGGCAACATACATTTATATCATCAGAAGGAGAATTTGAAGAGAATTGCATTAAAAAAACGAGGTGGAGTAGTTATTGGCACTCATGCGCCAATTCCTCCTGGACTAGCTTACATGTTAAATAATAACGTGAAAAAAAAACTTATATTCTGCAACGGAGTGGTGAGAGTTGCGAGTGCAGATATAAACGTTTATTTTTAAAAACACCACGATTCGTATGTTTCATATGTTCAGTTTATACAGAGTGACGATGAAGATATCACATTAAATGAAAAGACGTATCCTAAATAACGTTCTTTAAACATACATAATTAAAAAATGTAACAATTAACATCCTATGCCCAGTAATAATTTTTTTTTTCGATTTAATATTAAACAACATCATGTAAATGCATATATTTATCACCTGACGAATAATAAAAGGTCAAAGACCCATGACCGGCAAAGGCGAATTATAGTTCAAACGTTGCCAATCCGAAAAACTCAAATAAAGAAAAAGGATCAAGCAAAAAATGTACTTAAGTCAAACGATTTAAGACTTAATTCTTATGCGCCAAATTAAAAACAAAGGGACTGCGCGCTGATAAGTTTCTCGGTTTGTTTACGTTAATAGGATAATAATAGATGCGAAATTAGACGCTTACTTCTATTGTTTTGTATTTTTTTTGTTTGTGATAGGACACGTTAATAATACGCTAGATAAAAATCATATTTAATAACTTAGTGAAGTGGTGTGGCATTTACTTTTTAACGTTTTAACTTTTTCTAAGTTTTGAGACACCTCGTATCAATTTCACGTCGTCGGAATAAACCGACATGATTTTGATTTACGGAGAATGCCACCAAAAACGCGGCTCTAGCATTAAACAACATTTAATTATTAAATTTGATTTGATGTAGTTATTAAACTTTAGTGATTAAAGGATTAGAGTGATTATTTGGATAAAACAATATCATAAAGTTTATGGTTTGTTGATAATATCGCATTAGCATCGCCCTAAGCGTGCCTAATTCCCTATGTACGGGCAAGTGTAGGTACGCTGCGCCGTTGCCGTTTTTACAGTCACATCAGGTCAATAAACTCATATTATCCAGCATGATTTATTTCGTATAATATTTTAAGCTATTTATTTTGTTTAAAAAAATGCACTTTTTTATTTTTTATATTATTGTTTATTTAATTATTTCAACAGACGTATATCAACTTGCATTTACTCCTGCGCTATAAAATGTGATAACCTAATCTCCACCCAGTATAGTAATTTAATTCGTATCATAGATACGCTACAGCTGAGGCAAAGTTAAAGTAGCTTTTAGATTGGTTTTAGTAAAATACAATGTGAATATATAGCATTTAAAATTATTATTCACCGTGTAGTTATAGCGTAAGAAGATACAATTCCCCGTAACATCATCTAGTGGGCGGGTAGGTAAGAGGCGATAGAAACTAACTGATAGAACCTATGAGGCAATCTAGAGGTAGGTAGGTGGCAGTGAACCTTTGTAGACGGCGATATTATAGGAGTCGCAGAAAGGAATAAATAATACGCCTGATCACTTAGGGTCTGCTTTACTACATAATCGTTTAAATAATATCACACAATGGTGGTAGTCTATCCCTAACTACCTATCAAAACTGAACCTAGCAACAGTTCGAATGTGCAAGAATTGTACAATTCAAATACATTTATGATATGAAAATAAGTAATCAACTGTTATAAATGATACTGATAAGTCAATTAATTTTACAGACATTTAGGAAATGAAATTACTTATATAATATTCTTTGCAATCTCTCAAAAATCTCTCAAATTCTAAATTAAAAATAAACTGAGAAAATTATCTATGACATTTTATTTTATATTTGTAATTACGAAAAATAATATAAAAGAAATAGATCATTACATAATTAATATTTAAATGATTTTAGTAGCAGTTATATAACAATCAGTGATAGCAGTAATTAATTAATGAATGAACAAAGGCTCATTGGAAGCTATTTCTGAGGATGAAGTTTCATCATCATCATCATCATTACAGCCCTTCACAAGTCCACTGCTGAACATAGGCCTCCCCCAAGTAACGCCACAAAGCACGGTCCTGAGCCACCTGCATCCATCGACTTCTTGCATGTCTTACCAGGTCGTCACTCCATCTAGTGGGGGGTCGCCCTACACTACGCCTACCGGTACGAGGCTGCCACTCGAGAACCTTTCTTTCTTTAGGATGAGGTTTGTAATAATATATATTATGAGATATCAAAATTACTCCTTTTAACAAACTCGCCGTGATTCAGAAAAGGTTCGCAAATAAAATCCCTTTTTTAATGGCGCGGTGAATTTGGTTGTAATAATTTAGCACAAAAATCTACATAAGTTCATTTTTTTCATTAATTGTTTTTATGACTGTAGAGATTACAACTCATCTGTGGCATTAATTGAAGTAATTAACAAGTATTTAGTAGTTAATTCATTTGTCACTCTTATTTCATGTAAATAGTTAACTGTGTAGCAAGAAAATGTATAGTCAAGATGGGGGTTTCCCAAGGAAATTATTCAGGTTTAAACTTTTCGTGACATTTTGCTGATTACCCGTACCGACAAAAAACTTTTTAGCTTCATCTTGTCATTAAACGTACTTTGGTAGAAGTGTAGCAAAACAAAAGCAACAAGTCTAGTTATAAAATTTCTTTTTTAGTAGGGACACTAATATTCACTGTTTTTCAATTATTTGTAAAAACACACTATAATATACTTATTTAATTTTCTAAATTATTATAGAATAAAACCGCATTGTAAGAACTTTCAATATACATTTAAAAAACTTTGTGAAAACGTCAAGAAAAATCAACAGGAGAGTGTAATGTTAAATAAAATATACAATATACAATACAATATTTATAAAAAATAAATAAAACTAAGAACAAATCCTTGTCCTACTCCCCGTCGTATAGTCTCAAGAACGATGGCTGTGTTTTCCCGTTGAATAACTATACTTAGCCTGATCACCCCCTTCATCACTAGGGGCGACTAAAAGACTCAAACTTGGTCCATTTACTCAATTCAGCCACCTCTGATGCCATCCTGGCTCTAAACGAGGTACTCCTAAGATAGTAAATAGGTCGTAAAAATGTCTGAAAGAAAAGACACAACATCCCAAACTAGGGGTATGTCTCTCTCCCAAGTGACCAAAGATATAGATTATTAAAGAAAGAATAAAGAATAAAATATAGAGTCTTGGCTTGTGTTTTTAATACTGTACAAGACTTTAAAACCGAGGGCATGATTATAGAGGTAATCTCCCAAAGCACTTTTACTAACTTAACCTTTAATTTATTATTTTTTAATTACTGTTAAAGTGACACCCATAGAGAATTTTGATGACAAGCATAACAAATATTAGAAAATGTTTTTTTTTTAACTCTATTCGGGCTAGGAATTCCTCAGTATTATTTTTCAGTCATTCGTCAGTCAGAAAAAACTAATATTAAGTTTATTACATATATGCGTTTTCAAAAGCCAGTTGATGATGTCAATAAAAATATTTATAGAAAATGGCATAATATTTTTACAAGAAAATACTTGCCTAAACTTCTAAGTATATCAGTTTCTGTTATCAGTTTATGGCATCAATATTGGTTTCGAATGCATCTACTCAAAGGGTTTTCTCTCAGACAAAATGTAACATGGAATGACACGCGTAATAAACTACCGACTGAACATGTGAAGGCGGTTACTCAAAGGAAAGTCAAATTTCAAATGTCTTGTGAAAATTTTTATTCATTGTCCTAAAGGAAAAGTAAATGTTACAAGAGGCATAATTAAACTTCGTAGGTAATGATATGTGTTCGATAAAATACTCTAAATTTATATGATGTTTAATAATTTTACTTCATTAAGTCCTTCTTTTTGACACTAACAACATATTTTTATTTAATGTTCCAACTAGTATTATTTTTTACCTGGTAGAGCAACACCGCAGCTTTGTTACGGTTGTAGTACGAATGGGTCAGCTCGACCGGGGAAGGGCCACGCTCCCACAGAATACCAGCATAAAATAGTAGTTTAATGCTGCTGTTTTTCGTATGGTGAGTTCAGAGAACCGGAGACACCTTACACTGAAAACGAGGCGTCCCATCGTAGTCGTCAGGGATGACAAGGCATCTACATTTTGATTCTTAATCGAAGATAGATTTAGATGTTTATGGGACGGAGCATCCAATTGGCATCAGGTGGACTATGTTGTGCTTATTTGACATTTGAAAAGTTGTTGGTTTTACTATACTTTTTTCATGCAGCAACTGAGTAACGGATAGTTGTGATTTTTGTGTACAGTAGTAGGCTGAAGAAAGAGAGACAACTGTTGTCCAGGAAAATGCAGAGTTTCTTTGGGATAGATTTGGGGCTAAATTTTGAACGGGTTTCGATGAAATTTAGTATGAAACTATCTTGGGTCTTGGCATAACACGGGATATTTTTATTCCGGATAAACGCAGGGTTTATATTGGTTCTTCATTATTACCTAATTAATTAACCTCTAGTAATGCTAAATATATAATTACCTCAAACGAATATAGCTTAACGGATTTTGATGATATTGATATAGAGATTTCTTAGGTCATGAAGTAATTATAAAATACTTTTTATTCTTGAAAAATGCGTGGCTCCCGGGCTGAATTTTAAATTTAGTCAAGGTATTGTTACGCGCCTTAGTTGACGTCTGGCACTAGCGCCATCTGTGTCGGGTAACAGAGTGAGGAGAGCTTTCCAGAAAATGACATCAATAACCTTTCAACCGACAGCGCCATCTAGTATCGAAATGAAGAACTAAGCTTTCTAGAAGCCCTACACTCGAACTTTCGGCGCTTGGTCGATTGGCGCGCGTATTTACTTAAATATTCTGGATGTTTCAGTGATAATGTGTATTTATAGGCGCTGCAAGATGCGATCGAGACAAGCGAAGCTTCGGAGCGAAATAAAGTGAATCAGTGTAATTAATTATTAGTGTTTTTTAGTTCTAGTTGATTTTGGGTAATAAAAGTGTAAATTTTGGTAATTCATTCGGCAGTTTTTATTGTCACGAAACTCAAACTCGTAACAATTGGTGTCAGAAGTGGGATAAAATCATGCCGATTTTACCTAAGGAGGAAACGGAGGGTGACCGTACCCGAAGTCAACGCCAGCAGGAGACGGAACAAAGAAGATTTGGTGGTGCAACGCCGCAGACGTCGGAGGGCCAGCCGCTGGCTGCAGGACCGTCAGTAGCTCTTACATCTGCAGCACCTGACTTAGGTGCTCTGATGGTGATCCTGCAGAAGCAGGCTCGCCGACAGGAGGAACAGGCTCCCCGACAGGAGGAACAGGTCCGTCAGTTGGAAGAGCAGCTGCGGGGCGGACAAGATGAACAGGCCCGTTGGTTAAAAGAGCAGCAGGAGGAACAGGCCCGCCGACAGGAAGAACGGATGCTCCTCGTGAAGGACATTCACGCTAACTTCGGGAAAGAGATAAGGGAGGTGAAGGATAGGGTTGCTCAACGTGACAACCGCCTGCCAGAAGCTGAAACCCGAATTGAGAAATCTGAAATCCGAATCGACCAAGTGAACAATCGGGTTGATTATGTGATAGCTGACGTGAAGAAAACGCTGGACGACCTCAAACTGGGGGATGGAATTACAGCTCCCGTAGTAGCTAAAACACCTTCGCTACGTGGGTTCAAGGTGCCACCGTTCGACGGGATTTCTTCCTGGTCGGCCTACAAAATCCAGTTCGAAGCTGTTATGAAAGCGAACGGCTGGAATAAAAGTCAGGCCATGACTGCTCTCACACTAGGCCTGCGCGACTAGGCCTTAACAGTTCTGGAAGCTCTCGGTGAGGAAGTGATTTATGAGCAGCTCCTTGAGGCATTGGAGGCGAGATATGGCGATGCTCACCTGGAGCACGTCTTTCGTGCGCAGCTTAAAGATCGCGTACAGCGCATCAACGAAAACCTGCAGCAGTGGGTTCTAGAGGTGGAGAAGCTGGTGCGAAAAGCGTACCGGTCCGTACCTGTGCTCATTGAAGAGAACCTGGTGCAGATATTCATCGATGGCATCTGCGACCTTGAAGTCAGAGCTGCTGTGAGGCTCAGGCACCACGAGACGCTTAAGGACGCCTGGCCCATGCGCTGTAGGTGGAAGCCGTGCGGCAGAATCATCGTTCCCATCGCGTCAGAGAGGTTTCGGCAGCTACAGTTTGCGACCGCAATAAAGGATACAGCCCTAGGTGCTATGGCTGTGGGTAAAGGGGCCACTTACGATCCAGCTGCCCTAAGTGAACCCTAGAAAGGGAAGGTGAACGATTTCAGGAGGGTAGTGCGGCCAACAGCACCGCCCAGCAGCAGCAGGGAAACAAGTAAAAGCCAGAACTGTGGGGCGGGTGCTGGCTGATGTTAAAAGAGCCCCAATAATTTCGATCTCACAAAATCAAGGGCGAGGTCAACGGAATGCCGTGTAAACTGACGATAGACACTGGAGCCTCTCGTACGGTTGTTAGTTCCCAACTTATATGTCATTTCCTTGGAGACTCCGCATACAACCGAGAACGCATTAATTTGGTAACAGCCACCGATCAACGTATACCCGTCCGTGGAGAGAAGGAGATGGAGTTGAAGCTAGGCAACGTGATCTACCTGCATAATGTCATCGTGGCTGATATAATGGACGACTGCATCCTGGGCCTAGACTTTATGAGGAATAATTGTTGTGAGATCGACATTAAACAAGGTGTTTTGTAATGTGGACAGGAGGAACTTTTTATGGAAGGTGTGTCACCAGGGAATGTGTACAGCAATAAGAATATTGTTCTTCCGCCGAGATCGGAAACGATTGTGCCGGTTAGTCTTCCTCGAAACGCTGGGCAAGCTCACCGTTGTGTACTTGTGGAAAGGGTAAATAATGACCTTCCATGGAAAGTAGCTCGAACCTTGGTCAGAACCACTGACATCGCATGAGTACTTGTGCTGAACCTTTGTGACCAGGAACAGATTATAGAAAAAGGCAAACTGTCGTACTTGTGAGGAAGTGGATTGGTTACGTCGGTGTCAATATCTATAGAGTGGGACCCCCAGCAAGGATGCACAAACGAGAGTGACCACCCTTTTGGAAGACTGTCGCGGCGTTCTCTCCCCGAACGAAATGGTCAAGGCGAAGAAGTTTTTACTTAAGTATGCCGATGTATTCTCATCAAACGAAGCTGACATAGGAAAGACAGGCTTGGTTCAACACCAAATAAACACAGGAGAAGAATTGCCTATCCGTCAGCGGCCAAGAAGATTGTCGGTAGCACGTGAAAAGGAAGTGGAAACCATGATTGAGGGACTGGTGAAGGATGGTGTTATTGAACCTTCATCTAGTCCATGGTGTTCAACCGTGGTGCTGGTAAAGAAGAAGGACGGCAGCATGCGGTTCTGTGTTGACTACCGCCGTCTGAACGACGTTATAAAGATGGACAGCTATCCCTTGCCAAGAATTGATGACACGCGGGACATGCTTACAGGAGTAAAGTGGTTTAGCACGCTGGATCTAAAAAGTGGTTACTGGAAAGTTGAAATTGACCCTAAGGACGAGGAGAAAACTGCGTTAGTTATCGACGGGAAAGGGTCTGTGGCAATTTAAAGTAATGCCGTTTGGATTGTGCAATGCTCCAGCAACGTTTGAAAGGCTGATGGAGCTTATACTTACCGGGATAATTGGCGATGCCTGTCTGGTCTACTTGGATGACATCATCATCGTGGGCCGTACGTTTGAGGAACACCTTCAAAACCTGGAACGCGTGCTCATGAAGATTCAGAGTGCCAACCTCAAGTTGAGCCCGAAGAAATGTTCACTATTCAAACGGCAAGTCAACTTTTTGGGGTATATAGTGTCGGAAGAAGGTATCCGCACGGATCATGAGAAAATCGCCGCTGTCTAGGATTGGCCGGTTCCAAAAGACAAAACGCAGGTTGGCGGCGGAGCCATAGACCAGATCCGCCGTCGGGAAGGCTAGTACTTCTAACTGCTCATTTTTCCTGGCCCCATGGCCTTTGTGCATGGGACGCGGGGGGCGTCTGTTGCACAGACGTGGTTGGGGGCCGTGGAGGAGGGCGCGCCGTGTGTTCTGGTGCGCCTTACCTGGAAGGAGAACGGGGGAGGAATTTTCCTCTCCCGAGGAGGTGCTGCCATGGGGCGGCAGGCGCTAGTAGGGCCGCGGATGTGTGCGAAAGCGTTCCCGTAGCCCTGCCAATATGCGACAAAGGTGGAACACCATGGGGTTTTAGTCGGTGCGAGTCCGACATAACCCGTCCTTGCCCCCGCGGGGCGGGTATGCGTAGGCATTTCCCCATGTAACAAAAAAAAAAAAGGTTAGAGCATTCATTGGTTTGTGCTCCTATTATCGGCGATTTGTGAAGAACTTTGCAGTAATAGCAAAACCTCTGCACAAGCTAACCGAGGAGAAGCGACATTTCTGCTGGGATGAAAGTTGCAATATCGCATTCCAGGAGCTCAAGGACCGTCTGTGCAAAACACCTATTTTGGAATACCCTGATGCAAGCAAAAAATTTATAGTTGACACAGACGCAAGGGATATAGGACTTGGCGGTGTGTTGTCACAACGGAATGGTGACCAAGAGATCGTGATAGCGTACTTCAGCAAGTCGTTGTCAAAACCGGAAAGGAATTATTGTGTCACAAGACGCGAATTGCTAGCTGTGGTAAAGTCGTTGCAACATTTTAGCAAATATCTTCTGGGACGAAAATTTTACTTACGAACTGACCTTGCTGCACTAAAATGGCTATTGCAGTTTAAAAATCCAGAAGGACAAGTTGCGAGGTGGATTGAACTACTGCAGGAATACGACTTTGAGATCGAACATCGCAGCGGGAAATCTCATGGCAACGCAGATGCATTGTCAAGAAGACCTTTCCCTGAAGATTGCAAACATTGTACTAGGCAAGAGTGTAAGGAAGTGGTATCCTTGAGGATGCTCAGGACAGACCACCTCAGCAACGAGTGGAAGGACAGCTTACAACGTGCACAGCAAGAAGATCCGGAAATCAAGTCGATTCTGCAATGGATGAAGGCCAGTGCTCCCAATCGCAAGTGGAGCGACGTCTCAGCGATGAGTTCGACCACTAAAAGCTATTGGGCCCAGTGGGACAGCTTGCTGCTTCAGGATGGAGTTCTGTGCCGTAAATGGGAAAATGTTCGTGGAGACAGCTTTCATTTGCAAATGGTTGTCCCTAAATCTAAAGTATCGGATGTTCTACAGCTGTACCATAATGATTGTTCAGGAGGCCATCTGGGAGTTAAACGAATTCTACTGAAGATCCGAGAATGGTTTTACTGGGTCCAATGTCGAAACGACGTCGAGGTCTGGTGTCGCAAATGTACAAGTTGTGCGTGTGGCGGCGCTGTCGTCGTAAACATACCGAAGCCTAAATCACGCTATCAACATTCCGAATCATAAACAGCATATATAGAACATCTACGAACTATCACACGGAGTGTTGGTCACAACACCTTGTTGGAGAACACCTTGCCCGACGGGAGATCTCCCCTTTTCCTTCCACGACCACAGTGGTGACCCCGACGTGATCTGAACACGCAACTAACTACCTTCGGAAACTTCAAGCTTCATCATCGTCATAGAATACCCCACCCATTCGCTCCCAAGCAGATATCGTCTGCAGTCTTCATATCCTGCAAGCCATCTAGCTTCACAAGGATCATCGCAGCACTGGAATAATAATGCTTCCTGTTCCTTCAAGCTACTCTCTGCGCCGTACAGTGTTCGGCACGGCTCTGAGCCTTACTGCTCGCCTCTGATTCACGGCACTCTCGCAGATTACTTGCCTTCTTCTCGACTCACCGCAGACTACAAGGCAATCTCCTGGCACTTGCACATTCGTCGACAACTCGACTGCACTATCGACCTCCGGTCTGAGCAGGGGGGTGATATGGCGGCGCTGTCATCGCGCCACAAGCGAAACATACCGAAGCCTAAATCACGCTATCAACATTCCGATTCATAAACAGCATATATAGAACATCTACGAACTATCACACGAAGTGTTGTTCGCTCCCCAGGCAGAACACCTTGCCCGGCGGGAGATCTCCCCTTTTCCTTCCACGACCACATGCGGCTGTAAAGGGACCTCAGACTCGTAGTAGAGGTGCGTTGAAGTTGTACAATGTGGTACACCATGGGAGAGATCCATTGACGTGGCGGGGCCGTTCCCGGAGAGTGAAAGCGGTAACAAGTATTTCATGGTTGTGATGGATTACTTCACAAAGTGGCCAGAAGTCTTCGCCATTACAAATCAAAAAGCTGCAACAGTTGCAGATAAACTAGTTCATGAAATTTGTTGTCGTTTTGGAGTACCTTTAGAGATTCACAGCGATCAAGGAAGGAATTTTGAGTCTCAAATATTCCAGGAAACTTGCCGAGTGGGTACTATGGGTACTAATAAAACAAGAACGACTTCTTATCACCCGCAATCTGATGGAATGGTAGAACGATTTAATCAGACATTGGAGAGGTACCTAGCAAAAGTTGTAGACAATCGGCAACGAGATTGAGACAAGCACATACAACCGTTTTTGTTATCATATCGAAGCGCTGTTCACGAAAGTACAGCAGTTACACCAACTTTCGCAAAGTTTGGAAGAGAATTACGACTGCCTGCAGACCTGATCACTGGGACACCACCTGATGTCCCACGCAGTATAACCGATTATGCAAATGACTTGAGGAACAAAACGAATGACATTTATGAGCACGTCAGACAATCGGGCCAGCAAATGTCTGAAGAGATGAAAACCCGGTATGACCGCAACATGAATAACAAAGGGTTCGACGAAGGTTCACTAGTGTGGTTGCACAATCCAGTCCGTAGCAAAGGGAAATCTCCTAAGCTTCAAGCTCAAATGGGATGGCCCGTACCGGATTGTAACCAGGATCAACGATGTAACCTACCGGATACAGAAAGGCGCAACAGGGACTCCTAAGATCGTCCATGTGGATCGCCTGGCGCGTTCTTATGGGGCCGATAATGCTCGGCACGAGCATGTCTTAGGAGGGGGCAGTGTTGCGCGCCTAATTTGACGTCTGGCACTAGCGCCAATTGTGTCGGGTAACAGAGCGAGGAGAGCTTTCCAGAAAATGACATCACTAATCTTTCAACCGACAGCGCCATCTAGTATCGAAATGATGAACTAAGCTTTCTAGAAGCCCTACACTCGAACTTTCGGCGCCTGGTCGATTGGTGCGCGTATTTACTTGAATATTCTGGATGTTTCGGTGTTAATGTGTATTTAAAGGCGCTGCAAGATGTGATCGAGGAAGCATTGAATTTTGGCGAGACATGCGAAGCTTCGGAGCAAAATAAAGTGAATCAGTGTGATTAATTATTAGTGTTTTTTAGTTTTAATTGGTTTTGGGTAATAAAAGTGTAAATTTTGGTAATTCAATCGGCAGTTTTTGTTGTTACGAACCTCAAGCTCGTAACAGTATGTATAAAATGCAATTCACAATGCTGTGTTAGTCCCTAATTTGACGTATGGTAGAGAAAGTTGGCTGTGGTAGAAGAAGCACGAGTTAGGGCTAAATCTGGGTGACACGGTGAAAAATTGTGTGATAAAAGAAGAGTGTGGTTGTGGACCAGGATTAAGATAGGAATGCTTCGGTGCTTTGGTCATGTAGAAAGAATGAATGAGGAAAGAGTGACAAAGTAAATTTATGTTACAGAAGTGAACGCCTGAGTCGGCAAAAGATGTCCTAGTCGAAAGTTTATCGACAAAATTGGCGATATATTGAAAATGGGCCAAATTAGGAGTACCCTTAACCGACGAGCGTATGTAGGTATATGAATGTGGAGGAGGTGAGAGAGGTGTGTTAGGATAGTGCCAAATGGAAGTCTGTAGTCTCTGCCTACCCCTCTGGGTGACAGGCGTAGGTGTTTAAGTATTATATGTTATGTATGTAGGTATAAAATAATGATATTTTTCATACGAAAACAAGCCATATAATGATTCATTTGCAGTTGTGGGTAAATACAAGGACGCATTATCAGTAGATGTCACACATAGGATGCAAAACATGTCTTATGGTTGAAGTTAATTAAACATGGTATGATATCAATATATAGCAATAATGGCTGATTTCAGTTTTCTTTCACCGCAACTAATAGAGAATAATGTGACCCTGACTCTTTATGCCACCAGGGCGGCGTCACTTAGAGACTTAGAATAAAGTTAAGTAACTGACAGATTTCATAGCAGAGAAGTTAATTTGTTAGGAAAATTTAAGAACAAGCGTTTCTTTCTGTAATATTAATTATTATTTTTATTTAGATTAGAATTGAATAAACCAGTCTTCGGATATTCGTAAATGTAGAAAAATTAAAAAGATAAAAAAAAACTGCAAACAATAAAGTGAAAATCAACGAGGGATAGTCTTGAGTATTTACTTATTAATCTAGAAATCGACAAAATGTTAATTAAAACATAAATTCTCAATTATATGACATAATATAACAAAAAACTTCACCTCAACCCTAACTAGCGACACCTGGTAGACGCAAGATTATTAGACTCTTACTGTCATTTTAATTAAAAAATCACGAGAATGAAATAGCGTCACGTATGCGTCTTCAGTACATATATGGTAAAGATGTAACTCTTTTTTCTCGCCACAACAGAGGAAAATGTTTTTTGCTATACTTACTGCTGGCCCAACTTCAAAACGACCGCAATACATCTTTGACTGTAGCTTTCTCGGATATCGCTCAATATTGCATTGGGCTGTCTGCACATTCTGCGTTAGAATATTTTGAAAGCGATCACAGGGTTGTTTTGCACGCACGCACGTCCGCATGCACGTCCATGTAACAACAACGTCTGTAGAAATATTATATAGACTTCACTGTTTACAATGCATATTATTTTGTCATTTGGTAATAACGTAAGCGACTTGCATAAAATAAATGAGACGTAACCTAAGGTTGGCACTTATGTATAAATTTAATGTTAAAAAAGGTATGTATAAATCAGGGAGTAACACGCAAATGAATTCAATATAAACGAATTCAATATATATATATATATATATATATATATATATATATATATATATATATATATATATATATATCATCAATAAAATACTAAACTTGCGTTCATACATTAATGAAGAACTGTTTTACTTTTATCGATAAAATTTTATTCAAGCTGGGTTACAATCATTTAAATTGCTACGTTCCTGAATAAATTAATGGGCGTTTCTGCTTTATGCTGTCGCTGGGGAAATTTTGGTCAACGCTTAATGTGTATTAGGATTTTTACGAACTATAGGTACCTGATTTTTTGTGAAAAAAAAAACACTCACAGAGAGCTCTTAAGAATAATAAAGTAATTATGTATTATAACTAACCTGGTAGTGCAGCTATATTATATATGCAGCATAAACGAATCGGCTCGACGGGGTTGGATAGTAGAATTTTAATGTGAAATTGCAGAATAATGCTGTGTTTCGTATGGTGAGTATAGAAAACCGAAGATATTTTACTAGTTACAAGGCATACATCTCAGTCCTCAAAGGTGACGGTAATATTGAACTTTATCAGCCACCAAGTGCATGTACTATGCTGTGTTAGGGTCTGAAGGATATAGCGACCAATTACCTATCAACCTATGATTACCGGCTGAGAGGCTTATCTTAATCACCGGGAATGACAACGCATCTGTAACCTATTTTATATGAAGTTAGTTACAAAAAGTGTTCGTGAACTGAAGTTGCCGCTTACCGTCAGGTGGACTGTAAGTTCGTTCGTTTAACTGTGACGAATTACATCTAAATCCTTAGTGATGACAACGTATCTGAAGCTTTGTTTGTAGATAGTTGCAGGTGTCCATGGACTGCAGTTTCCATGAGGTGGACTACTAGTTCGCAGCTATCCATCCACTATAACCTAAAAAGCCCACTGCTGGACTAGCTACATCATATATAGCCACGTAACGAGTATTTTGCCATCGTTGCGACGTTTGGAAGGCAGGTTTACGTTTTAGCGCCATGCTGCAGTTATATTAGTAGTATAGTTGTAGCACGATTGGGTCGGCTCGACCGGGGAAGGGTCACGCTCCTACAGAAAACCAGCATGAAATAGCAGTTTAATGCTGCTGTTTTTCGTATGGTGAGTTTAGAGAACCGGATACACTTTTTACTGGAAACGAGGCATTCCATCTAAGTCCTCACGGATGACAACGCATCTGCATTTTGATTCGTAATCGAGGATAGATGTAGATGTCTATGGGCCGCAGCAACCACTTACCATCAGGTTTTCCTTCAAAAGGTTTTTTTTGGGTGTTTTTTGGTTTTTTTCCTTTTTTTTTTGGGTTTGGGTTGGTTGGGGTTTTTTTTGGGTTTTTTTTTTTGGTCTGTTATCAATATAAATATATTTATCTATTTACTTATTGTTTATATGGAACGAATTTTACAGATTCTATCGCGTTTCACTCCATCTAGTGGGGGGTCGTCACCCCACTAGATGGAGTGAGGACCTGGTAAGACATGCAGGTAGTCGATGGATGCAGGTGGCTCAGGACTGTGCTTTGTGGCTTACCTTGGGGGGAGGATAGGCTATGTTCAGCAGTGGATTGTGAAGGGCTGTAATGATGATGATGATGATGATGATCGCGTTTCACTTTAACTTTTTAATTTCACGATAAAACCATTTCATTTAATATTTAGTGTTCGCGTAAATATGAGAAATCATCACCTATTTATTAATTACTGAAAAGCTTATTAAACAAAAGACTACGGAGGGTGGACTTGCTTACTACGAGTCAAGCCTCGGTATGATAGGTTAGTGACAGGTGCTATCAAATTCATTATTTTGCTCTAAGATAAATTGCGTTGTCCTTTTGTAAACGGTAAAAGTAAAGTAGCAGATTGACGAGAGCCGTGGTAAAATGCTAAAAGTTCGTAATAAATTTCGCGGTATGCGAGCAACCCCGGTTCGATTCTCGCAATCAACAAATTCATTGGTGCCAGCGGGGATCGAACCTAGGTTAGGCTACATTCTTAGCTACCTAAGCTATTCACAGGACCTTATCATCACATTAATTAATGGAATCAGACGCTCTTGTGGAAATTTATTATATTAATGAAGTAAAAATTAATTAAACTAGTCTACCTAGTTTTTATATTATTAAACACGCCTACAGATAAGCAGTGAAATATTTTATTTAAGAAATTGGGCAAATTACGTGTAATAATATCCAGCGCATATTTCAGATTGGTTATATATACAGTGTGTCCGGTCACGAACTAGCGATATTTTAGGTACTTATAATACAGCTATTTTAATATAAAAATACACTACACACTGAGGTCTAATCCCCCTCCCCCTCTATTTGGCAGCCATTTTGTTTTTCTCTTGAGATATTCTCTACGCGTTTACGAAAAAAGTCATATCTCTGAAAGTTTTAGTCTTACTGAGATAAAAATTAACTCATTCGGAGGCCAATAATATTGTTTATCGTTTACATTATCAAAATTTTTGTTGACATACTTGTAACTTTGAAAAAAAAAATTTAACTTCGAATTAATATCAAAAAATATGCTAATCGGCAAATTATTGTAAATTACTGCAAAAACAACCCCGTTCACCCTTTTTATTTTTATACTAGATCGACAGATTTTGAGTTAAGCTACAATACAGCATAAAGTTTACAGCCGTATCTTCATTACTTTAAGAATTATTGTTGTTTGAACATAGCATGCAAAATTGCATATTTTTTTTGATATTTATTTGAAGTTAAAGTTTTTTTTCTTCAAAATGCATAATAAAATATCTTTATCTTTATATATATAAAGATAAAGATATTTTATTTTGCAAATATGGGTACAGTACATGGAAATGTAGGTAGTGAGTTCAGCCATATTTTACCAGTAGGCATGCAAAATATACAGAAATATAAACTAATCACCTAAACAGCTATAACAAAATAAAATAATAACACAAAAACAAATATAATTCAATTTTTTTTACATTATACAGTCTTAATCTCAAAATGAAAAATTTATTTCAGTCAAGAATTCTGTTACGCTATAGTATGCTTTCACTGTCAAGAAGCTGCGAAGCCTTTTTTTTAAATATCGATAGCGGCAATTCTTTCCAACTTTTTGGTATTTTATCATATACGACTGGAGCCATGCAGTATATACTTTTGCGCATTAATGCTGTCTTAGCGGATTGATGACATAAAAGGGTATTGTCGCGTCTATTACGTGGAACTACTTGGTCAAGGCGTTTAAAACGTTTCGGATGCAATTTAACAAACACTGCTACTTCTACTATGTATAAGCAAGGTAATGTCAGTATTTTATACTGTTTAAAATATAGTATGCAACTATCGGTAGTTTTGAGCTTTAACATCGCCCTTATGCATCTTTTTTTGAGCCTTAAACGCTGATTCTTTTTCGGTTGAGTTACCCCAAAATATTATTCCATATCGGAGGTGGGATTCTGCTAAGCCGTAGTAAGCAGTGAGGATTGCATCCGTGTATACTATTGAAGACAAATTATGTAAAGCATATGCGGTTTTACTAATTTTTTTTACATAAAGTATTTATGTATATATATATATATATATATATATATATATATATATATATATATACAGTGTGTCCGGTCACGGACTAGCGATATTTTAGGTACTTATAATACAGCTATTATAATATAAAATACACTACACACTGAGGTCTAATCCCCTCCTCCTCTATTTGGCAGCCATTTTGTTTTTCTCTTGAGATATTCTCTACGCGTTTACGAAAAAAGTCATATCTCTGAAATTTTTAGTCGTACTGAGATAAAAATTAACTCATTCGGAGGCCAATAATATTGTTTATTGTTTACATTATCAAACTTTTTGTTGACATACTTGTAACTTTGAAGAAAAAAAATTTAACTTCAAATAAATATCAAAAAAATATGCAATTTTGCATGCTATGTTCAAACAACAATAATTCTTAAAGTAATAAAGATACGGCTGTAAACTTTATGCTGTATTGTAGCTTAACTCAAAATCTGTCGATCTAGTATAAAAATAAAAAGGGTGAACGGGGTTGTTTTTGCAGTAATTTACAATAATTTGCCGATTAGCATATTTTTTTGATATTAATTCGAAGTTAAATTTTATATATATATATATATATATATATATATATATATATATGTATATATGCGCGTGGCGCGTGTCATTAAAATGGCAATATCTTAATATTTATGTATCGAAACTATATAATATAATATGTTGTTAGAATTATTGTTAAATAAGCTAATAGAATATGTGTAAATGTGTACGTTCACCTTTTTGGTATGTTATAAATTCGATGGTAAAATAGCTAGAAGCGATTTTTTTCCAGTTTGTTGAGTATAAAATGTAATCATTAACAAATCAAGCAATTATTTCAATAAATATTGACTTCAGTTACTATACGATAACACACTTTACAATAGTGAATAAAAAAAAACACAACTCTACGTACAGTTTTTTCACACCACAAGCTCGACAATAATGTGGGCCACATATATATATATATATATATATATATATATATATATATATATATATATATATATATATATATATATATATATAGCTTTCATGAGATTTTACATGAATACTTTTGCGTGAAATAGTGCGTTAAGTGCCGCACTATTTCACCGATGCTTACAAGCGGGCTAGGAATGTGGTATATATGTATAATATGGTATGTGGAATGCACTAGGTGCCGTAACTTGATTACTCAACTTGAGGCAGTCTCGTCTTGGTGTGTTCACGACATTGTTATAGGTGATGAATCTCGGGCTTATTAATACGTAAACGAAACGCCAGTCGATAGTTTAGCTGTTACAGAATAAACCGACGTGTGTCATTTAGATAAATGAAGAAATACAGAAGCGCAGGAAAGAATTTGATAGCTACTTTTACACTTTGTCGGAATATCTAGTGTCAACTTGATTTTGGTTTCAAACTTTTGTATAGATCCTGGCAGAAGGATTTTTAATAAGATGAAATAATAAAAATAACAATAGAACTTTATTTTTATTTTCACAATACTTTCTGAGTGGCCCGTATTCACCTTGATGAAGCATCACTTAAAGTATTTAGCCTGCTATTTCTTGCTCATTGGCAAATAATTCCTAATAAGAAGAATATTCTTGTTAGGCGACATATAATACACCAACCGTAGATACTTTACATCAAGAACTGAACCACTACTGACCATTTTTATAAAACTGAAATAATAAATAAACTTACAGTCCACCTGATAGTAAACGGCTACTGCATCCACGGACAATTGCAATCGAATTCAAAAAAAAAAAACTGCAGACGCATAGCCACCTCTCAGAAGTCAGATGGCATGCCCCACAGCCTGTAATTATACTGGCTGTCTACACCCTTCAGACCGAAACATAAAATACCCTACCGTTATTTCTGACATGTTATGTAGGTATTTTTTATCAATTTAATGCCTTTAGTATGAATCTATGGACTCAGCTTTGCCCTGTTTATGCGAAGTCAGTAGAAAGGGGGAAGACTCGTTACTGAGAAAATTGAAACTTTTTTTAAAACATCGAATATCTTTACGTAGTTATAAAAATGTTAGCAAAAGCAATATACTTAATGTCCCGAAGGCAAAACTACAAACGGTTACAAACGATGTTTGAACCAATTCGTAATATGAACACATTAGAAATGAAAGTTTGAAGACATGATCTTAAAATATATAAGATATCTGTGGAATATACTGTTTCAATGTTATTCGACATTGAATATTTGTAGTTTTCGACTTAAAAAGAACTGTTTTAAACAGTATAACCATTTCTATATTGTCATATAACATAGAAAAAAACGTTTAAGAGAAATATTAAACAAACTCCTTAAATATATAAATTACCTTTAAATCAATATATATCAAATTACTGAAATATAAGAATTACCAATAAATAAATATGTATTGTCTTGCATTCAAACTCAAGTAACGATCGAAAGAGAAAACTATACTATGGAATCCATTTATGTAAATTTTTATTCTTAAATATGAATTTATAGTTGTTTTACGAGTAAATATAATCAATTACTTACAATAAGTACAATTTTTAATAGATCGACTATTTGATAGCAGCAATCATAAAACATATATCTGAGCGTCGCCTTCAAGCTTTAAAAAAATCCTTAACTTGCAAGTCATATGTTTCAATATATTCTTGAGTGAGGACTTAAGGACTTCTTTATGTTTTACGGAAATGGCCGCAATTTATAGGTATAAAGGGACAAAATATATGAATTCAAACACGAATGCACAAAATAATACTCTCTCACAAATTGGTATATTCATAACATGAAATAATATTTCCTGATCTGACTGTTTACCGTGTACAATTCACAAACAAATGTCAAAATATTCCATCACAAATTAAAGAATATAAGCGTAGTTTCTAATGAAAAATATAAAAGCCTATAAAAAACTTCATTTTTCTTAGCTCATTATAACTTTATTCTTCCTGATCAAGTGAAATGCTGTTTATAACAAAATTGACAAAGTTTTGATGATTTTCTTAAGGGGAATAGCAATTTTATCACTCACTAAAGAAAAGAGACTGCAAACAAAATTTGTTACGGCAGATGATTTGTAAATTAAACTCTTATATTTAATAAGGTTATTTAAATCGTAGTTAATATTTTAATTCAGTGACGAGCTTGCAACGGGCAATTTTGTAATATAACGTAGCGGACGCACATTAAGTTACAAAAGAAACAAAAAGTGGAGATAGCTTCGAAGGATAGTTACACTAGCCTGGTTGTTGCACCGTACCCCCCCCCCCATCTCCAGAACGTGCTCCCACATTTACGTGGCAGCGAGGCATAGCAGCCGTTGTTTGGTCACCCACATAACTGAGGTGGAGTCGCGGGGAAGAGGAGTAATGGTACGGTGGTGCGCTATTGGCCAAAACTCCGCAATCCCGCAGTTCACATTGTTGACGAAGTGGTGTGGCCGCGGGTAAGAGATCTTGTTTGGCAGTGGTGCCACAGAACAGATAAAACGATTAGGAGAATTTGAGGAATTTAAGAAGAAATTGAATCGAGGGCTCCGTTGCACAGGGGCGTTAGAAGCAGTGAAGAAAGGTGTGCCTTGTGGCAGGCCTCTGTCACTCAAGCTACCTGCGTGAAATAATTACTTGTAATCGCGAGGCGCCCTGGGCGTTACACGCAGTCGGGGCTAGTGCGTTATAGGAGATTGAATGTTAAAATTTTTTAACGCTGTTTACGTAAATAGTTTTATGTTTATACTTGTTAAAATAGTTTTTGTTTAGTGCTTAGTAAATTTAATTGTAGGATTAAACAGTTGCAAAAGTTTTAATGTACCTAATTTAAAAATTATGTATTATATATATTACCTATTTGATAAATTATAATGGCAAAACGTCGTTCCTACTATAAGAGTTGCGTGGATGGATACTGACTTGAAATCTTGGAAATGACCAACAAAAGTCTTCATATCATTCTTTAAATTACCGAAGGATTCTAGAAGGAAGTTATGAAAGGTGATATTTATTACTTTTTTTTGTTAGATTTACAGCAAAAAAGAATTAAGTAATAACTTGATCTACAGAAGATATACCCACTTTATTATAAAAATTAGTTAAAATTTACTTCACTATCCAAGTATCTACTTACTTACTTACGTACCTATACTTGTCTTTTGTAATTAAAATATTTTAAGTTATAATAACACAAAATACTGAAATTAAAACTTTGTACACTAACAAGATTATTATTAATCGTATTTCAGGTTTATTTGTTGTTTACACTATCTACCTATTTCTTCCGAACCAAGCATCGCGATTCCCGACGAATGACCTTGAAATTTGCATGCGGTAGGTATAGCTGAATACACATAAGGGCGAAAATATTATTTATTTATTATTTTATTTAACAGTTTATGTACACACATACTTCGATAGGAAAATGGTAAAAACATAATTATGTACTAAGGCACTGCTTATTTCATAATGAATTTTCTTCCAGCAGGCCTATAGAAAGATAGTTGAAGGAAGTAGAGGTAGTCAAAACTGAAATATACATGTACAATACAAATACAAATACACAACCATCCATATATATACACATACATACATACATACACATACACACACATATGTATACACATAAATATAGAATACAAATATAATATATTATAACAAAAAAAATATAATTCAATATATTATATTTTTAATGTTATACCTACACATCACGAATTAATAATTGTGGTGTGAATGATAGTGCTCTTTAACAAGTATTTTAAACATAGACACCGATTTAGCGTCACGAATCCTAAAGGGAAGTGAATTCCACAATTGTACTGCGGTAACAGTAAAAGAATGCGAATAAAGCATCGTATTGAAAGACGGAAATCTTAACAGTGTTCTAGTATTTGATCTACATGGAACATCTGGAAGATGAACAAAAGTAAAACGATTTTTTAGATATAGCGGAGTATCAGGGTTATGTACAATATTGAAAAGAAGACAGAGGATTCGAGTAAATATTATCAGTCGATCATAGTCAAAATAGGTGGTACTTCACCTAAGTAACTTAATTAACATTTCTTTACTTTATTTATTATGTATTTCTTTACTTTTTATTGACATCCTTTAGTGACCACGGAAAGTCCGCCGTGACTTAGATAGGGGAAAAGATGTAATATGACTCGGAGGAAAAGTATTTGATATCAATTAATAATAATTTTTAGCTATTAAAGTCCAAGAGTCATTTTTTTTTTGTCCTAAAAGTCAGCGGCTTTGGGGTGTCTCTTTGGCCACCTCAGCCGCACGTCAACCTCCTGCCGTTGATAATACTAAATAGGTACTTTCGTAGTTTTTGACAATGTTAACAGTAATCTAAAGATAATAAATTATCTTTGCATTTGGGTCAGCTGTTTCCAAAGGACTAACTTTCAACCAGCCAACTCGTTCCAACGTTGAATGATAAACGAACAGCTTTGGCATTCAACCTAGTGCCGGCGTCTAATTAAAAATCCGGCGACCACAGAGATATGAACTATTATTTTAAAACATATTGTGAACTAAAGTTCGTACAGCACAAGTATAATATAGTCTAGTATTGAGATTATAGTACCTCGTATTAGAAAATGATCTACACCTAAATTTAGGGATTCGATTTTTGATTTTAAAATTTATGAAATATCTTTATTTGACCAGTCTGTTATATTCGATGTGGCCAGAAATAATAATAACAAAAAAGAATAATAATAGTATTTAGGGAATAAATATCACAGTTCAAATACGAATCGTCTTCAAAGTATAATAAAGAAACAATATTGAAATATGAATATACAAATATAAGGAATAATATTAAAAGGTAAATTAAAAAAAAAAAAACATTTTTATCATCGTACCGAGTAGGAGCTGTGTAAGAATATACCACATCCTCTCCTGGGTATCGCTAAAGGTCACAGAGGGAAACAAACCAGGAGATTGAGAGCAGCGGCTTCCTGACAACAACTAAAACTGCTCCCCGTCGCCGGTCATAGTCTAGATATTTATAGCCCTGGCATTAACGAGATGGTTAATGATAACGATTTCTTAAATTACTTATTAATTTTTTCGTCAAGAAATTCTCAGTAGCAGCCCGGAATTTGGAAATTGACGGTGTTGACCCCCGTGCCTCAGACAACATGTAAAGCCGTTGGTAGGTCCTGCGCCTGATCTGTCCCCGGTCGCATCGGATCACCGTCCCTTCAGACTATGAGAGTAAGGGAGTGCACCTATGATCACGCACACACCGGGACTGTCCTGCGCAGATGGCTAATCTCCGATGAGACTGGCGTGATCGAATTTCGGTCTGGAGGGCATTATTATAATTATAAATATGTAATATTAAAGTATTCAAATTACCAATTTTAAGTAAAACAATTTTTTGTGAAAATATAACTTGAAATTTGTATATTATTAGTATATTTTTTACATGATAATATTTCTTAGTGACTAGCTTTTGCTACGTGGTAGAGCCACGCTGCCGCTACATTATAGTTGTAGCACGAATGGTCCAGCTCGACCCCGGCAGTACCACGCTCTTATAGAATACCAGAGTAAAATAGCAGCGTAATTCTGCTGTGTTTCGTATGGTGAGTGTAGAGAAACGGAGACCCTTTTTACTGGAGTCGAGGCATTCCATCGTAGTCCTCAGGGGTGACAACGCATTTGCATTTTGATTCTTAAATCTAGGATAAATGTGAATGTCTATGGGCCACAGCATCCACTTACCATCAGGTGGACTGTGTGCTCGTTTGTCACCCAGTGCTATAAAAACACTATATTTTAGTCCAATTAATTAAATTCCAGTTGTTGTGTAAAACAGATTATTTGACCATAACAAAGTTCTTGTCTAGTCGTATGAGGCCGAGTGCAATTCCTATCGAGAACAAAGGAAGCGGACGCATAACTCCAACCGATATATAGCTATTTATTAAAGGCGGCCGTGTTCCACTTTGTTGGCAATTCATTAAAAGCTATGTGCAATAAATTGGCAGGGACATACAGTAAGGTGTTTGATAACATACCAAATACAGAAAGCAAGAGTGAATAGGCTTTTGTTACGTTAAGACAGCGCAATTTAACATCTAGGGCTCCAACACAGCTTGCCGCCAGGTGGGGTTGAAGTCATGAACTGACTTATAATAATAACAAACATACATTATTCTCAGTTTAATATTTTAGTTTATTTAAATATTTATACTTTTGCACTTGCCATAATATTTCACCACGCATGTGGTTGACTCGGAGAGAATGCGATTAATCAATCTTCAATAATATGTCGAAACAGAAATCCAGTTTCTTATATTAGTGATATCTTAATACATTAGATTAAAGTGACAAATGAAAATACAGATTTCTTATATTAACGCGAACACTACACATTTAAACAAAATTAATTTTATCGCGTATATTAACTTATTTTCTATTCCCGGAGTTTCGAGCACTTTACAGCACCCATGGTCACGAGAGGGGCTGAGGTTTTTGACGTCCCAATGTCATAGTTAACCACGGCTACCTCCAGATTTAAATTACATATGTTTGTTCTGAACTATGTAGTATGGGCGTAGATCGGAACATAATTTATATTAGATTTTTAATAGAATTAAATCAGATTAGAATTTATAATAGAATCGATGCTCTGTGAAGTCTTGTACTCTGTGAAGACGTACAGGATCACCCCCGTCACTACCACAGATTTGATAGACCCAACATCTGCGCTAAGAAACACCGATTCCTTCCAAGAAGGATCCGCGAGGCTATTAAAATAAAAAAAAAAAACATCCTTATTTCAATAGAGAAGATGGCTGGGTGCTACCAACTGCTTGTGATTCTATAATTAATATCTAAAATATTATTATTCAACCTATTCTATAATTTTCACTAAATATTTTCTTATATTTACGCGAAATACTATATATTTGATAGAAATAAAAAGTTTATAGTTAATCGTTAAATGCGTAGGACCAGCAAAGCGATCAATGAAAACCGTAAATGAATATTTTATTGATATGAAAAACCGATGCTCGTAGTCTGTGAACATGTTAAAGATTGTTCCCGCTGTTACATCAAAGTTCACAACCATCACATCCAACTCAAACTTCACAATATCAAAATTCTTGTAATGTAATATGGGTCTAGACTCTCTTCTATCTGTGGAGTTGGAATTTCAAAACGAGATAGTCTTTACGAATTCCGGCCTGAGAGATCTAGGAAAGCATACAATTTAATAAACGGTGAGCGTTCCGAGAATTCTGTAAGAGACACCGCCGGAGTGCCTTGTTTTTTTTCTACCTGTCCACTTTGACTTAATAATTGACAGGCTGTGTTCAACGGATTTATACACATAGTTAGTATTTTTGATTTTTTGAACTATTTTAATTGAAATGAACTAACGGCTTTGCTAACTAACAGTTTTGCTGCCGCGGGTGCCGCGTGTTTAATTGCCACACGGAACAAATATTTATCTAGTGCTAATAATTATTGTGGATTCAAATCTATATATATATAGGCGTAATGCCAATAACTGACTGATACGATTATGTATATGACTCATCACGAGATATCTAAAACTATACACCCGATTAACTTGACATTTAGTATAGTTACTTATTTTGCAATGTAGACGCTCACTAAGAACTGTTTTTACGGTAGTCCCATCAAAAAATTCTTGATATTTTACATCTAGGTATATTATCGTGCACCCATAGAAGGGAGCGGGTTTCAGCTAGTATTTATTTCTATACAATTTATGTATGTAAAACGCTTACGTGATTTTCGAGCAATTCCTAGTGCGGGTCAACTTTTTACAAAGAATTTTATTATATTTTGACGTTTAGACGTCAATCAGTTTTGTATTCGTAAATAGACAAAAATAAAAAGTACGGCCAGCAACGACCTAAAAGTAATAAACTTGCTTAAAAATGTTTTAATTTTATTACTCTATTTATCGGATATTTGAAATGAAGTAATTACGTAGGGAAAAGATTTTTCCCTGTTTACAAATCACAATGACATTAGAATTTTCCTCTGAATTGTGGGTTCGTTTAAGATATATAATTTGCATATGAACCAATATCCAGACTCGTAAAAATTATTTGTAGGCCATACAAATTCTTATCCTGTGCGGGATTTGAATCCGCGACCCTGCAAACAAGCGCGATGCACTATCCCCCATGTTTGCTTAAGAATAAAAAGGCAGGGTCACCGACAGTAATTTTAGAAAAATCAACAACAATAAAACCCTGACATGGTAATTCTAAACTGTCAGGTGTCGAAATAAGCCGCTAGCAATCCCTTGCATATTCTTAAAATAATTATAGTTTAAGCAAATGCGATGATCGCTACTTTGTTTGAACTTTAAATTTGATAAAGTTAAGTTGCAATATAAATTTAAAATGATTCCTTATATTTACGCGAACACTATACATATATATATATATATATATATATATATATATATATATATATATATATATAAAATCTGTAAAAGTAGTTTCAATCAATTAAAAATGATTCCTTATTTAAATTTATATTGCAACTAGCGGTATGCTCCGACTGTGCACTTGTGATTTCTGGTTGTTAGATACAGTGCGATCTACCGGATCCAATAATAGCTAAAATCATTCAAGTGACGCCATGAGTACTTCACAAAATTTTCATCAAAATCCGTTAAACAATTTAATTTATAATGTGTACTCTGTGCGGCTTGAGGAGTGGAAACATTACGAACACACGCTCACCGTAATTTTATCGAAATGTAATTAATTAATTAATTTTAATAATTAATTTTTTTTACTTAACAATTAACACAATTAATTTCGCTGCCTTTTTTTAAAACATCGACTGACAATATTCTAGCTTAAGTGACTTTTCATGCATAACATAATGTTTTATTACATAACCGTCATACAGCTTTTCGATGCATGGGGGTAAACACCGCCAATTTCTTGACTTCGGGGCAGCTCAAAAGTCGACGCTTACAGATACTAGACAAACGAGACATTTAAAGTCGTATAATATCATTGTTTCATGTCGTTTTGGTTTGCAGTAATTGTTACATACTATTGTAACTTACACGAATTTGATAAAATTTGTAATAAATGCTGTAAATATTTTTTTCTGGATTCTACCAAGCTCTTCCAGACCAGTGACATGCATTCGAATTAAGATGTATGAAAATTTATACGAGTACCTATGCTTTAAAATACTATAGACTTTACTTTTTTAATAAAATTTGTTATGATGACCAGACGCCAACTGTTTAGTGATGTCTCAGTGATTACGAGGGTGAAAACTGGCAGCGATCACCAAATGGTTAGAGGCACACTGAACTCAAACGTTAAATTGGAGAGGTCTCGTCTAATAAAGTCAATGTTCCGTCCCCATCGTGCGCTAATCCAAGGTCCCGAAAACTTTCAGCTCGAATTACAAAACCGTTTTCGGTGTTCAGAAGACTGCAATACAGTGGACGATATGAATGACAAATTCGTGGAAACTGTCCATACGGTCGGATCTAAGTTCTGCAAGACCCTCCGCAGAAGAATACAAAAACTCTCCGATCACACTCTTAATCTCATGGATGTTAGATGCGATGAAAATGCAGTCATCATCTGATTTGACAGAATTCAGGCAACTGAATAGACAGATCTCCAAATGCATGTGGCCGGACTTACGCAACTCAATACAGCTCGTATTGAAGAAGTGATTGAGCGGAAACAGGGCTCCAAAGTGTTTATCAGAGATCTGTCTGCCAGCAGCTAACTGTCAAAGCTGAAGGCTGAGTGTGGCAGCATCGTTTCCAGGTACACCTGAAATTCTGAGTGAGATTGAGAGGTTTTATGGGCAGCTGTACACATCATCGTTGCAGCCACACGCAAGTGTGAGTAACGATCCAAGAGCAAGTCTTATCTGACACTATTTCGATGATATCCCGGACGTCAGTCTGAGGGAGATTGGAATGGCTCTCCAGCACCTTCAAAACTGCAAGTTGCCGGGCGAGGATGCAATTACAGTGGAGCTTCTGAAAGCCGGTGGAGAACCGGTTCTTAAAGTCCTTTATAAGCTCTTTAATTCCGTTCTCCATGGAGGCACTACTCCCGAGGCGTGGAGCGGAAGTCTTCCAATGCAGCGGTGAAGAGTTTCGCGGATATAACGTCATCCTATCACACCTCTCTGCAGTTGGATAGGTTTCGAACTCTGGTTCTGTATTCGGATAGTCATCGCAGCCCTACTGTACAAACACTTTAGCACTTCGATATACCGACAGGCAACATGGCACCGCTGGTTGGTTGAAGCGACATCGCCCAAATTTCTACGGAATCAAAGGCTTTCTCATAGTCCACATACGCAAGGCAAACTGGTAGATTGTAATCTTTGATCTTCTGTACAATCTGCCGCAGGGTTTGTATGTGTTCTATGATACTGAGGCCTTTTCAGAAACTGGCTTGTTCGGGAGGCTGGAAGTCATCGAGTCTGCGTGCGAGACGACTCGTAATGACTCTCGAAAACAGCACGTAGACGCGGCTCAGAAGGAAAGTCGATTTATAGTTCTTCAAGAGAGCATTATCACCTTTCTTGGAGACCAAGACCACTGGTGGAGCGACGAGCCTAAGGTTACCGAAGTCCAATTCCCCGGTCGAGCCTTAAACCTATTACGCGAGATATTAAACCCAAAATGGACTGTATATGTGAAATGCTTCTACGTTTACATAAAATGGCGACTATAGCACGCGGTTTCCCATACAATGCACTCGCTCTTCCCTAAAACGAACTATTATTTGCCAAATCTATGAAAGGAATCCTGCTTGATTAGGAGAAAATAAATTGGAGCGGATTAACCATTAGACACAATTATATCAAGCAGGAACTAGTAAGGAATATTCACTCACCGGGGTGTTGCTTCTATGCGGCTTGGGCACTATGTTGCTGCGACTTCTGGAAGACACTCTGGGGCCCCAGCATTTCTTGTCCGGTGATGCGTCGGGAGAGAGTGCGGTGCGCGACTATTTCTCACACGAGGTGAGGCGGGTTTCCTGGAGCTCGACTGCTTCCAGGCTAAAGCGGATATACTAGCGGTGCGCGTGGGCAATAGCCCTTCTATGACACTATTGTCTTAAGTGGTGTGGTTCCAACGACGAGCGCGGCGGGAAGAGCGTGCGCGTCGGCTGCGCGTGCCTTTTTATTCCTTCGGTTGCGATGATCGCGTAATATTCTAGAATCATCTTCTTTCCCCTCTCACCCCACCACCCCCGATGTGTTGATAGGAGGGTATGAATGATATCGTTTGGAAAGGGATAAACGATTTGGCAAGCCTACTGTCAAATATAAATAAATACGAATGGTTTTCCGCGCAACCAACCACCATATTTCTGCCCCACACTTCCGAAGTAGTGCCACCATAGGGGACGGAAATGAAGAGCTCCTGAAGGACTTTAAGTACCGGTTTTCCACCCGCTTTCAGAAACTCCGTCGTAATTCCATCACTGCCTATGATCTTGCCGATTTTAAGGTACTGAAAAGCCATATTAATCTCGCTCAAACTGACGTCCGGGATATTATCGGAATATTGTCGCAAAAGATTTGGTCTCAGATCGTTACTCACACTTGCACCTGGCTCCAACGATGATGTGTACGACTACCCATGGAACCTCTCAATATTTTGAAATAATATTAGTTTTTACGGAATTTCTTGCGTATATTTAACTTTTTAAATGAAACTCTCTCAATATTACTCAAAATGTCAAATGTCCCAGAAACGATGCTACCACACTCAGTCTTCAGCTTTGATAACCGGCTATTTTTGGCAGACAGATCTCTGGCAGAGACATTGAAGCCCTGTTTCTGCTCGATCACTTCTTTAATACGAGCAGTATTGAAGTTGCGTAAGTAATTACGGTGTACCTTCTTCTTTTCTTCAACAGCCCGTAAATTTCCACTTCTGACACAGGCAGATCCCGTTTTAGGTTCTTGGGAAGTCAGTCAAATAACCGTAAGTCAGAATGGTAAACCAGTTTCACGCCAGCCAGCAAGCACGTTTTGGTAGATTTTCGAGCTAATCATCATGTAAGTTATATGTGGTGACTAAGAAAAATCATGACACCATTTGTCCCATGGATATAGGCAGCGACTATCGGATATTCTAGAAACATCTAATAGCACATATCGTATATGTGACGGTAGAACCATCTTGTTAACGCATTGGGAAAGACCAGGTTAACGACGAGGAGCAGCGTTAAATGTGCTGATGTCCTGCAAATTCTCTCCACTTTTACAATTTTCCTTCTATTACTCCGTCACTACATATGGTAAATCAGAACTTAAAATTGCAATCAACAATTTCAGCAGTATCGTCTGAGGTCTCTCCTCCATATACTATCTGAGTTTATCCTCTGAACTAACACGGCTTTCGGCTTTAAATAATCACAAGCTAAAAATACGGATTTGCTAATTCCAATAAAATATACCCATCAAGTCGTATTTGTAATTTACTACCACTAAATATGATTACCGGATGTAGCATCAGAACTCATTTTATCACTATTTTTTTTTGAGTTTATGGTGACATATTTTTATTTATTGGATACCTGAACGACATAATGTGTCCATTAGAAGTAATAAAAAAGCGTAATATTTTATGTTAGTGACACTTTACTAAATTTATTAATACATGTTACAATTACAATGTAAAATGTGAGTGCATTCGGTGTACACACATCGCGCCACTTACCGGAACGGGCAGAACAACATCTGCTAGGACAGTTAGTGTTTTAGCCCATAAAAGTACACTTTTACGGTTAAAGATGGTTAGCGCTCTATGTGTTTAATCTATGGTAACCGCGGTTAACTATGACATCTGGACGTTGAACATCTCAGTCCTTCCCGTGACCATGGGTGCTATAAAGCTCTCGAAACGTCGAGTATTTAAAAAGTTAAATATACGCGATAAATTCCGTAAAAACTAGTATCATTTCAATCGTATGACAAATTTCGTTACCAAAATACACATTTTGAAATAAATAAGTTCAACACAATAAGTTTCATAGGCTGTCTGAATAAATTAATGGAAAATGTATTATAGGATATTCTACTAATTATAACGGAGCACCGAACAGTTACTTTCTAAAAGATATAGTTGTTCGTTTTACAGTCCTATTGATCTTACTAATATTATATTTTATTATAAGTTTCTAGGGCCAAAAATCTCATAAGATTTCTATGTTGGTTCTATATTGAACGCGAGGGGAGTCGTGGGTAGAAGCTAGTAACATCATAAAAGTTTATCCTTAGAAGTAGTCTCAGTTATAAAATAGTTTAAAAAATATACCGTTTTAATGATATTAACACTGGTTTAATCTGAAAGATGTTTCAAGTTTAATCCCTTCAAAAGAAGTAATAACAACTTTTTTATTCCTAGGCTTATCGAAAACAGCTAGATAATAACGTTGTTCGAATATTTCTAGAAAAAATCTTTAAAGAAGCCATTTTTATTAATAAAAATTTATGCTGCTTTTAATGAAATTATAGTATAATCAAATACACATATTATAATAAAGCAAACATTGAGTAAGTACCTAAGCATACGAATGTCTTCAATTTACAACTTTCACTGAATTAATGTCATGTTCAGGAAATTGGGTTTAGAATAGGATGTACGATTTAAATCTATTACTCGTATTGATAAATGTAGTGAACTAAACCAACGTAAATCGCTTAAACAAATTAGAAGCATTTGTAAATATATATAGATGAATAAATTTGGAAGATAATATCGATTATAAATGTAAGTATAATGTATACTGTATGCCTGTTTGTTATCCATATTCTATAATATGGCTCCAATAAATAAATAAAAATACGGGGTGATTGGGAGATGGATGCAAAGATTTCAAGGGGCGATATTATAGACAATTTAGAACCATTTAAGCCATGCTAGTCTTAGATGAAGTCTAAGCAGTTTTTTAAAATAAGAATTTATGATTTGTAGCGAAAATACCCAATTTTTTTATTTTATTCTATTAAAGTCATTTGTAGGCAATATAATAAGATATTTTAGGCACATGTATTATTAGATAATTTTTTACAGATGTTTGAAGTTTATGAAAAAAATCTAAAATTTATAAATACTGTGCTTAGCCATTTAAAAAAACAAGGCTGTGCTTTTTCGTTTAAATCCCTTTGAAAAGATGCTTGATTATTGCTATTTATTTTGAGGTATCATTCATGCCATTACACAAGGACAAACATTCAGACTCGGAACAATTATTTGTAGGCCATACAAATACTTAATCAATGCGGGATTCAAACACGCAGGCCTTAGAACTGGAACTCATTGCTAAGCCACTGCGCTATGCGCTATGGAGCTGTCAAACAAAGTGAACAACAATAAAGAGAACAAACAAGAAAACTTTGAATAGTGTTTGCATTTTAACGAGCAAACTTAGCCTGTACAAATGCAACTTTATCAAAATTAAGCGATGTCTATCTTAAAAGCCACAGTCAATTGAATATCAAACTCAGGTCCTAAAATTTAATCAGGTATGAAACTAACAAGCATTGTACACACTATTAACACTTTGTACACTGATGTACTCAGATCTACTTACACTTACTTACTTACTCCTATACTTAATGATAGTTAAGAAGCAATTAGTCCACCAATCTACTCAAGTGCATGTTGGCAGACTACACATCTTCAAAATATTTCATTTTTTTTTAAATAGTAGCTAAATCAATCGCTCTCTGTCGTCCCGTGATCTATCCCGGCCGGTATCACCGAAATTGTTAGTTGTAATTGCATTTAGTTATAGTTTATCAATACTTTTCTTGCATCGCATATCTTTATGTTATAATATATAAGATAAGTTGGTTTGTTATAATAAAATAAAACAGTATAATTATAATTATTGTACGTGAGGGTAATGTGGTCATCCGGTTATAATATCGTCGGTCGAAAACAGTAGTGGAACATCTCTGAAAATTTGGTTTTTAACTTTTTAAGAGTGTTACATTACTATTTCAGTGCCAATTCTATATCAGTATCAGAATAAGTCAAACTCCAGATAGAAGTCGATTAAAAATGAAAGTTCCACTTCTACTCTGTGCATATAGTATTATTCAGTATTGGGACACTTCGAAATGTTCCAAAACGGTTCCAATCTCAAAATCAAAAGTTGAATTTATTCCACCACGCTTCTCGATCTCGCTCGAGTCTCGCGCGCGTTTGTTTAGTTACGCTTACGCGCTGCATGCTGCGCTTGGTAGACATATTGTCAAAAGTAATACAATCTGCAAAAATGTCTGTGTCTAAGTTATATGGAAGATCAATGAAAATATTGCAAATGGTAATCCATGAAGACGCCAATATTGAAAACAAAGGAGTGTATTTGTAACGTTTGTGTATTTTGTAGAGTCGTTACTTTTAAAATTTTGCACGCTTTAGCTATATTTTTAACCACTTTTATTCTACAAAAAGTGAGATAAAGCAAGTTGAAGAGTATTCTTTGCCACAAAATGAAGTACAAAGCCTAGGTAAATAACTTATGTATTTTATAAGATATGCTTATTTATTAACTTTTGTGCTTTATATCTAATAAATGTTATTAAAAATTCTGTCCTATTAACAGCTTTTATTGCTTTTAAGATGCTGAACAGACTTTGAACATAGAAAAATCTCCAGACACTATTTTTATATCTAATAATGATGAAGTTGGTGAAATACAGCAATATGTTGAAGAGAATTCTTGGCCCCTGAATGAAGTACATAATCGAAGTACGTACCTATCTTCATGTATTTAAGTACATAATAGAGGTACCTACGTACCTATCTGCATATATTATTTTTGTGTTTTGGTATAGTGTGTATATTTAACTGTTTGAATTTCTTTTAAGGTGTAGAGCAGGTAATAAATATGGAAAGTGTACAGACGATAAGGTTCGTAGCCAGCCAGCATGAGCCAGCAAATGAAGCTTCTAATCTAAGTATGATATTTTGTACTATTTTAATAAACTAGCTTGCTGCCCATCAACATGTATTTCATAGTTCTAAATTATTTATGCAATAGCTTTAAACGGGGTCTTTGTTTGCTTAGGCGGCGAGCTTATTTAAATTTTAGGGGGAGGAGAAGATAAAGAAAATAATATACAAAATAACAGAGAGCCGTCACCATCAACCCCGCTTTCTAAAAATAATGCTTCGGAAGAAAAGAAGAAGTTGACAAGAAAGAGACAACGAAATCCCGAGGCATGGAAGAAAAATAAAAATAAATGTTTAAAAAAATTCAGGTATGGCTTACACTACTGAGAAAGGAAAATTAGTTAATGCTAAACAATTAAAACCTGGTTGTGGAGACAAATGTCGGTTGAAGTGTACACTGAAGATTAATGAGCAGCAAAGATTAAGTAATAATAAATAAGTAATATTCAATAATTTTTGGAAATTAGGTGATTTGAATGGACAGCGAGATTTTGTCAAAAATGCTATGAAAGAAGTAAAGCTGAAATATTCGCTACATAATGCTCAGAGTAAATTAAAGATCTATTAATGCGGCTTATCATTTAACAGTAGATGGTATAATTATAAGGGTATGTAAAAAGTTCTTTATGCACACTTTGGATATTGGGCACTCATTTATAACGACGTTATGTAAGAAAACAACATCATCGGGTATAGTTTTAGAAGATTTAAGAGGTAAGCATGACAAGAAAGGTAAACTACTCGCATTACCTGACTTTGTTAAGGATGGAGTACGTGAACACATAAAATCATATCCTACTAAGGAATCACACTACTGTCGAGCATCATCGATTAAACAATATTTTGATGGTGATTTAAATCTATGTATGATGTACAGGCAATACAAAGAGTGATGTAATAAAGAAGGTAAGACTGAAGCTAAACAAGGAACGTATGAAAACATTTTTAGAACTGAATTTAATATAGCTTTCCATGTACCAAAGAAGGATCAGTGCTCTCTTTGCTGTTCTTACAATAATGCAACAACAGAACAGAAACAAGAAATGGAAAAGAGTTATAAAGATCATCTTACAGAAAAAGAGCTTTGCAGAGAAGAAAAGAGGATAGATATAGAAACATGCGAAAATGACAAACAAAAGATTATTTGTTGTTATGACATGCAAGCGGTTCTTCAAACTCCAGCGGGTAATGACTCGATATTTTTTACTTGGACACTTATCAACCTTACAGTACAATGAAATGTTTCAATGTTCGGCATAAAATGCGGGGCAAGCCTAACGAAACCTTAGTTTTGACAAATAAATATCGCACTCGTCCTGAAATATCAAATCTTAAAAAGAAAGAATTGATTTCATTATGTGATGGTAAAGTAATTCCAAACGTTTATTGGGATTATTATAAAACATTGCCAGCTTCCTCAGATAAAGCTGACAATGACTAATTGTTCCCTTTTTTATATTTTCTTACTTATAAATAAAAAAATGTTATAAAACTATAAAAGTGTTTTATTGATTATTCTCTAAAAATGCAATTATTTGCTAAGGTTCTCTAAATTTTTAAGTCATTACTTAAGAAAAATACATAGTCTTTTAATTCAGTACTGGTACATTCAAAAATAATCCATTGTCAGAGGGATATTTGCAGTCAATAAATTAATTCAGTGGTGGAACATTTCAAATATTTACTTATACTTAAAAAACAAATAATAAAAAATGATTGAATTTAATAGAAATCATAAATATAAGGTTTAACCAAAATATAACAACATTAAAAACAATATTTTTTTCTCTAAGCACTTGCTAAATGGAAAAATAAATATTTCTAATTTTTAACTGCTCAATATCTCACATTTACTCATTTTGAAATGTTCCACTACTGTTTTCGACCGACGATATGAAGACTTTCTTAGAACTCAAAAACTACAGCCTTGCCTCCGTAGATGGCTTTCTGATACGATAGCTCTTCATCGGTTACTCAAATAATAAAGGCTCAAAAGGGCGCTGCTTTATCGACGCCATTTTGACGTTTGACACTATAGTAAATATTTAAGTTAATTTTAGTATGGTGTAGTATTTTTTAGTAGATTTTTCGAAGTATTCCTAATGATTGCCGTAGCTTGTTCGCTACTTTTTTCTTAATACACGTATTAGTTATAGTATACGACTTTGTGTTTTTATCTCTGTCCTCCTAGTTTTGTTTTTATAGGGCATCAAAGCTTAGTGTGATCATATTACCCGCACGTTCCTTAGAAAATATTTCCCTTCATTTGGGGTCTGTCGCAGTCAGCCATACAATATATATATATATATATATATATATATATATATATATATATATATATAAGCAGTTTTATTCACACTGCCCCACCGTTGAAAGTTTCATTAAAGCGGAAATTTATAGTTTGTATAAATCTTCACTATTGTGTAATATATTGAAAAACATTTAATAAAATATTATAATAGTCACGCTGATACAGATTTTTAATAAGAATGTATGCTTAAGTTTATATTTATGTAAGTAATAAATACTTATCTGTATCGTCTAGACTTGAAGCGGTTTATTCTCCATTTCTTTCTTTTCAAGCTGATGAAAGGTCATTCGATTAACTCTGTTTGCTTCAATTCTATCTATTCAGCTTTTAATTGGTACTTTTAATTTACTTTTATATTATTGAAAACGCAGCAAATTTTAAAATTATAAAAAATATTAGAGAAGTTGATTTTATTACATAACTGAAGGTTTTAAAATATTTTTGTATGTTTTGTCTGCTTTTCAATTTTAATGATCTCATTGGAAAGGGTTTTAAGAAATACTTCCAAGTCTTTAACAAGTATAACGTTGGTACCAAGATTCAGCAGTCCTAAAATGACGTTTTTTTGAATAAATTCATCTGGTAGTACACCGATACAATAATTTTTGCTTTCACTGCCGAAACTACCGACGGACGTTTTCATATTAATTGACGCAGAAGTGTATAGTTATACTTTGTGCGGAGACTTTTTCGCTTACATGCAGACTTTGCATAAGATAATCATTTTGGTTTTACTGTGTCTTGAGGCCGTGAAAAAGTTTATGAATGAAATATTCAGAGTGTAGTTAAGTGTTATCTGCTGTTTTAACAAGCATCCTAAGTGATAGAGAAAGGATATTTTGCATATTTTAACCACAGAATTGCCTCAATAAGTCCTGTTTAGTGGTAAACTAGAGCTTAGCTTAGTATCTACGTCAGCTTAGTGTGTATGGGCTTTGCGAAAGTTGTAAGAGAAAAATAAAGAGCTGAGCTTATCAATATTGCTAAAGAAGCTAAACACTAAGAACAAGCTTGCTTAAAATTATATACGCTCTGATCTAGGGCTTATCGGATTTAATGCTATATGTTTTTGGGAGATGATGTTTATCATGAGGCGACTACGCTATTCACAGCCTTGGGCTTAGACTATGCGTTTGAGGCTTGTGAACAGATAAGTTTGCCCATTGTCGAAATAGTAACAATAACTGTAACGGGGCCGTGCTTGGCGATAACCGGTGCTAAGGCGTGAGAATAGCTGTGGGCTTACGCTAGGGTTCAGACGCGGGTAGTTGAAGTCAGTTTCCAGAACAGACGCAATGGATTCAAAAATTCACCTCCCGTCTATTTGTAGTATTTAGTCATAACATCTGTGCAACACTGGTGTAATAATAGCAGTCAAATACATAATTTTTTGTTGCAGTACTATCAAATATTTTAATTTTTTTACTCAATTAACACAATTATAAAAAACGGCAGGAGAATTTGTGTAACAGGTTTCTCATGCAATATCATAGCTGAAGTATGGTAAAAACAACAAATTAGGAAGTTCATAGAATGCAAGGTTCATAGAAATTTGACCAAATAATTTTTGGCAACACGCACTGGTTGTACAATCTAGTTTTCAGAGTTGGAGGTATACCTGACGAGAAGATGTGTCGTAATTTCCCGAACGCTACCCAGCCGATTTGAATCTGTTGATTGATCTCTCGGTCGAAGTTGGACTTACCTAGTCGGACTAGTTGTCCCAGGTAAACGTATTCGTCAACAACTTCGAGCATAGTGCTCCCAACAACTACCGGCATAGGTGTGACATGGACATTAAACATGATCTTTGTTTTGTCCATGTTCATCTTAAGATCTATCCGTTGGGAGACACCATTGAGATCATTGAACATAGTGCTCAGGTCCTCCTGCGGTTCTGCCATAAGGACTATATCGTCGGAAAATCGAAGGTGAGTGATGTACTCGCCATTGATGTTAATACCATATCCTTTCCAGTCCAGCAGCTTGAAAACGTCTTCCAATGCAGCGGTGAAGAGTTTCGTGGATATAACGTCACCCTGTCTTACACCTCTCTGCAGTTGGATAGGTTTCGAACTCTGGTTCCGTATTCGGATAGCCATCGTAGCCCTACTGTACAAACACTTCAGCACTTCGATATACCGACAATCAACTTGGCACCGCTGAAGGGACTGTAGCACCGCCCAAATTTCGACGGAATCAAAGGCTTTCTTATAGTCCACGTACGCCAGGCAAAGTGGCAGATTGTACTTTTCGGTCTTCTGTACAATCTGTCACAGGGTATGTATGTGGTCTATGGTACTGAAGCCTTTTCGGAAACCGGCTTGTTTGAGAAGCTGGAAGTAGTCGAGTCTGCGTGCGAGACGATTCGTAATGACTCTCGAAAACAGCACGTTAAAAAAAAACACTCTTAGCTAATCTTTAATATTAACTGAGCATTCATGGAACAATTATTTATTTATTGTAGTGAGGGGTGCGCATGATATGCTTAAGAAAGGAGTGAGTAAGAAGATAACGGCTAATAGAGAAGAACCAAAAATAAAGAAGCGGTGGTAGCTCAGGGGCTAAGCGCCAGCTGTAAATTTCCCAATACGCGAGCAACACGGGTTCGATCCCCCCCGGCACCAATGAAATTGTTAATTACAATTTTATGTGCTGATTTATTGCTCGGTGATGAATCAAAACATCGTGGAGAAACATGCATGTCTGAGAAATAAGAAAAAATAATTCGAAGACATGTGAAGTTCGCCAAGACGCATTGGGATAGTGCGGTGGATAAAGATTTTCTTCAATACATTTAGATTTTTTTTTAATTTACAATCCTTGAATATATTCTCGGATTTTATTATAAAAGCATACACATTGCCTAATTAATGAATTAGTGATTCTGTGAAATCTGGTTTCTGACGTTTAAATTTTTTTTTCTTGATATTTAAGGTATGGCCATGAATATATTGCGATGCTAAACTTAATAGTATATTTATGTTTTAACCAATCTAGCTGTTTACGCTGTGACATCCCCAAATAACTTAGGATAAGAGCAAGAAGGAGAAAAAAACATTAAAGCGCGTAAGTGATAAATGCTCTTCAACTATGTAAAATTTTATGAAAACTTCACGTTTCGAAACCAGCTCACAACTTTTGTAGAACGTTAAATAACGTTCAGTAAAATTTATAGTTCGAGTACTTGATTTCTTCCAGAAATGAAATACATAATTTCGTTAGTTTGTGTGCTATATACATACACATAATATATATAATTCACAAAAATTTTACATTATTGTTAATTTTTTTAAATACGAATAACATCTAAGTTAAAAGTCAAAGTTGCAGCATATACTCGTATTTCATAATTTTGGGCACAGGTCTCCTCTCATTTTAAATCTTAGAAATGACCGCCGCACAGCCCCAATTCATCCCGGCTGACTTTACTTGGCTTTGAAATATTTTACGTTTAAACGTGGTAGAGCCGAAGTTTTATTATATCTGCAGTGCAAATTGTCGCCTCGACCGGGAAAGGGAAATGCACTGTACTGCACTCTAAAGTCTAAACCGGCAGATTAAAGCACTTTTCACTTCTAAAGTCTAAGGTATTTTTTTAATCTTAGAGCTCAAGGGTAAAGGTAAAAGGTAGATGTCTATAGGCCACATCATCCACTTACCATCCGGTGGACTATGCGCTCGTTTGTCACCCTTACCATATAAAAAATATTGCTGCTTATTGATCAAAATGTGTCAAAAATTACGTAAAAAGGAACATTCTTAAAAATGTTTCTATCTCATACCTTATATAAGCTTATAGCACTTTATTGAAAACATTCAAGTTTTAAGACATTATTCTTACTAATTGACGTATGTGACTTATGGATGAAAACATTGTTCGAGATTTTTGATACTTATGCAATATTAAGAGACGGAACAGAATGAAATAAGGCTTTATTTAAGGTATGGTAAACACCAGTTATAGCTCAGAGGATGGTGACCGCCTTAAAATATTATGCGAGTAAACCGAGCTTGGCCACTGGCTTTAATAAAATTTTCAACTGCAGCATAAGAGACAACTCCGTGGCGCAGTGGCTTAGCACTGCGATGCGGCGCTATGTATAGCAGGTTCGAATCACGCATGGAACAAGTATTAAGTGCTACAACTATAATATGACTGCAACATAACTCTACCACGTTAAAACCATAAAGATTGACTAAGATTAACTACTTGTATAATGTTTAAATTGGTTAGTGATTTCGCTTTTCAAAAAATTAAGAACACGTGTAATGAGCTTTAAAATTGTATAAACTCTGCTAAGGTTTAATAATATTGTGAGAATTTATTTTCCGTATACATTAAAATAATATTGTTTATCATTTAAATTGCAATTGCCCAGATGGAACAGGATTAATTAAGATAAAAACCTTCCAGATTTAACAAAATAATATTATGTTTTTATATTGCACGTCCAAGTACATGTATCACATAATGACGTTACTATGTGCTGTGTTATAAAACTAAATATGTATGAAATAAAGGTGTTGTTTAATTTTTAAAAATATCTTAAATTCCTATAGATCCTATGATTTAAGCAACTAAACTTAAAATCTCAGGATATTTCGTTCTTATAAGACATCTTTTTATCTTGGCGTGAGTTATCGTCATTGACTCCCTCTTCTTTGTTAAACTGTCTGCGTCATGTCACGCGTCTGTATTACATAATATAAATGATATAATAGGCACGATGGTAGAAAGATATAATAAGAGACTGTACCATATTATAATCAAACCATTTTTGTCTTATCCGCACGCGTCAGCTATTCTTTGATATTAATTTATTAAAAAAAGATCTACCTATACCTACAATTGTTATAATTTAAGTACAACATAGTCTAATTCTAATTAAAAACCTAATCTAAATAAAGTAAAAACCGCAAATAATCATTATTATCGTCATTACAGCATATCAAAATTCACTGCTGAACATAGCCCTTCCCATGGACTGGCTGATGAAGGAGATGATATTTGTTATATTGGGTTAGGGTTGGCAATCGAAGTTTTTTATTTTCTACTTGTTATTAGTAGACGCCGCCGCTCATCTTCTCTTTTTTTTCACTGTTCTCTCTATCTCTGACAATACCCAATGGTTGATATCGGGTAGATGATTTTATTACACCGATAATACACAGTCAGTTTTTTTATAGGATAGGGTGACGAACCCCATACCACTTGATGGTAAGTGGTTGCTGTAGCCCATAAACATTTAACACAAACATTAAAATGCAGATGCGTTGTCACCCGTTAGGACTAAGATGGAATGCCTCGTAACAAGTTAAAAGGGTCTCCAATTCTCTACACTCACCATACGAAACACACACTCACCATACTACTTTACGCTGGTATTCTGTGAAAGCGTGGTTCTTTCCCGGTCGAGTCGACCCATTCGTGCTACAACTATACTACTAATATAACTGCAGCATAGCTCTACCACGTTCCTTGTATAGCACATTAAAATTAATATAAAGCCAAAATTTGTTAATAAGATTCCGTATATGGCGTCACTTACCGGCTATACCACTTATTTCTACACTATAAATTTGCTTTATCACGTTTTCCTCATTTTCCTCTCTACAAGTTCAAACCACCGAAGTATTCCTTTTTTAATTCTTATCAAAAAATCTTTATGTAAGCCACACTTCTAACCTTTAACAAATTTTCTCATCATTCTTCATAGATTGTTCCATAGGAGGGTTACGCCATAGTTGCCATGATTGGTAGGCTGATAGACAACCGCAGTTTTTTATAACTTTGAGTTGTTATCAATGTTGCCCTTCCCCTGCTTCAGCTTCTCCCTGTCGCTTCTATAACATCCATGGGATGATATTGGGTGGTGGATATTCTGACACCGCTACTAAACGGTTAATTAAGTATACATTATACCAAGATATTGTGTAGTGGCGGTGCATATTTATACTTTCGTAATTCCAATAAATGAAGCACCTGGGACGAGTAAATTGGAATCCAATTTTGCTCCTACATAAAGATCCTTGTAATTTATGGTTCCATAAATTTTCATTAACCGTGGTAAAACTACAGGCGGTTAACATAAAATTAGTGTTGATTACAATTAACTTTAAACGCAAAAATTACACTCGGGAGAAAAATTCTATTGGTTAATATCAGCGTAAAATAACTTCATAGTACTATCATAACGTCGAGTGTTGACAACGAGAGACTCAAGTAAATTATTCCACAAATATTTTTCAAAGACGAGTGGAGGCCTGTGCTCAGAACATAACTTTAAAACGAATATGAAAACTTTTAAAACAGGATGTGTACCAACTATTTTAATTGTCTAGCAAGTCGTAAAGGGTGATTAATCGAATTTTGGTTTCTAATTGTGTAGGTTCTTTCACAATTTTTCATCTTTACCCATATTTTTGGCCAAATGAGGTTCGAGTGGCTCGCAGACGTTTGTAGGGTCCAAAGGTCGGCACCCCCACGTAGATTACAGGCCTGACTTTTTTTTATAGAATAAGTGTGACAAATAAAAAACAGTCCACCTGCTATTCTGTGAGAATGTGCTGTGCAATACCGCAATATAGCTGCAGCATGACTCTACCACGTAAGAAAGGTAACTTATATATATCTAAGAGAACTATTCTTTATATTTTTATAGTAAGTCGTAGATTATAAAAAGGAATAAGATCATTTTATATACTGCAATTTAATACAACACATTGTTCGGTGTTGAAACTAATTACTTGACCGAAACATAGCATTCATCGTTTTATGAGGTCGTGGATATGAAAGGAAGTTGAAGTTTTGTGTGGTTAATAAAGACATTAACAATCCTAAGAGAATTCACGTAAGTGTCGCTAAAGGTTACAGTGATAAAGGTCAGCAAAATCTTATACCTCTCATCACATGGTACCATTAATAAAATCAGTAACGCCTGATTCTATTAAATTTTCAATAATTATATTTTAATGATTTGTTGGTTTGACGTTTACTAAACTAACATCTCTCGAAAACAATGCAGTTTTAAGGACAATTGTTATACATGGATTATTATGTTTTTGTTTGTATTCATTAGTATTAGTGAAATTTACAAGCCTTACATGTGTGTTATGCCTATATCTGTATAAATTTATTATATTTAATTAATTAAGTCACCTGCCACCATTTTTTACCACGCCATGGGTTCACTGGCAGAGAATACTAACTGGCATTAAGTCCGCCCTTTGTAACCTTTATGGTTAAAACAATAAAGGTTTTGAATAAATAAATAAATAAGTTAAATCCTATTGCAAGTGTAGTGTAGATGGCTGCTGCTGATCGTGTCACTACTAATAATGTTTAGGTGGGTAGGGGCAAGGTAAAAACCTTTTCCTTTTTTAAGTTGGCTAAAAATAAAGCTTTAAAATGCACTTATGATCAGCATTATTTCTATTCTTAACTTTGGCGAGCACACTTTTATACATACCATTGGTGTTGACTGGCCACTGCAACCCAGGGAATCAGATCAGTTTCAGACACAGACAAATGCTGGAGCATTTTTACTCTCGATGGCTCAGGTTAAAAGTGAAGTTACTACTAATAACCCATTTTTTTGGTTGGCATGCTTGGTACAATACGTCTGACAGCTGTCAAAATGTATTTCTTAGATTTGGTTGACTATAATTAGATTATTTTATCGTGTATAAATTACTTTTGAATAATTTTATTGCTACTTATAAAATGTTCGTTGTATGTAAACATTCATAATAAAAATAAGTATTTGATATCATACAATTATTATTATTTTAAAACAATCGAATTTTTACTTCGAATAAAGAGAAACCGTATTGTCTACTACGTTGGTCTACTATCAAACATCTAAGAAATCTGCACTAAAACAGATTGTCTACGTGACAAGCGTAGCAACTAATATATTATTCTGATGAAGTACCGAATCTATTAAGTAATAGATTAATGATGGGCTGGAATAATGATGATGATGGTTGGAACTAATATTTATTACAAAAGCTAAAATTTATAATGAAAATGTTTTGTAGAGATGTTTTCATTTGTTGACGGGTTAAGAAAATCCAGCATCTCATTTCATGCCGTGGGTGTCGTAAGAGGTGGCTATAGGGAAAAAAAGAGAAATCTTATGGCTATCAAACGATTGCTTACCGCCATTACGCGTAATAATGGTGTTCGTGCAGAATGTGAAATTCCCAGATGTCTGATCTTTCTCAGATAATGAAGAAGGGAAGTGTCAGGAGTTCTCAGGAAATTCTTTATCTTCTTAGGTAAATAAACCGATTGGTTGTTGAAATGAATGCGTTAGTTCTAACTTTTATCATAAAACTTATCTGGTTTTCAAATATTTGACAAACGAGCGTACAGATCACATCTAGATCTATCTTCAATTAATAATAAAATGCAGATGCAACGTCAACTTTGCCCTTTTAGGAAAACAAAAAATGCCACATAGCATGGTTCTGAGCCACCTGCATCCATCGACTTCCTCCATATTTTACCAGGTCATCACTCCCAGGGAGTCGCCCTACACTTTGCCTACTGGTACGAGGATACCGCTTGAGAACATTTTTTCCCATGGGTTGTTCGTTCTTCAAGCTATATGGATGGCCTATTCCCACCTCAGCTTACTAATCCTTTGGGCTATATCGGTAAATCTGGTTCTACTGCAGTTCTGCTGGTTCTTCATTTCTAAGTTTATCAAACAGAGAAATACCGAGCATAGCTCTCTCCATAGCTCGATGACTGACCTTGAGCTTCTTCATATGGTCCACGTCTTAGGTTCATAAGTTATGACTGGTAACGCCTGTTAACACCTGTATACCTGACGAGATAATGTGTCGTAATTTCCCGAAAGCTGTCCAGCCGAGTTGAATCCGTCAATTGATCTCTCGGTCAATGATGTTGGACTTATGTATTCGGACTATCAGCCCAAGGTAAATATAACTTTGTGCTTATTATTCCCAATAACTACCAGCATAGGTGTGACATATAAGGTCATTGAACATATATAGTTCTTTGGTTCTATTCTGCGATTCTGCCGTAAAGAATATATCGGCGGCAAATCGGAAGTGAGTGATGTACTGACCATTGATGTTAATACCGTTGTATCCTTTCCAGTCCAGTAGGTTGAAAATGTCTTCCAAATCAGCGGTGTACCTTTCTGCAGTTGGATAGGTTTCGTACTCTGGTTTTGTACGGATAGCTATCGTAGCCTTACTCTACAAACACTTCAGCACTTATAATATATAATATATAACGACAGTCAACTTGGCACCTTTTGTAATGCGAACAGCAAAGGAGTGGAATAGTTTGCCGACGTCTATTTTTCCGTCTAAATAAAATCTGGGCGTCTTCAAAGCAAGAGTGAATAGGCTTTTGTTTGTAGCTGAGAAAGTGCTATTTACTGTCTAGCCTATCGCCACTTACGACCAGGTGGGATTGTGGTCAAGCACTGGCTTATAAAAACTTAAAAACACCATTTAATTTAAATATATTGCCTTATTGTGATTAGACAAGGCGTATTAGACAGATGAGACTTAATTAAAGTAGAAAACATTGCGTAAAATGCAGTAAGCTGCAGACTAATGCGCATTTAGTGGCTACCCTCCGGGGGGCGAGGGAGGGAGGTAATGAATGCTCTAAGCATACCACGCAGCCGGCTGCTTGGTTATGTGCGACTCACTGAAAACACCTAAGTGCATACCCATTGAACACCATTTGAGACTGACTTTGGACTGAAGTTCCTTTTCGCCGTATCTGAAGCAGTGGCAAAACTAGAGCTCCAAACTAGGGCAAGCCGAAGATATGGTTTTGTTGTTTTAGCAGTTTTATAAAAATACACCAATCTTGATCTGTCTCCACTCTTCTGTTTCATATTCAGTGCTGTCAAGGACAGTGTGTAACAAAGCACACAGAAGGTATACTACTGCTAGATAGATTTTTAGACATATGCAATTGCATACCTTCGGTGACTTTGAAAAGAGCCGTTTGGGTTTGCTTGAGCGAAAGAAAAAGATCACATACAATACAATACATGAACAAAAGAAAAGCATGAACAAAGTACAAACAAATTATGTACAAAATTAAAAAAAGGGACGCTTGGCAGATGTAAAACAACGAAATTATTTTGTTTAAACAGATTACGACAGGAATTAGATATGGTATAATGAGAAGATAAAGCTTTGCAAATTTTTTTTACGAAAAAATAATGACTATTTACTATATAACTATTAATTTTCAATTTAAATAAACCGTACAAAATGATATTTTTACTCTTAAGGTAGTATAAATATTAAATTATCCGACAGCGTGTTTGTGCCATCTAGCGTAATCTTTACGTATCACCGTGAGAATCAATCAATTTTCTTACGATAAAATGACTTCACCTATAGATATAAGTAGATGGCGCTATTAAAATTTTATATACTGAACTGAGAAGATAAAGCTTTGAGGACTAAAGTAAATATTCTTTAAAAACCTCAATACATCTATTCATTTAATTTATTACATTAAAATTTGGGCTTCACATTAAAAAACGGATTTTAACAATTATTTGCTATAAAATTAAACTTATACCTAGGTATCTCATATTTTATGCTGAAGTTTAAAATTATATTTTTAACTCATATGGTAATATAAGTATTGAGTTATTAAACCTTTAAATACGCCTAGAATAATTTAACTTTAATACTAAAGAGCCTTGTACCTATTGCAGTATGAAGAAATGTTTATTGAATTAAAATTTCATTATTAAAGAATTTTACCTTTTCCTCGCCGCTTAGCACTTTAACACACTTATATTCATCACGAGGTACACTATTATCTTCCCATTTTCACTAAAAATCTTTAAAAAAGCATAATTTTTTAATAGACAAAACAAAAACAAACATAAACATTGAAATGTGAAGCGAACTTGCATACGTATTACCGTACCCCCACTCGCAAAGCACGGCTTTTGGTTCAAGAGTAATTGCTATATAAACATTTCGTAGTTATATTTCATTATAGAACATTTTGCCACAGGTTAGAAAGGGAGCGATCGTCTCCTCGAAAGCCCGGTAAAAAGTCAACGCGTGCGAGAGAGATGACAAAATCAACTCCTTGCTTTAATTAATTTTGACGGTCCAGTGTATTTCGAATTGAAAGCAAACTGCCAAGTGTTGACGTTACATATTATATGCTACGAGGTCATGCCCTTTGAAATAGTTTGAAACAGTTTACGAGTTATTTTATTATTTGATATTATTGATTGAGCATTTTTATAGAGCAAGTCCGGCTTATGGGCTTCTATGGAGGCTTTGTCACTGATCTGAAGCGACTCCCCTTGGGGGAAAGGGGGCGCAGGCGGCGAGTAGCCACTGAGAAGCGCGCCTAAGGCAGATTACGAGATAAGATGGGGGGAGACTCGGCCTGAGCCGCCAGGATGCAGTTTAGGTCAGCCGAGAGCATGTTAGGGGGATCAAAGAGAGAGTTTCGCGGCCTACGAATTCGATAGCGAGAGGGTAGTGTGGCTGCATAGGAAGCTGTCTCACGAATGAGATGATTTGAGTGAGTCTTTGAAGCTTTAACAAGTTCTCAGAGAGTGATTTTAGAAATTTTTGGAATGTGGGGAGCTCTAAGTTTCAGTGAAGGTCGGCGTTATGGACGATCCATGGTTTGTTCGTAGCCCGAAGACGGAAAAGGTTTAGAACTATTTGAAGTTCGCTTAGTACGCTAGGTTTAGCATGAGCATAAATAGGGGCCGCGTATGTCATGACTGGTTGTACTTATTTATTTATTTAAGTCTTTACTTCCCAAAAAAAAAAATTACATAAAATTAAATATATTACAAAATTTCATTTACATTTACAAAATCAATCATGCTTCAAAGAAAATTTGGAATAAATTTTATAAATTATGCTCAATAACTCGAACTAAGTCATATTATCAAAGTCAAATACCAATTAACGACATTTTTTAATTATCAAATATAAAACATTAAAAGAGATTACATATTCAAACCGACTCGCCCGCGTCCCTCTACTCCGACGCAAATGGAATCGCCACTTACCACCAGGTGAGATTATGCTCAAGCATTGGCTTATAAAAAGTAAAAAAAATACATTTAATTTAAATACATTACCTTACTGTGATCAGACAAGGCGTATTACAGACGAAACTTAATTAAAGTAGCAGACATTGAGAAAAATACAGTAAGATGCGGACCATTGTGTATGTAGAGAAACAAACGATAGCAATTAAATACGAGTAGTATAGTCATGTTTGCGCACGTGCACGGAAACTGCGTCTTGTGTTCTAATAAACTTTGGTTTCGTTAATCTATTGTGATTTTTTTAAAGTATTATTAGGCAATAAAAGCACTATATTATAAGCTTATACTTATAATAATTAACCGTATTGTATTAATTTCAAAGTTATATTAAATTTCCATTTTGATAGTCTTTGTCTAACCTTTAACTACACGGGCGGGGCTTTAATTACACAAAATATCGCGTGGGGTTTACTCTGAGTAAACTAATAGATTCCGATGATATCCCGGACGTCAGTTTGAGCGAGATTAGAGTGGCTTCTCCACCACCTTAAAAACGGCAAGGCCCTGGGCGAGGATGGAATTACAGCGGAGCTTCTGAAAGCGGGTGGAACACCGGTACTTGAAGTCCTTCAGAAGCTCTTCAATTCCGTCCTCCATTGTGGCATTACTCCGGAGGCGTGGAGCAGAAGAGCGGTGGTCTTGTTCTTTAAGAAAGGCGACAACGCTCTCTCGAAGAACTACAGACTGATTTCGATTCAGAGTCGCGTCTACGTGCTGTTTTCGAGAGTCATTACGAATCGTCTCGCACGCAGACTCGACGACTTCCAGCCTCCCGAACAAGCCGGTTTCCGAAAAGGCTTCAGTACCATAGACCACATACATACCCTTCGGCAAATTGTACAGAAGTCCGAAGAGTACAATCTGCCACTTTGCCTGGCGTATGTGGACTATGAGAAAGCCTTTGATTCCGTCGAAATTTGGGCGGTGCTACAGTCTCTCCAGCGGTGCCTAGTTGACTGTCGGTATATTGAAGTGCTGAAGTGTTTGTACAGTAGGGCTACGATGGCTATCCGACTAGAGAACCAGAGTACGAAACCTATCCAACTGCAGAGAGGTGTAAGACAGGGTGATGTTATATCCCCGAAACTCTTCACCGCTGCGTTGGAAGACGTTTTCAAGCTACTGGACTGGAAAGGATACGGTATTAACATCAATGGCGAGTACATCACTCACCTTCGATTTGCCGACGATATAGTCCTTATGGCAGAATCGCTGGAGGACCTTAGCACTATGCTCAATGACCTCAATGGTGTCTCCCAACGGATAGGTCTTAAGATGAACATGGACAAAACAAAGATCATGTTTAATGTCCATGTCACACCTATGCCGGTAATTGTTGGGAGCACTATGCTCGAAGTTGTTGACGAGTACGTTTACCTGGGACAAATAGTCCGACTAGGTAAGTCCAACTTCGACCGAGAGGTCAATCGACGGATTCAACTCGGCTGGGCAGCGTTCGGGAAATTACGACGCATCTTCTCATCAGGTATACCTCAATCTCTAAAAACTAAAGTGCGTGTTGCCAGTGCGTGTTGCCAGTGATGACTTACGGATCTGAGACGTGGTCCTTCACCGCTGGCCGTATGAGGACGCTCAAGGTCGCTCAGCGAGCTATGGAGAGGGCTATGCTCGGAGTTTCACTGCGTGATAGACTCAGAAATGAGGATATCCGCAGTGAAACCAGAGTGTCCTACATAGCCCAACGAATTAGTAAGCTGAAGTGGCAATGGGCCGGCCATATAGCTCGAAGAACCGATAACCGATGGGGAAGAAAGGTTCTCGAGTGGCAGCCTCGTACCGGTAGGCGTAGTGTAGGGCGACCCCCCACTAGATGGAGTGACGACCTGGTAAGACATGCAGGAAGTCGATGGATGCAGGTGGCTCAGGACCGTGCTTTGTGGCATTACTTGGGGGAGGCCTATGTTCAGCAGTGGACTTGTGAAGGGCTGTAATGATGATGATGATGATGAAACTAATACAATTAATTATACAGGGTGTTAGTGTAAAGACTATTATCCTTGAAACCAGTGGTTTGGTTTCACTTACAGAACGTAAATTCAATGAAAAATAACAACATTGTTTTTAGTAAAATCTCAATTTTTCCTTAATTCCTCAATTTTGCCTGTCCTAAGCCAGGATGAAAGTATGAAAGAAAAGTTACATCACAGGTTATGTCTACCTATTGTGTTTTATTGGAATTTTGTGTAGGTAGCTAGCGCGGGCGGTGATCTTTACGGTGATTACGTCACGCCTTCCTCCATATAACCAAACAATTTGTGCTGTTTATTATAATACGGTGATTTATTGTGCATTTATTTGTGCAAAGTGACTTTAACTCGATGAAAAAAATACTGAAAAATCTCTTTGTTACGGCCCTGAGTTACCCCGACAAAGGTCGATTGAGCTAGAGCCCACAGTAACCCAATTCGACACGTAACAGTGGGGAGGGTCTAATGACCTATGGATAATTAAATTATAACGGCTAGATACGCAAACACAAAACTTACCGAATTCCAGAAGTGTAGGGTCTACCACAAGGTGGCGTCAGGGGCAAGTAAATGGTAGTGTGTGTGTAGTGTAGGAAGGTGTGTCAGTGTAACCTGACGTCACCGATACAATCAGATAGTAGCACCACGTGCGCCAATCGCTCCACAAGACGCCCACCGCTATCGGAACTCAAGTCCAGCGTCACTTAGCACGAACTATACATTGCGCGCGATTTACACCCGGATCACAAAGTTCAGCGTTCCACACGAAAGCAAAATTCCTTCGTAAAATTTAACTAATTTATTTTAACTTTAATTAGCTGCACAAGTCACTCGTCGATGCAAATTAATAGCAATCTAAGTTAATTCAATAATTCAAAATCAAAAAGCCTCGTTGTCACGTATATTAACGACAAAATACAACACAATGGAGGCCGCTAACCGGTTCCTCACCCCGGGACGCGCGCCTTGCACGCTTCAAATGCCACACTTGGCGTAAACACTATTTATTGAAGAACTACCAATAGATCTTCCTTCTGATTCGTGCTTATGTGCTATTTTCATTAACAATTACTAGCCATCGCTTATGCAGTATTAACGATATCCAGCCTTCTGAATCAGTTTCTCAAAAGGATCCAGTGTCCTAGATTTATGTATGCGATATACACGTCGGCGAATTGTACTTGTTAAATTGTTGGAAAAGCTTAAGTAAGTTTGCTCAGCGTGCTTTGGGAAGGACTATACTCGGAGTGCTTTTGCTTTCGCCACAAGAGGATTCATACGTATACTTGGGAAAGAGGTGACGATAGAAGCATGATAGATTTCATAATTGTGGATGAAAGATTGAGGGGCGCAGTGGTGGATACAAGGGTTTACCGGGGTTCTAACGTAGGAACGGATCATTATTTGGTTTTATGCCGAATTAATGGTCTATTCAGGCGTTGGCGTCATCGGTCATCTGTGTCTACCACTGCGTTACAGCGTATTAGAACAGAAAGGTTGCAAGATGAAGGTGAGAGAAACAAGTTCAAATGTAGACTGAAAGAAAATATAAGTGGTTTGGATGAATTATGTATGAAGGAGTTAGACTTGGAGAATGTATGGCAAAATGAAAAGAAAGGTTTAGTGCATGCAGCTACCGAAGTATGTGGTGTTAGTAAGAGAAAGAATGAAAGGAAAAATAATACGTTATGGTGGGATGATGAGATACGTATGGAAGTTGAAGCAAAGAAGAGAGCATGGCTAGATTTACTAGCAACAAAGGCTGTTAATTCTAGCGGTACGAATGATGATATTGAAAGAAAAAAGGCGGTCTTTAGACATCTTAATAAGAGAGTAAAAGAAGTAGTTGAAAGAAAAAAGCAAGAAAGAACGGATAAGAATGATAGAAGAATATCGGATAACTTCCAGGTAAATATTAAAATGTTCTGGAAACTGGTAAGAACTGCCAGGGGACATTCAAAACAGCCTATGATGAATGCTATAAGAGACGAGAATGGCTATATTCTGAATGATGAAGTTTTGAGTTTAAAGAGATGGAAGGAATATTTTGAAAGCGTGTTTATGAGTGAGGAGACAACATGTGTACTAAGTGAAGTAGAAACTCCGAAAGAAGAGGAAAGAGGTAGCGAGATAAGTATAGATGAAATAATGAAAGCAATGAAAAGCATGAAAGCGGGTAAGGCGCCCGGATATGATAAAGTTTCACTCGAAATGCTAAGGGCTGGAGAGGAGGTGGTGGCAGGCCTGCTGCACACCTTGTTTAATTTATGCTGGGATCTGAAGCGGGTACCGGTAGACTGGTGCAAAGCCGTGATAGTCCCAGTATATAAAGGAAAAGGGTCGCAGCAGGACTGTAAAAACTACCGTGGCATCAGCCTTCTTAGCATTGTGGGAAAACTGTATGCTAAGGTACTGATTGAAAGGGTCATGAAAGAAACCAATGGAAAAATTTGGGATGTGCAAGCGGGATTTAGAAAGGGAATGGGATGTACAGATCAAGTCTTGTCCATGCGCATGATCGCGGAGAAGTTTCTGGCCAAAAACCAAAAGGTTTTTTGTGCGTTCATGGACTTGGAAAAGGCCTATGACAGAGTGGATAGGGATTTGCTATGGCAAACACTGAACTCATTTGGGTTGAGCGCTGGCTTGATACAGGCATTGGAGTCTCTTTATAGGGACTCTAGTGCTTGTGTTAGGACCAACGGGGTCTACTCGGACTGGTTTGACATCCATAAAGGTGTCAGACAGGGCTGTGTGGCTTCCCCGTGGCTGTTCAACCTATTTATGGACAGTTGTTTGCAAAATTTGAAAGTTGAAGAATGCGGATTAAGAATGGGTGAGTTAACCGTCAAATGCCTTTTGTACGCCGATGATCAAGTCATTCTTGCGTCGTCGGCGGCCGAGTTGCAAATGATGGTTACATTAATGAACGGATCATTAAAAGAAAGGGGTATGAAAGTGAACGCAAGTAACACGAAGGTTATGGTTTTTGAAAGAGAAGAAAGTAAAACGATTTGTGAAATAAGAATAGAAGGGGAGTTGATCGAGCAAGTAGATGAGTTTGTATATTTGGGCTGCGTATTTAGCAAGGATGGGAGATATGATAAGGATATAGAACGACGAGTGAATGCGGGAAATAGAGTAAATGGGGCCTTGCACTCTATTGTGAAGAGTCAAAATGTGTCGAAAAAGGCACGTATGGCAATTCACAATGCTGTGTTGGTCCCTACTTTAACGTATGGTAGTGAAAGTTGGGTGTGGCAGAAGAAGCACGAGAGTAGAATAAACGCAGTAGAAATGCGGTCGTTAAGGAGTATGTTAGGACTGAATCTGAATGACAGGGTGAGAAATTGTGAAATAAGAGAAGAGTGTGGTTTGCACGATGATGTTGTGACCAGGATTAAGAAAGGAATGCTTCGGTGGTTTGGTCATGTGGAAAGAATGAATGAGGAAAGAGTTACAAAGAAAATTTATGTTGCAGAAGTGAATGGCAGAGTCGGAAAGGGACGTCCTAGGCGAAAATTTATCGACCAAATTGGCGATTTATTGGAAACGGGCCAAATTAGGAGTACCCTTAACCGACGAGCATGTATGCGTAGGTGTATGGATGTGAAGGAGGCGAGAGAGGTGTGTCAGGATCGTGGCAAATGGAAATATGTAGTCTGTGCCTACCCCTCTGGGTGACAGGCGTGAGTGTTTATGGTTTTATGGTATACTCGGAGTTGCTCTGCCTGAAGTGAACATATTCAAAACCAACCTATATCTTGAAAATCTGACAATCGATGGGAAATAAATGTTTTCGAGCTGTACGAGTAAAACCGTACGGTGCGAGCAGAGTCTAAGGCCGGCGCTCTGTTGGGTTGACGACCTGTAAAGATATGTTTAAAGTCTATGGATGCAGAAAGTATTTTGTAACATGCCTATGTTTAGCAAATGATAATGACCATTACCTTATTAAAAATCTGACTATAAAGGTAAAAAGATGGTATAAACCACGACTACAATAATTTAGTAGAGCTTTTATCAAAAGAATAAACTCCTTATATCTAGTTCGGCCAAAAATTCAATAATTTATCCACGTGTGTTATTATTACCAATTTTCAGTTTCAAACAGACACGCTACGAATTTATATCACAAACACAATGTCGAGTTAATAATATTTTCTGAGTTTCATATTTTGGGAATTCAACATTATAAACGGCAACACTTTCCAAAACGAAAACTCTATCGCTATTTAATGAATTGAAGATTTTGTGAACTCTGGAGAGTTCTCGGAATGATCTTAAAGGATTTTGTCCATATAGAGTTCACATAAACGATAAAACTGTTATCTGCATAGAATATTCCTGAAGTATCTACCGTAAGTTTCAGCGTAATTACAGACAAAGACAGTTTTACTCGTATCTTCTTTGCCTCAAATTCAATCTTACACTCAGGAAATAAGATTTAATTGGAATGACATTCAATAATAATGTTTAAAGATTTTTGTTTTCAAGAAGATTTTAGTTTTTTAATATTTAAGTTTGGTAAGGAAAGTTAGTAAATATTTTAGAAATAATATAATTTTGTTATTTATAAGTCCTCCTGTCTTATTATTATGTTTATCTTTGTTTGGTCTAATGGTTGACCTAATGATGCCCTTGATATGAGAATGTAGCAGCCAGATTAATCAAACCGAAACGGGAATAAATAATATATACTCCGCTGCTACCATAACGCGGAAGGCGAGAATAAATAAAAAAACATTTTATTTCCTAATTATTCTTGGCTACTGAGATACTGCGGACTGTATATAGATAATTTGACGTTCTTATAAAGAAACAAGAAGCAGCCGCAAATATCATTCAGCGCCACACCGACTTCACACGCCGCTATCGTCACGTATCCGTCGACCAATGGTGAGCCGTTTCTTCAACGCCGCAGTTCGTTTCCTCTTGCTGTTCCGGAGCTGTATTCCACACCGCCGCCGCCCGCCGACTACGCGTGCGCAACGATCTGCATGTCTTATATAGCCCGGTCCAGCGACGTAGCTTCGTGAACAACAAACAAGTCTCAAGCCGGGAAACGAAACGTAGATAATTGTATATTTTAAATAGTTTTCATTGGTCATAAAATAAGCAATATAATTGGCTAGGCAAAATATTAATTGTTACCATTGGCAAATCAATAGTGAGCCAGCCATATAAATATAGGCAAGGTTGATGCAAAATATATTCCATATTCCATTCCGAATCCCATTCGACAGTACATTCATAAACATAAGCAGTAGTTTCATTTCTCCACCTTAAAGAAAACCACTCGGAGTCTGTTAATAGTGGACAGTTCGTCTCCACTATTACAGTGGTGACCCCGTACGAACACCGAGGGGGAAGATACGGTACGAACACCAAGAAGGAACACCCTGCGACGTACCACTACTATTGCACGAACACCGCGAAGGAAACCCGTACGAACACTGAGAAGGAAGACTTCAGTTTATATAAAATCATTGTAATCAAGCCGTCATTATGGAGCAGGAGGCAAACACATATACATCAAACCCGGTAAAGGAACCAGAAATCGCCGGTATATCTCTATCGTTAAGAATACCACCGTTTTGGAGAGACAAACCACGACTTTGGTTCGTCAGTTTTGAAGCCGCAACGAATGGTTTAAAGAAGAGCCAAGCGCAATTAGCACAGATGGTGATAGCCCAACTTGAGAAACAAGACATCGAACAAATTGCGGACCTGTTGTACAACCCACCAGCAGTCGACCAGTATAATTCACTGAAGGATCGGCTGATCTCCGCATACGAAGAATCCGACAGTCGACAGCTACAAAAACTTCTATCAGAAATAGAACTTGGAGACCAGAAACCCACACAACTCCTACGCAAAATGCGTACTTTGGCGCGAGATAAAGTTCCGGATTCAACACTACGGCTAATGTGGGTAAACCACCTACCACCACATATTCGATCGGTAATAGCAGTCAGCGAAACTTTCAGCACGCAGACGAAGCTCGACGAACTGGCACTCCTGGCGGACAAGATGATCGAAAACAGCAATAGCTCACACATATCGATCATCGAAGGCACTTCAACAAAGGCCAATGATACCCAGTTTCTTCTCGAAGAAATTCGGAAGCTATCATTCGAAGTCGCCGCGCTCAAAGCTTCCCAGCATCATACCTTTTACCAGCAACAGTACAACCAGCGCAATCAGCAACACCGAAGATCACCTTTTCGTCGCAACCGCTCTGCAAGTAGAAGTCGAATAAGCTCAACATCAAGATCCCCTTACTGCTACTATCATCGACGTTTCGGGGTCGAGGCAAGAAAATGCACAGCACCGTGTACATTCAAAAATGAAAATACGAATACGGAAAACTAACTAGTACGCTCGATGCGACGGGATCCAGCGTAACAGCAAAGTCCTACCGTCTTTTCGTCACCGATAAAAAAAGCAAGCTCACTTTCCTTATCGACACCGGAGCAAATATCTCAGTGTTACCGCCGAAGCAAGGACAGAAGTTGAAGCCACTAGATTTTCAACTCTATGCAGCAAACAATACGGTTATTCCTACATATGGAGAAAAAACAATGGAACTTGATTTTAATCTACGCCGACCATTCAAATGGAGATTTATCGTCGCTAAAGTCAGCAAACCAATCATCGGTGCTGATTTTCTTCAACATCACCAGTTGGTCGTCGACATCAAAAATAGAAGAATCATCGACGGGAAAACCAATCTTGCATCTCAGTCTTTTGTACAAGCAACCAATCTGCCCACAATAAGAAGCATAGATGTGCAACAACCGTATCACAAGATCCTCGAAGAATACCCTGGTATCACAAGAATAACTTCAATGAAATTAACACCGAAGAACGACGTTGAGCATTTCATCGACACCAATGGACCACCACTTCATTGTCGTGCACGTCCAATCGCACCACACCTATACGAGCAAGTTCGAAAGGAATTCGAAAACATGATTGAGCAAGGAATATGCCGTCCAAGCAAAAGCCCTTGGTCATCACCACTTCACATTGTACCGAAGAAGAACGGAGAATTACGAGTTTGTGGAGATTACAGAAGACTGAATTCTATTACCACTCCTGACCGCTACCCAATACCGCGAGTCAGGGATTTCACTCATCAACTATCAGACAAGACTATATTCTCCACCATCGATCTCAACCGAGCTTACCAACAAATAAGAGTCCGCGATGAAGACATAGAGAAGACAGCAATAATTACCCCAATGGGATTATTCGAATTCCCAAGAATGATCCCAGGATTAAAGAACGGAGGTCAAACTTTCCAAAGATTCATACACGAAGTACTTCATGGACTGGATTTCGTTTTCGCATTTATTGATGATCTCCTTGTTGCAAGCCCTGATAAAGAAACGCACGAAACCCATCTACGCACCGTGCTACAGCGATTAGAAGACAACGGAATCACAATCAACCCTTCGAAATGCGTATTTGGACAGCAAGAAGTTCAATTTCTTGGTTTCACCGTCAGCAAGGAAGGAATAAAACCGCCTGCCGAAAAAGTCAGAGCAATCATCGATTATGCAAAACCTAAAACTATCGAAGAGCTAAGGCGTTTTCTTGGGATGATAAATTTTTACAGAGAACACATACCTAAAGCCGCTGAAATCCAAGCACCACTTCACGCCTACCTTCACAACACGAAGAAAAAAGATAAAACGTCAATCGAATGGAACGATGAAGCCACGAAGGCATTTGAAGCTTGTAAAATTGCGATCCAAAATGCAGCTTTACTCGCTCACCCATCACACGAAGCAACCCTTGCTATCTTCAGCGACGCATCCGATCTCTCAGCAGGAGCAGTTCTCCAACAATACAGCAATGGGAAATGGCAACCACTTGGATATTTTTCGAAGAAGTTCTCCGATACTCAACGTAACTACAGTACATTCGACCGAGAGCTACTCGCTATTTACATGGCTATCAAGCACTTCAGAAAAACGTTCGAGGGTCGAAACCTGATCGTTTTTACCGACCACAAGCCATTAACATATGTACTTCCAAAGAAACCATCACTATCGGAAACACCACGAAGAGCAAGACAACTTATTTTCATAAGTGAATTCACGACCGACATACGTCACATCAGTGGAAAGGACAACGTAGTTGCCGACGCACTCAGTCGCGTACCAATCGACAGTGTAACGTGCCCTATATCAATCGACTATCATAAGATCGCCGCAGCACAAGACAGAGATAGTGACAACATAAAACATCTATCGAAGCAAGGTATCTTGTCCATCAAGCAAGTTACAATGCCAATGACGCATCTACCTATATACTGTGAAGCCTCAACGACAACCATGCGACCATACATACCAGAAGAATGTCGTCGCGAAGTCTTCAATGCACTGCACAACATTAGTCATCCAGGTGTTAGAACAACAAGAAAACTCATCACTGAAAAATTCTTTTGACCTGCAATGCAAGCGGATGTTGGCAACTGGGCGAAGCAATGCATTCAATGCCAAAAATGCAAAGTACAAAGGCATACATCAAGTAGTCTAGCTACATTTCCACCCACGGAGAGATTCGAACACTTGCACGTTGACATCGTTGGACCATTACCTACTTCACCGCAAGGACATCGTTATCTCGTAACAATGATCGACAGAACAACAAGATGGCCAGAAGCAATACCTACCGATGATACTTCAGCCGAATCCGTCGCGAAGATAATTTATGAAAATTGGATTACTCGTTTCGGATCACCTAAAACCATCACAACGGATCAAGGAAGGAATTTCGAAAGCAACCTATTCCTCAAACTTCTTCAAACTATGGGAATACAGAAGACGCGTACAACAGCATACCATCCTTAGTCAAACGGAATAATCGAACGATGGCATCGTACATTAAAGACTGCACTCAAAACTCGTTTATCTCAACATACAAAGTGGATTGATGAGCTACCTACAGTGCTACTCGGACTACGAGCAACACCGCGTGCAGACACTAGTCTTAGCGCCGCTCAGCTAACCTACGGCTGCAGCATAAGGCTGCCGTGTGACTTCTTCAGTTCAGCAGCGTCAAACAAACAAGAAATGGATTACGATTTCGTAACTAAACTTCGAGGATCAATTAACAAAGCCTTATCGTTGAAATGCACCGAAATGCAATCACACAGAAATAATAAATCAGTATTCATTCACCAAGATTTGAAAACATGCAAACAAGTTTTTGTAAGAAACGACGCAATGAAAAAACAATTTCAACCTACCTACGATGGACCGTATAAAGTATTAGAGAGAAATAGCAAGACTTTTAAACTACAAATACCCGGAAGGAAATCTACGATTATATCGATCGACCGACTAAAGCCTGCCTATATTATTAACGAGGATACTGCAGAGGATTCATCATCATCATCAAAACCACCAGCGAGGAAGCTTGAAACTTCATCATCTACATCAACCCAGTTGAAACCTATTTTAAAAACTACGAAATACGGGCGAGTCGTCAAGCCTCCGGTACGCTTTCGCTGGGGGGAGAGTGATGTAGCAGCCAGATTAATCAAACCGAAACGGGAATAAATAATATATACTCCGCTGCTACCATAACGCGGAAGGCGAGAATAAATAAAAAAACATTTTATTTCCTAATTATTCTTGGCTACTGAGATACTGCGGACTGTATATAGATAATTTGACGTTCTTATAAAGAAACAAGAAGCAGCCGCAAATATCATTCAGCGCCACACCGACTTCACACGCCGCTATCGTCACGTATCCGTCGACCAATGGTGAGCCGTTTCTTCAACGCCGCAGTTCGTTTCCTCTTGCTGTTCCGGAGCTGTATTCCACACCGCCGCCGCCCGCCGACTACGCGTGCGCAACGATCTGCATGTCTTATATAGCCCGGTCCAGCGACGTAGCTTCGTGAACAACAAACAAGTCTCACGCCGGGAAACGAAACGTAGATAATTGTATATTTTAAATAGTTTTCATTGGTCATAAAATAAGCAATATAATTGGCTAGGCAAAATATTAATTGTTACCATTGGCAAATCAATAGTGAGCCAGCCATATAAATATAGGCAAGGTTGATGCAAAATATATTCCATATTCCATTCCGAATCCCATTCGACAGTACATTCATAAACATAAGCAGTAGTTTCATTTCTCCACCTTAAAGAAAACCACTCGGAGTCTGTTAATAGTGGACAGTTCGTCTCCACTATTACAAGAATAACTGAAGTAGTCTAGTCTCGCATTACTAATGTGGTTTACCGCCTAATTTTTTAGGAATTAAGTGCGCCATATGTATAGACTTATGCATAGAAATAAATAAATAAAATAAATAGATAAGTGAGGCAAGCAATCTGCGAGAATGCCGAACGCTGTAGCGCACAGAGTAGCTTGAAAGAACACAATGAATTATTCCAATGCTGTGATGAACTTTGTAAACCTCATGTTGGTTTGTTGATGTCGAAGACTGAAGACGATATTGGAAAAAGTCAAATCACGTCGAGATCACAGTCTGGGCAAGGTGTTCATCCAGACCAACGCACTGTGTGAACTACTGGTACGAAACTTGTTCCATATATTGAAGTTAGTTTCAATTCGTTTTATGCTTGGGGCTGCTATGAACCGCCAACACAACGGTCTATGTTTCCATAATGAATATGTAAATATGATAATGTTAACCAAGTGTATTCGTAATATAAATTGATGATATTACTAAAATACTATTTTCTCTATGAATACTGTGTGAAATCCTTTGCGAATTGTATAAAGAATTCTACGAAAGCTCTGTCATAATTGTTTTTGTTAAAATATATAAAGAAAATTGTAAACCACTGTCGTAGTAATTTTGCAGTATCGGGCGTCGAAATAAGTCGCCAGCAATCAGTGAGATACTCTTAAAATAACTATAATTTATGCAAGCATCGTGATCGATGCTTCATAACGAGCTTCATATTTTAAAAGATTGCTTGTTAAAAATGTACATTACAGTATAAGGCCGTATAAAGTTAGCTATAAAAAGCTTAAAAAATATATATCTTAATTGCTCTTAAGCCAAACTACAGGCACTTAATATTTTTTCGCTTAAAGCAATCATCATTGTAGCTCATAACGAGTCCACTGCTAAATCTAGGCCGCCCCAAAGAATGTCATAAAGTACTTTCTGCACCTCTTACCAGGTCTTAATCGAGGATATGTGTAGATGTCTATAGGAGCAGGATAAGAGCGCATACTACATCTAATAGTAATAAGATGCTGTGGATCTTATTACTATTAGATGTAGTATGCGCTCTTTTTGTCACCCTTACTCTATAAAAAATATAAGTCTAATAAGTTACGTTGTCTTAAATGGGAACAATGGCAAACATCCCCATGATGTACTCCGGAGGTGTTAAGCAGAAGTGCAGTGGTCTTGTCCTTCAAAAAGAGCGACAACACTCTCTTGAAAACTACAGACCGATTTCCCTTTAGAGCCGCGTCTACGTGCTATTTTCGAGAGTCATTACGAATCGTCTCACACGCAGACTCCACGACTCTTTCCCGAACAAGCCGGTTTCCGAAAGGGCTTTAGTACCATAGACCACATACATACCCTTCGGCAAATTACAAAAGACCGAAGAGTACAATCTGCCATTTTGCCTTGCGCACCTACGTCGACTACGAGAAAGCCTTTGATTCCGTCGAAATTTGGGCAGTTCTTTCAGCGGTGGTATATTGAAATGCTGAAGTGTTTGTACAATAGTATGATAGTTATACTAATAAAGAATCAGAGTACGAAACCTATCCATCTGCAGAAAGATAAGGTGATGTCATATCCCCGAAACTCTTCACCGCTGCAATGGAAGACGTTTTCAAGATACTGGACTGAAAAGGATACGGTATTATCAACAATGGCGAATACATCCTTCGATCTGCCTACGATATAGTTCTTGTGGCAGAATCATTAAAGAACCCAAACACTGCTTAATGACCTCGATAGTGTCTCTCAACAGATAGTTAGTAGTAGTAATTATTAAAACATGGATAAAACAAATATCATGTGTAATGTTCATGTCACACCTATGCCGGTAGTTGCTGGAAGCACTAAGCTCTAAAGTTATCTAAATTGTTTACGAGTATGTTTACCTGGGACAATAGTCTGATTAGGTAAGTTCAATTTCGACCCAGAGGTCAATGGACGTATTCAACTCAGCTGGACAGCGTTCAAGAAATTACGGCACATCTTCTCGTCAGGTATACCTGAAATCCTGAAATCGAGATTGTACAACCAGTTCGTGTTGCCAGTGATGACTTATAGATCTGACACGTGGTCTTTCACTGCTTACCGTATGAAGACACTCAAGGTCGATCAGCGAGCTATGGAGAGGGATATGTTTGGGGTTTCTCTGCGTGATAAACTTAGGAATGAGGATATCCGCAATAAAACGAGAGTGACCGACAAAGCTCAACGGATTAGTAAGCTGAGTGCTAAGGAGCCGGCCATATAGCATGAAGAAGAACCGATAACCGATGGGGAAAAAGTTTATCGAGGGGCAGGCTCGTACCGGTAGGCTTAGTGAAGGTGATTGCCCGCTAGATGGAGTGACGACCTAGTAAGATATGCAGGAAGTCGATGAATACAGGTGACTCAGGACCGTTACAGGACAGTATACCATTATCAAAAAAACTGCGGCATATGCATTAACTAATACGGGCGATAAAGTACACCCGTTTCGCAGACCACGCTTCATGATATTATTTTTTTTTTTCATTTATTTAAAGGACCACAAACAGATTCACAATTAAATATATATAAAATATTCAAAACAAAGAAACGTAATTATCATTATGAATCCAACAGCGCTGGTCTCATTATACATATAATCTAGTGTTAAAGTGGAGCTCATCTTACATTATAACAAGTGTTAGATAACTAGTTAAGAAATCATGAAGTAACTAATAAACATTATTAATACATGTGTGTGTGTGTGTGTGTGTGTGTGTGTGTGTGTGTGTATGAGTGTGTGTGTGTGTGTGTGTGTGTGTGTGGCGCGGGCGTGCGTGAGTCCACGTGCGCATGTGTGTGTGTGTGCATGCGTGTGTGTGTGCGTGTGTGTGTGCGTGTGTTTGTGTGTTTAAGAGTGGAGGTAGGTGTGTATGTGTTATTGCGTGTGATTTCGATGAGTTATGTGAACAATCAGAGCTGGATGTCTAGACAGTGCCAAATAGATAAGGCATCACAAGCCTGGCTGCCCTACAGCAGCTGCAACCTTGGGTTCGGAGACGTGTTTGGCAGGTACATGAATCTACAACCAAGCTTGCGATATACAGGAAGAAAATAAAATCATTTTTTATGTGTTACTAAGCCAAGCCTATCAATGACTAATTTCTTGAAAGATGAATGTCGTAATGCAATAATATCGATATCATTGAAAATATTATTGTATGTTTTGGCCATACGGTGAAGTGGAGAACGAATGCCCGCATTCGTTCGGCAGGATAAGGTTGCAAACAATCTGTGCGGACGTGTAGACCTCATTAATGATCGAGGAGGTACGCTATAACAAAGTTTGTTTGATATTTCTATAGAGTCATATCTATTATGAGTAAGATCATGTAATAACATTACTTCAAGTTGTGTGCGTCTAGATTTAAGATCGATTAAATTGTATGTTTTTAGTAACAAATTATACGACAATCGTTTGCGGTGGCATTTAAAATGTATGTATCGAAGATATTTCTTTTGTATCCTTTCAAGCATATAATTGTATTTTTCATAAAGTGGATTCCATATTGATACAGCGTATTCTAGCTGACAACATATCAATGATTTAAATAAATATAAGAATGTAGAAGTTTGTTTAAACATAACACCTGACCTAATGACGAACCCATACATTCTAAATGCTTTATTAATAATGTTCTCTATATGTACATCGAAATGTAGTTTACTATCAAGTGTGATTCCAAGATCTTTAATAGTGTTTTCTTTTGTTAAGGTTATTCCGCAAAGTGAATAATAGTTATTACTAAAATTCCTCTTTCTTGTGAAAGTTATGGATTTGCATTTATTAATGCTCAGTTCAAATTTATTTTCACTGCAGTATAAAGAGAGTTGATTCAGGTCATTTTGGAGTTTAACATGATCGTCTAAAGTGTTAATAATATTGTAAATCTTTAAATCATCTGCGTATAAAAGAAACTTACAGTGATCAAAACATTTATTAATATCGTTAATGAATAATACGAATAGTAGAGGGCCAAGAATGGAACCCTGTGGTACACCTGAGCTTATATTTACACATGGAGATTCGAATCCCTTAATAACGACCTTTTGAGTTCTATTCGATATGTAAGATTTAAACCATCTCCAAAGGTTTCCTCGTATACCATTAAAGGCTATCTTTTGAAGGAGGATTTTATGATCCACTCTGTCAAAAGCTTTGCGAAAATCAGTGTACACGCTGTCAATCTGTTTATTTGTATCTAGTCCTTCAAAGAGATCCGTTGTATAAATAAGTAGATTAGTAATCGTGGAACGACGCTCAACGAATCCATGTTGTTGCTGTACAATGGAACTATGGAGACATGGGTAAATAGCTTTATGTACTAATCTTTCGCAAAGCTTCGACAGGGTAGGCAAAATAGAAATAGGCCTATAATTTTCTACGTCTTTCTTGGATCCTCCTTTATATACAGGGACGATTCTGGCTGATTTCCAGATCTTAGGAAAGACACCATCACGTAAACATTTATTAAATAAATAGCATATAGGTTCATCAATAGTATCAGCAGTCTGTCTCAAGAAATAGGCATTAATGTTATCAACTCCAGCACCTTTATTAACATCAAGCACTTTAATTGAGGTATGAACTTCTTCCTTTGAAATTTCTAAACTACAGATTAAGGTATCAGGCGTTTGACGGTCATCTATATTAATATCTTTAATTTCAAAGTTGTCTGGTACAGAAGAAGGTTCGAATACTGATTGGAAAAACGTCGAGAAAAGACTACATACTTCAGAAGGTGTATTGGCAGTTACGTTTTTGTAGTGCATTGTGTTGGGTATATCTGAGTTCTTTTTACGATTATTAATGTATGTCCAGAAAAATTTAATGTTATTTTTTATACTGTGTTCTACATGTTTGAGGTAAGCTTTATAACGCCGATCCGACATTTCTTTAAATTGTTTTCTGTGTATAGCAAAAATACAATAATTTGATTCCGTATTATATCTTTTCATTTGTATCCAGGCACGCTCCTTTTTCTTATATAAATTGATAAGTGCAGGAGTAAACCAATTAGAAAAAGTGACGATTTAATACCTTTTGTAGGCACATGTTTTTTTATTATTGCATATATCCTTTCATAGAAATTAGAAACTGCCTCCTCTACTTCTTTTTCCATGAAGAGAAGATTCCAATCAGTATTTGCTATTTCTTCATTAATTTTTGCATAGTCCGCGTGTTTGTAACAATATTTAAGATAGTTTTTGTTTTTCAAGCGTTTGAGTTCCTCAACAAAAGATACAACTACCTGGAACGGAGAACGTACAGGAGAAGTTTTGCTATTTATATTATTACTGATGCATAAGTCTAATATATTATTTGTTTTATTTTTTAACGAATTCAACTGATAACATTCAAGTGATTACATAAAGTTAATTAAGTATCTGTGCGTTGGAGTTATATCAGAATTCATAATTGGTTGAGTAAAAATGCCTTTATTTTCCCACTTTAGACTAGGCAGATTAAAGTCAGCTATTATATAAATGTCAGTATCTTGATAGATGGTACTTTACTATATGATATTTTCAACGTGGTAGAGCCATGCTGTATGTATATTATGATTTTTGCACAAATGGGGCATTTGCATTTTGATTCTTAATCGAGGATAAATGTAGATATCCATGGGCATAAGCATCAACTTACTATCAGGTGGTACTGATTTTTGGAAAATATCGCGAGGAAATCTAAATATGTGAGACGTTAAAAAATAGTTCAAGGACACGCGAAGTACCGCCAAAACACATCATAGCTACAAATACTAATTTGAATACAGCAAATTGCAATTTATACCTACGCTTTTGTTAGCCCGAGTCGGACTTAGGACTTGAGGACGCGTAATTGAATGCGTTTGCGAACTTTATGTCTCGTAGCTTTTAATATTTTTGCAATATATTTTTTTATAATGTGATATTATTGTTACGCGCTAAAGTGACGATAGGGGAGGAGGGAAACTAAGTAGAAAAAGTGCGGTGTTTGCTTCATTTGGATATTTGTAATTTTATTAAGTTTAATTAATAAAAAACGTCAATAAATGGCAGTGTTAAATAATTTTCTACTTTATATCAATACGTTGGTATCGTAGCGTCGACAGTGAGATATTGAAATATGAGATCTGCAGTAGCATTTCTTATATAATTCAAAATCAAAATAATGCGTTTGCCCATCGAAATAGGATAAATAATTGAACGGCCGACGCATTATTAAACAACTTTTTTTATAAAACTGAAGTGACAAACGAACTTACAGTCCACTTGATGGTGAGTGGCTACTACAGTTGTTACTTCTAAGAACTACGATAGAATTCCTCACGCTCGTAATGGGGGCAAATAATCTTACGCTCAACAGATGTCGCTAGTTGACATTGAGATGAAGTTTTTTTGTTGCACAATGTCATATAACTAATGGTACAGAAAGAAACATTAGCCTTTAAAATTTTCGAAAAAATTAACTTCCCCACTATGAAATCTGTCACATATTACACCTCATTTTAAGTGGTGCCGCCCTGGTGGCAAAAAAAGTCATGGATTTCCTCATTCTACCGGCTCTGTAGACAATTCAGACCACAGACGAAACACAACAGTGTAAGCCCCGAGTGCTTGCGCTGCCGTGTTCCGGTCGCAGACGGACTCTTAAGCAGAAAAGGAGTTCCATCTAGTAAAGCTTAGAAAAACAAAGATAATACTGCATTGGCAACTTAGATAGTTAATTCTAAAACCATCGTGCAAACCAGCGGTCTCAAAATAAAGTAAAATAGACAATTATTCGCACGAAATCAGTTGCATGTAATAATTTACAAACAAGTACAGATAAACGGTCAACCAAACAACGAACATTTCCCCCCGACGCTATAAAAAATGAAACGGTCAAAAAATAACCACTACTTGAACGCAGTATTGTAACGTCCTGTGTGTAAGGCAACGTAAGTGATCCCTTTTCACTCGTTTAATACCTTGCTGTTTGTAATGTTCTATCGTTTACTTTTTATTCTTAGTGGAACTGTTGAAGCTTTTATTGAAACTTAGATTTTTCTAAGAGATACTATGGTCAATTAATGCAATTTCGTTTTCGATTTGTATTTAAATGAAGGCTACATTAAGCGAAATGTTAAATCTATAATATTATAATTATAATTATCTGGGAAATAATATAAATGAAAGTTTAAATGATAGTGTCCATAATCCATAAAAGGTACAAGTGGAACGTGAATTATAAGACATGATACAAGGAAAAAAATAGGTTTTGTAAAGTTATGATATATATATATATATATATATATATATATATATGTTGTATATGATATCGTGTGTTGACGTAGGTACTTGCGCACTTCCCTCACCCCCCTACGATCGAGTTGCTACCTTATCGTGGCTTAGTAGCCGTGGTTTGGTCTCCCACACAGTAAACAAAGAAAAACTTGTTCGGCTGGAGACCATTTGGTAGTGCCGGCCAGAGGTAGCAGTGGAAGAATATCCACTTTCTCATATCGTCCCACGGGATTCGTAAGAGGCGAGAGAGATATTTTGAATCAGGAGACGGGCAGTAGCATCTTCCTGATAACAACTGAGTACAAATAACAAGCTACGGTTACCAACCGACTTGCCAAGCGTGATAATTATAGCGAAATATCCTTCCTATGATGCAATCTATGGGGGAGGTCTGTGTTCAGAATTTTTGAATATTGATAGGCTATAATGGTGATGGTGGTAAATGTTCTTTTTATGATATAATATTAAGTGATTGTTTACATATCGTCAGATAAATTATGAGTGAGTCGGTTATGAATAAACGAAAGATACAAGCGACAAATATTTAAGCCTTTTTGACAATATCAGTTTAAGTGCTACCTAAATATCATTTAAACATCAATCTTTATTAAACAAAATCTTTGATCATTCAAATTCTCGTTCTTTGAAAGGATTTGTACCCTATAACCAAAACTTTTATATTTCATCTTTCGTTGGAACCGGATATAGATTTTAATCGGCGTCCTTGATAAAATGTATTCTTCGTAATGGGAAAAAAATATTAGCTTGCTATACAAATTACTCTGGAGGGAAACCTCAAAACTGTCAATTACATTTTGTTAATTTGGGTCAATTAGCACAAAAACATTACTATAAAAATATAAGAACAATGTTGATACAAGGGAAGATATTGATCGATATTTAGAGATTTTACCGTAGTACACATTTTAGTTATAAACACAAACAATTTTTTTTGCCGTGCCGTACGCACACACCGTATACGCGCCACAACACACATACAACACACGTATTTTAACTGTAATTTATTTTTATTATATTATGTTGCAATAATATTACAAGATATTATTATCATCATCAACAGATATTATCTGTTGAAGTTGTTGTTTTAAATTTTAGTATTCCTACTGATGTGTTTAGTATGAGTAGGGCGTGTTTGAAGTACATGTTTCCCTTCTTTTTTTATATCTATATTATATATAAATTTCCATCATTTCATATTGATTTCATAGCTTGTACACTTTAGATGTTTGAATGCATAATCAACTTGATAAATGTGTGATTGCAACAAGTGCATCAATCAACGCGGTAATTGCCTAAGATGATACTTACGCAATGTCGTTGTTATGTGGCTGATATTATTTACCTTCAAGTATATTTTACTTTTTATACACCGAGTAAGGAGGTGTAATGTTATTAACTAACCGTATCTTAAGAGGCGAAAGAGAAAAATTGAAACAGGAGATGGGCAGCAGCATTTTTCTGATAAAACCTTATAACAGTAAAAGCTGCAGTTGCAAGACCACCTGCCAAGCGTAGCAACTAAGGCAAAATCCCCTAGAAGGTAATCGATGTGAGAGGGCTGTGTTGAACAGTGGAATTTATAGGCCTTAATAGAAGTATGTTTATATTATATTGTATCTTTTTCTTTATTTCTTCATTTTTATTCGTCTAGTATTTTGCCTGGATTGATTACTTTTATCCATTCTGCCGCCAAGCAGCATGTGTGATCTACTACTATGTTCTAGTTTGCAGAATAGAGAGCAATTTCAATTATACGTTGTAAGGCATTATAGTTACAAGGTATTATAGTTCATTTCGACAGCTTCAGGGAGATATTGCCACATTATATAATCACGTATGCCTTTAAACCTTAAAGCAAGAGTGTCCACTACCTGTTCGTGTTGCCAGTGCCAGTCGTATGAGGAAACTTAAGCTCGCTTAGCCTTATTGGTAACAACTATCTATAAAAAAATTAAATCTTAATCTATAATTGCTTTACGCTTCATTATGCGAATTAGAACTAATGGACATTTGCATAGAAGACCCAATATCCTAAGCAATTAGTGTCTGGCCCACGCTTTCTAATTAACAATGCTCAGTTAGTACAATTTTCCGTTATCGGCGAGCTCGACTGGTCGATTCTACAAGCGGTCATTTCCCTTTCTAAAAGTTAAGAGGTGTCTGTCTGGGTAGATGCCTGATCTCCATGAATGTCACGCCTGGAAGACGTGTTGGTAACTTTAGGTTTTTTAATTTTTTTAGTTGTTATGAAGATGCTACTATTATTATTATTGTTTGTGGTATCTGTATAGTTTCTTATCTGGTTGGGTTCTATAAATATATACTTAACTTAAATTAACTGAGGTGGCAATGGGCAGGCCATAAAGCTCGACAAATCTATCACCCTATTTCATCCCATTGTCATCTTAAAAGGACACTACAGGATGTGCCGAGGAAGAAGAAAAAATAATATTAGAAAACATTTCCAATGATTCTTTTAAAATTATTTTTCCAATAGCCTTATGATAACAACTATCGAAAAAAATTAAATCTTAATCTATAATTGCTTTACGCTTCATTATGCTAATTAGAACTACTAGACATTTGCACAGGAGACCCAACATCCTAAGCAATTAGTGTCTGGCCCACGCCTTCTAATTAACGATGCTCAGTTAGTAATATATTTTTATATCTAGTAATATACTATTTTTATATTGATTCTATAATGTTAAACTCCTTCATAGAAAAGTAGTGTCTAAACATAAATTTTTATGGGTTAAAGTGCTGTGAGTGGGTTTGGTCGGATCCGACCATTTGGGATTTGACGGAATATCGAAGCGGTTAAATTTGAACGCTTGCCGTTTGAGAGGTTAATGTTATTTATCAAATTGCAGTCTCTAAAGGTTTTTCAAAAAAACTCATTAACAATTTAATTTAAAAAAAACAAAAAAACAAAAGCATGTCGTTCGCTATTCTCTGTACACGGTTCAACCTCAAAGTGTTCGTCGATATGACATTTTGACCTACTTTGGCTCCTTATCTAAAAAATGGCTAATACTCTTCGATAAAAAGGTATTAACATTGCGTTAAAAACAAACAATTCTCTTAGGAATATCTGTAATAATAAAGATAAACTGGATATTCGTCAAAAGTCCGGTATTTACAAACTTATTTGTGACGGATACTACGCCATGAAAGGTAAAAGTGAAAAGTTTTTTCTTTAGCAAACCAGCGCGCTTTACCATCTTCGCCAAAATTAATTTTCACGTGGTATAATGTCTCTAGTTTATACATTGGTTAGCATTTAAAAAAGTTGACAAATTCAATTTTAATATAGGTACTGTAAATAGAATACACATCAAAAGGTTATATGTGTATATTAATTAAATGAAAGAAAGAGTATTTTATTTTACTGTCATTAAACGCTGCGCTCGTGAATAAATTAACGGGCATTTCTGCTTTATGCCGTCACTGGGGAAATTTTGGTCAACATTTTATGAGCACTTAAGGATTTAAGTAAAATTCACTCTCTCAGACACCTATTTTTGCCTATATAGATAATTTATCTTTCATATCATCTCGTGGGTGTCGTAAGAAAAAACAAAGGGAAATTGAAACAAATTGGAAATGAGCCGCATTATCTTCCCTGAAAAATAGTAAAAAAATCAACGGTTGCCAACCGGCCTGCCGCCTGCCAAGCGTGTTAACAATGACAAATGTCTTCACTATTAAGCAATCTATTAAGGCGACCTGTGTTCAGAAGTGGACTTTTATAGGCTGTAATGAATGATATATCGAGCAATAATAAACTAGTATACAGTCAGTCCGTCTGAGGGTAAATTAATGCTGTTGTCCCTACATATTCGTACATCTTACTTAAAGAAAAAAATTACAGATGCATTAACACCCACGAAGACATTAATTGAATATTTCGTTACAGTTAGCTGTTTCTAGTGATTGTATGTATTTTTAAATAACTACTAGATACAGTACGGGGTTTGAGGGAAGCAGGACATAGAGAAAGTTCTAGACTTTCATTTGACTGTTTTAATGTAATAAAAATAAATTGTTTTTAAAAAAAGGTAAAAACCGATTTCCAGAAATTAAAAGATTAAAGAAATTTTCACTTTATAACTAAAGAAGTTGTGCTTTACGATACACTGTGTCTTTTTTTGAGTTTTTTTTTTACTTTTTTGAGTTGACTGCGTTAAGTTATCTGGAATGGCGTATCTAAAAATTTATATAAAACTTCGATCCTTTTTGCCACCCCTCATAGATGATGATTAAGGCCAACACCTACAATGTGAGAGGTTAATGCCCAGTATTTAATTTTACAGACAAATATTGAAGAAGAGTAAAAATTACGATTATTAGTTTATAATTACTAATTATATATATATATATATATATATATATATATATATTTTTTTTTATAACCATTGCCCAGTTGCTAGTTTCAGGGACGTAGTGTAGTAGTAGATGCATGGCAATTATCATAATATTTTTTGGTTAGGTTTGGTTTTTTGATTTTATAGTCACTAATCAGATACCTAACTTACTAAATTTATTATTTCTCAAAATATTACATAATATCATACAAATATCATTTTACGAAGTTACTTAACGAGAACGATACTTAGACCGCGGTAAAAGCCCGCTAAGTAGATAACGATGTTTTGACGAGATCTAACAGTTTCTGAAATTACATTTATTACAATCTAACAGAGTCAACTACTGAACATCACTGAATATACTGGCTTCCCCACAGATAATCTCATAGGGGGGGGGTATTTGCCATACTTTCCATTTTTGGAAAGCGGTTTGGCAGCCCCAGTTTTTTTTTTACTTTAGATCTAGTTGTTGTTAAGAAGGTGCTGTGAAGATGGTGCCACACCCACGGAACGACTTGGATTAGCGGATATTCTTTTAACCCCAACACATATTGTTTTTGAGTAGTTATAAATTTCACCTTTATTACTAAATTGATCTGGAAAAAAAGTTTATTAAATATTAGCATAAAATAGTGTGATTAATTCCAAATTTGCAAATATTTGTAAGAGAAATTTTTTATGTATTTTTCATACGAAATTTTATTCGATAAAAATATGTAAAATAATTTTTTTCAATAAATTCATGTTACTGTTTATTACAAGGATGTAGTAAACAAAACATAATTACTATAAAAAACGCGGTGTTTAGCGCGCTCTTCAAACTCAAAACCGTTAGCAGACGAGGGACTTAGGTATAGGAAAGACCCAAAAAAACCCACTCTTCGATTGATCAAAGGTAGCGTTCACTATGCCGACTAACTTATTTTGATTCACTCATTTTGATATACCTTATAACTATTATTTATTCTGTGCTAATATTTAGTAGTAATATTTAAAAACATGAGAAGTTTTATATTTTTGTCACAATTCAGTATTCAAGAATAGAAATAAAAATAAGTATTGTTTATCGACGGTTGATAAAAAAAGTGTTAATTAGTAAATTTTAAAAAACACAGCAGCATAACAGTTTAAATTTAATGATTTCTTATATTTACGCGAACACTTTAACATAATTAAAACTACTTTTACGGATTTTATCGCGTTTATTTTTACTTTTTATTTACTTTTATTTTTAATTCCCGACGTTTCGGGCGCTTTCCAGTCCCCCGTGACCATGGGTGCTGGAAAGCGCCCGAAATGTCGGGAATTAAAAATAAAAGTAAATAAAAAGTAAAAATAAACGCGATAAAATCCGTAAAAGTAGTTTTAATCAGTTTAAATTTACGTTATTCTATGGATTTATCAAACAATATTTTCTTTTTAATTTTTCTTGTTATTTTTTTAATGTATTTTTACTAATCTCAGCTATAATTTAATTTGTTTATAACACTTACGGGATCTGCTGTAAATAAACAAATGCAGATGTGTTGTCAGCCCTAAGGAATAAGATGGAGTAATTCGTTTCCAGTAAAACAGGTATCCGGTTCTCTACAATTACCATACGAAACATAGCAGCAGTATTCTGTGAGACCGTGGTCCTACCCCGGTCGAGTCGAAACATTCGTGTAACAACCATAATATAGCTGCAGCGTGGCTCGACCACGTATAAGATTAAAGGTCTCCTTAAACAAGTAATGACTGTGTATAGGAAAAAGACCCATACAAAACGATATTTAAACGGTGAATCTTACCACCATCCTTCAAAGTTAGCTACCGTGGGCAAATCTTTGTTACAGAGAGTACGAGGGATCTGTGACAGCAAACAACTGACCACCGAGCTTCAGCACGTCAATCGGGTTCTGCAAGACAACAAGCTTTGGGTTCCGTGCCTACGACACAGTGACCGAGTGAAGCTGGCCACAGTCGAGCGTTTGCCTGCTATACTACCATATGTCAGAGGTGTCACAGACAAGATTGGAATATTGAAGCGAGCTTCTATTAGAACATTCTACAAGCCGACGAAGAAGATTAGTCAGTTCTTACCATCCTTCAAGTGTCATATTCCTCTACAAGATGCAGGAGTTTACAAGCTTGATTGTGAATGTGGTCTCTCTTATATAGGTCAAACAAAAAGATTAATTAGAACCCGCGTAAAAGAACATATAGCTGATGTGAAGCATCAACGTTCCGGGAAGTCTACAGTTTGTGATCATATCCTAGACGGCCCCAACCATTACATCAAATTTGATAGACCACAAATCCTCGCGAAAGAACATCAATTACTTCCAAGGATGATACGTGAGGCTATTGAAATTAAAAAACTTCCTAATTTCAATAGAGAAGGAGGCTGGGTTTTTGTTTGAGATCCTGTAATTAATAAAATTAAAACTAAACCCAAGCATACCACTGCAAGACTTCAAGACAGAGTAGGTTTATTCTGCATAGATCGGACCATAAACAATAATTGAAAAGCTGAAGGTACTCCGGGTTAACATTGACATCGGGAAGTCAGTCACCTCAGTCCCTCGTGACCATGGGTGTTTGAAAGCACCCGAAACGTCGGGATTAAAAAATCAATTAAAATTAAATGCGATAAAATCCGTAAAAGTAGTTTTAATCAAATAATGAGATAATTACTTTACACAAATACACAAAGATATATGATTATAAACTTTATTTATAGATTTGGTATTTATTCGAAAAAGCCCCCGTCATTTCGTCTATTAACTTAAATAATCATATATAATAGAAAATTAACATTTAAAGGAAGAAAAATACTTAACCTTAACCTTGAATAAAACTATTATTTACGGATTTTATCGCGTTTAATTACTTTAATTTGTTTTTACTATCCCGACGTTTCGGGTGCTTTACAGCACCCATGGACACGGGGGGACTGAGATGTTTGACGTCACAATGTCATAGTTAGTCCGGCTACCTTCAGTTTTTGAATATTAAATTTTGGTCCGATTTACGCAAAACGAGCTTATAGTGTCATGAAGTCTTGCAGTGGTATGCTTGGGTTTGGATTTAATTTTGTTAATTATAGGATCCCAAGCTGCTGGCAGCACCCATCCATCTTCTCTATTGAAATTTGGATGTTTTTTAATTTCAATAGCCTCGCGTATCATCCTTGGTAGGAATCGGTGTTCTTTTTCGAGGATTTGTGGTTTATTAAATTGAATGTAATGGTGGAGACGATCTCGAACATGTTCGCAGATTGCAGTCTTCCCGGAGCGTCGGTGCTTCACGTCAGCTATATGTTCCTTCACGCGGGTTTTATAGATCGTTTTGTTTGACCTATGTAAGAGAGACCGCATTCACAATCTAGCTTGTACACACCTGCATCAAGTAGAGGAATATTACATTTGATGGATGATAAAAATTGACTAATCTTCTTCGGCGGCTTGTAGTATGTTTTAATGGAAGCTCGCTTCAAGATGTAGCCAATCTTGTCTGTGACTCCTCTAATATATGGTAGTACAGCAGGCGCACGCTCGACTGTGGCTGGATTCACTCGTTCACTGTGACGTAGGCGCTGAACCCGAAGCTTGTGCGCAATACTTGCTTGACGTGTTGAAGCTCGGCGGCCAGGTGTTTTCTGTCACAGATCCCTCGTGCTCTCTGAAACAAAGATTTACCCACGGTAGCTAACTGTGAAGGATGATGATTACGGTTTATTAGCCTTATTCACGCTTCATTATGTTAGAACATTTAAATGAAACGAAAATTTGACTAAAAATAATCATGAAAATACTTAAACATAAATCCAGCAGTGTAATTTAAAATACCTAAAATCAGCCGACGAGGGACAATATTCGCGCGGACACCAGATTGGGGCGGCACACAGCCCGCGAATGTACAAGTTTGTGATAATTTAGAACATACATGCAACACTCAACACTGCACGGACAAAATAATTCTAGTATAGGAGAGTCAAGATCTTTCTAGAAATTTCCATGCTAGAAATTTCTACACCTAGTCTGTGGGACCGGTACGTACTCAAAAATTCTATATGTTACAGAAGAAGAGGCCGTATATAAGGCCGGTTAGGACCGTGACCGAGTCGCTAGATGTTTCGTTATTCTAGATGTTTCTATACTAGAAGGCTCTGGAACTATCTGAGGCCCTATATATAAGACTGGTATAGAGTATAGACCGCGACCCAAGTCAGTATAGAATTGGCAAAACAAACGAATATTTCAAAGCGATACAAATGCGAACTAAAGTGATAAGTAGTACAATTATGTTTTATTATTAGTGTACTTTCAGTTATAATTGGTATTCTGTAATTAGAGTTTAAATTTTGATAATTCAATCGGCAGTATTTACTGTCACGAACCTCAAGCTTGTAACAATACTTTAGCCAGGCCCCGAACATTGAATGAGTGACACACCATGCGAGTCATGGGCCTACATCAAGGATGACGCACCTGGAGCGTCATTGGCCCCCTGTGATATCTTATGCGTATTGCGCCGTAATCTTGCTGCGGTGTGCTAAGAGAAAAATTTTTTTGTCATTCGATTCAACAACACTCACTCCTGTCGGCCGGATATGCTACCTTACCTACTTTCATGCTTTTCATTGCTTTCATTATTTCATCTATACTTATCTCCCTATCTATTTCATCTTCTTTCGGAATTTATATTTCATTTAGTTCACATGTCTCCACACTCATAAATACGCTTTCAAAATATTCCGTCCATCTCTTTGGACTCAACACTTCATCATTCAGAATACAGCCATTCTCGTCTCGTATCGCATTCAATCTAGGCTGTAATTTAGAACACTTGTTTAAATACCGGAATTATCTACTTAACCTATTATTTTGCCACTGTGCTAGTCTCCATCTAGCCACTTTAATTCGAATTCACAGGTTGAAAAAACCAAATACCTGATTCAATTCCCTGCTAATTAAAAAAATTATTCATATGAAGTTTTAACAAGCATTGGCTGCACATGAATATGGAAGGAAGGAGTATTGGACCCTAACTAAATTCCGTGCACCTAGAAGTCCCTAATACCCTAGCCTATGTCAAATATTATCTCTTAATCTATTACTACACCCAAGTCGCGAACATAATATACCTACTCTAGCTACTTGTATAAGCTGTTGAACTGAAATTTTCTTGAAAAACTGAAATCTTTTACTTTGAAAAGCGGGTAATAACGGATTTCAACACAGTTTTTATTTTTAAGTTGTCAGTTAAGCGGAACAGATAAGTTAAACATGGCACTTGCGATAATATCTTGGCAGTCATCCAGAAAGTTTTGTGAGACTATTTTGTTATTTTTCCAAAGGGAACAATGTTGTACATAAATATTTAGATTTGCTCACAAAAATTTCATAAAATATGCAATATTAAAAAACAATATTATTATCTTGCTAAATAGTAAAGTTTTCTTCTTGATGAATCTACTTCCACCTCGATATTTTTAATACTGGTTACAACTTGCAAACAATATAATTTTTATTTGGAAGGAAAATGAACACTCAATTTAATTAAACTTTAATAAACAGAGTTTGTACCAGTTTTATAGCTTAATACTGATTTCCTCAGAATAATGCAGCATTATTCTACTGTTTTGTGTAGTGAGTGTAAAGAACCTTTTCGACTTTTTTCCCTTTTCGTTCCATCTAAGTTCTCGGGAGTTTTGTCACCCACCCGAGTCCTCAAGACCAGCAATAACTTTTTACGACCACTAGACTAACAAGGCAGGCACTCTCTTGTTATATAGAATATAAAGCCCATCAGATCAGTGAGCTGAAGTGGCATTGGGTTGGCCATGTAGCTCGTCAAACCGACAAAGAAGTGAAAGGATGTAGGTGGCTCAGTACCGTGCTTTCTGACATAACTAGGGCCCTAGGCTTTGTTCATCAGTACACTTGTGATGCTGACGGCTGTAGTGATGACGTTGATTTTATTATAGAACAGATATAATTTTTAAATGTTAAAAAAATATAAATATGGTATAAAATTCTGAACGAGACGTGCCTGAAAAACTTACAGAAATGCTACTATGCATAAATTAATGTAAGCAATTTTAGCTCATGTAGCACGCTTACAAAGCTTTTGCCACTTTAAACATATTCCACATGTGGATCATTATTGTGAATACAAGTGAACAAAGCAATTTTAACATTCGCTTACTTTTATATTGCATACGTACATTGTTGAATTTTATCAAAGTAGAGTTTTTAAACGATCGCATTAGCACAAGATTTTTACAGACAAACAAAAAAAGTTGAACAACCGTATCACCCACGATTTTTATATTTATTTTATGTTAGTCTTTCACTTTGACAAAGCCACTTTTGTGGATGTCGATTTGATACTCATTTTAAACTGTTTTGTTTGCGATACGGAGTGCGGGAGACCACTGAAACACTGGCTGTTTATGTACTGCTTTATTTGCAAGCATTATTATTGAGCGCGAACGTAGCTGCGCAGATACACAAAATTCCTCCACCTAAAGTCAGAGGGTTATAGGTTATACCGTAAATAATAGCATATTAAGCATATTAAATATTTTTATAGGATAGAGTAGGGGAAACGAGCACACAGTCCACCTTATGGTAAGTGGTTGCTGTTGCCCATAGACATCTACAACTATCCTCGATTACGAATCAAAATGAAGATGCATTGTCACCCGTTAGGACTAAGATGGAATGCTTCGTTTCCAGTAAAAAGCGTCTCCGGTTCTCCACAGTCACCATACGAAACCCAGCAGCATTAAGATACCATTTCACGCTAATATTCTATGAGAGCGTGGTCCTTCCCCGGTCGAGCCGACCCATTCGTTCCACAAATATACTACTAATGTAACTGCAGCATGGCTCTACCACGTATAAAGTAAACATCTTAAAAATATATTAAAAGCATATTAAAAAAACTTTTTGTAATCTACTGTTGGGTGATTTCGTTTAATGGCGCTTGATATTCTTGTGCCGGTGATACCATGTCCTTTTCTCTATCTATCTATCTTCATCATCAGACGACTGTAGACTCCGAACTCCTCTCATTACTGTAACATGTCAGAGTGATGGTGATTTGTAGCAAGGGTCATTAGAATGTATCAAGTTCTCATTAAAATCTCGGTTGCAGGCGCGGGTGTGAATATCTGTCCTCGTATCCATCACCCTCCCACATCTGTGGGAGGGTGATGGATACGAGGACAGATCCCAATCTCACGAGCAAGTTCGCGAGATCGCGAACTTGCTCGTGAGATTGGGAATCTGTGGTAATGTAGGTAACGATGTCGATACGAGAGATAGAGAGAGATACGAGAGAGCTAAAGATATCAAGCTCCCAAGATCTATTTAAATTAATGGTGCCTTTATATAAAGTTATGTGATTTACGTGTTATTTTAAAATTGTTTTACAATGAGTCTTGGATTAAATATATTATTTTATCAGGTTTTTGTAGAATTGTCCTTTAGGTCATTTTAAATTATCGTTATTACAATATTTTTATATAAAACATTTCGTCCGGTTAAAAACATTTTTTGTTTTTCGCCGTGCCACTTAATCTGTGAACACTGTTTTGTGAGAAACAAGGAGGCGGCAATGGTGCTGGCTTTTATATATCTAAACGCGATCTCAACTTGCGACCAAACACTATTTGATGCAGGAGATAAATCCGTCATGGAATGGACCGAATAGTTGAAAATTTATTTCAAGATTTTTAAATTACATTCTATAAGATTATTGCTGCTCAACAAAGTAGACTTAGTACCCCTTCTTATTACCTTCACGTCAATAGCTTTGCGTGTCATCCTTGGTAGGAATATAAATTTATATATAAATAAAAAATATTTTTTTAATTTATTATATTATATTAAGTTCTAAACTAAATAGCCAAGGTAATATTTTAATTGTTTTAATGCTAAAGCTAAACATGTGATTTATATATCTATTCCACAAATACCTTGTTAGCTATTTTTGTGATTTATTGGGAGAAATGTCAAATGTGTAATGGGCTGGAGTTCAGTTGGTGACAGTAAATGTTGATGATGATTTAAAATTTTTACTGCTTTGGTGGATTGTATTGTTGATAGCTTCATCTATATGTACAGTCAGGTAGCTTTGTGTGTAAATATTGACCCAATTACCCTTTAATGGCTCGACTACCTGGCTCCACATGAAGATGGAATGACGGAGTATTGAACCTTACATACCCTAACTAAATTGACTACACCTAGAAGCCTCTTGCAGTCATAGTAATATTTTGCTGCATTATTTTGTACATAGTATGACATAAATTGGTTTTTTTTTTTGTAATAAGTCGAGTCAGCGATTATTATGTTGTCAAGTGTCTTTAATTTCAATCATTTGCAGTTCATTTTTAGGCAGCAAACTCGTCAATTTAGGTAAAATAAATAAAGATGTCTCTAACTCGTATTCACTTGAGAATTAAGGTTTTGAAGTTAAGTTTAAGTTATAAATTGAGCTCTTGGGTTTTTCGTCAGTGATGCCATTTATCTCGACATTTTTTTTTTCTAGGATAGTTTAATATTTTGCTATTTCTTCGGTACAAATAACGCTTCGTAGCGTTGGTTACATAACACTTGCAATATTTGCGGGCTGCCGTCTATGGTGAAAGTTGGTGAATCCTGTTTGATGTTCGTAAGGATTTTTTGAAATTCAGCCCCACCTGGCTATTGATAAGTTCATTCACAGTCAAAATGTCCGTGATTGTTTTGCATCTTCTTTCTTTAAGTCCCTACTAATTCCTAAAATTCCTACAATTCCGAACGAACGTATATATAAGTATGTAATGCCCTTATATCTTTATCTACCTATGACATATGCGATTTCTCAAAACACTGGTGAGACTCGCTTGTGGGAGACCAGTGCCTGATCCGCTGTTGTGGTGAAAATACAAAATATATTATATACTTAGCGCAATACAGTTGTTTATTTTTGTTACAATAGCCCACAGCTTTTTATTATAAAGATTAGGATTGATATAAAGTTCCATTACCTACCCCTAACGGAAATTTGAAGGAGTTTGATTTCAAAACGGGCACTAAGGAGTATGTTAGGGCTGAATCTGAGTGACAGGGTGAGAAACTGTGTGATAAAAGAAGAGTGTGGTTTGCAAGATGATGTGGTGACCAGGATTAATAAAGGAATGGTTCGGTGGTTTGGTCATGTAGAAAGAATGAATGATGAAAGACTGACAAAGCAAATAGAAATGAATGAAAGAGTCGGAAAGGGACGTCCTAGGCGAAAGTGTGTCGACCAAATTGGTGATACTCGTATTAAAAATGGGCCAAATCAAGAGTGCCCTTAACCGACAAGCATGTATGCGTAGGTATATGGATGTGGAGGAGGTGAGAGAGGTATGTCAGGATCGTGCTAAATGGAAGTCTGTAGTCTTTTCTTACCCATCTGGGTGACACGCGTGAGTGTTTATGTTATGTATGTTACGTTTGATTTCAAAAACAATATTAAAAACAATTTCTCGAAACATCAAATTTTTATTTATTTTATTTAAGACTAAAAAAAATTACAGTCAGGTAGCTTTATGTTTAAATATTGACCCAATTACCCTTTAATGGCTCGACTACCTGGCTCCACATGAAGATGGAAGGACGGAGTATTGAACCTTACAGACCCTAACTAAATTGACTACACCTAGAAGCCTCTTGCAGTCATAGTAATATTTTGCTGCATTCTTTTGTACATATTATGACATAAATTGGGTTTTTTTTTTTGTAATAAGTCGGGTCAGCGATTATTATGTTGTCAAGTGTCTAATTTCAATCATTTGCAGTTCATTTTAGGCAGCAAACTCGTCGATTTAGGTAAAATAAATAAAGATGTCTCTAACTCGTATTCACTTGAGAATCAAGGTTTTGAAGTTAAGTTTAAGTTATAAATTGAGCTCTTGGTGTTTTTCGTCAGTGATGCCATTTATCTCGACATTTTTTTTCTAGGATAGTTTAATATTTTGCTATTTCTTCGGTACAAATAACGCTTCGTAGCCTTGGTTACATAATACTTGCAATATTTGTGGGCTGACGTCTATGATGAAAGTTCGTGAATCCTGTTTGATGTTCGTAAGGATTTTTTTGAAATTCAGCCCCACCTGGCTGAATTGCTTCGTTCACAGTCAATATGTCCGTGTTTGTTTTGCATCTTCTTTCTTTAAGTCCCTACTAATTCCTAAAAATTCCCTACAATTCCGAACGAACGTATATGTAAGTATGTAATGCCCTTATATCTTTATCTACCTATGACATATGCGATTTCTCAAAACACTGGTGAGACTCGCTTGTGGGAGACCAGTGCCTGATCCGCTGTTGTGGTGAAAATACAAAATATATTATATACTTAGCGCAATATTGTCAATGTTGTTTATTTTTGTTACGGTAGCCCACAGCTTTTTATTATAAAGATTAGGATTGATATAAAGTTCCATTGCCTACCCCTAACGGAAATTTGAAGGAGTTTGATTTCAAAACGGGCACTAAGGAGTATGTTAGGGCTGAATCTGAGTGACAGGGTGAGAAACTGTGTGATAAAAGAAGAGTGTGGTTTGCAAGATGATGTGTGACCAGGATTAATAAAGGAATGCTTCGGTGGTTTGGTCATGTAGGAAAAATGAATGAGGAAAGACTGACAAAGCAAATAGAAGTGAATGGAAGAGTCGGAAAGGGACGTCCTAGGCGAAAGTGTGTCGACCGAATTGGTAATACTATTAAAAATGGGCCAAATTAAGAGTGCCCTTAACCGACGAGCATGTATGCGTAGGTATATGGAGTGTGGAGGAGGTGAGAGAGGTATGTCAGGATTGTGCTAAATGGAAGTCTGTGGTCTCTTCTTACCCATCTGGGTGACAGGCGTGAGTGTTTATGTTACGTATGTTATGTTTGATTTCAAAAACAATATTAAAAACAATTTCTCGAAAGACCAAATTTTTATTTATTTTATTTAAGACTAAAAAAAATTACAGTCGGGTAGCTTTATGTTTAAATATTAATCCAATTACCCTTCAACAGCTCGACTACCTGGCTTCACATGAATATAGTTGGAAATAGTATTGGATCTTACAGCTTACTAATACCTAGCCTATGTCAAATATTAGCTGAGAATCAATTACTACACCCAAGTCGCGAACATCATATACCTACTCTAGCTGTAAGCTGTTGAACTGAAATAGTCTTAAAACACTGAAATCTTTTTCTTTGAAAAGTGGGTAGTAACGCATACAACACAGTTTTTCTATTTGTCAGTTGAGCGGAACAGATAAGTTAAACATGGAACTTAACGATAATATCTTGGTCGTCATCCAGAAATTTTTGTGATACTATTGTGTTACTTTTACAAAAGGAATATTTAGATTTTATTACGTTGCATATACTTAAAATAATGTCATAAAAATGCAATATAAAAAACGTAATATTATAATCTTTTTAAGCAGTAAGGTTTTCCTATTTATTAATCTTGTTCCACCTAGTTATTTTTTAATACTGGTTACAACTTGCAAACAATATTATTTGAATTTGTAAAGAAAATTAACGCTCATAATTTAATTAACTTTTAATAAACAGAGTTCGTACAATTTTATAGCTCAATATGAATTCCCTTGTGGATGCAGCATTATTCTACTGTTTCGTGTGGTGGGTGTAGAGAACCAATGATCCCTTTCATTCCATCTAAGTTTTCAGGAATTTCGTCACTCCTGAGAATTACGATTACGATTACGATACCACGATTAAGAATCGAAATGCATCTGCATTTAGATTCTTCATCGAGAAAACGTTACCCTTCCCCCATTAGGATTATGTAACTGACCCCAAAGAACCTGACACGGTACTTCCAAAAGGAGAAACATTCAGATCCGGAATAATTTTTTGTAAGCCATACAAAATACTTTTTCTGTGCGGGATCAAATCCGCGGCCCTTAATGCCCCAACGCCTTGCTAATATCCTTGTAATATATAATATCTCCTTGATAATATACTGTGCCACGGAGAATTACTGTAGTTGTCTATGGGTTGTAGCACACAAACCACCTGGTAATATTATCAGGTGGTTTGTGTGCTTGTTTGTCCCCTTATTCAAAAAGTTAGAGCTCAGTGGCTGGACTTTCGCATAATATTTCTTTAAGTGATAGAGCTTCTTTCTGCCTAGGAGTCCGTTTAGGTAGTTACCACCTTCTTGCCTCTAACCTTCATGTACAAGCAGTACTACGTTGTTAAGTTTGAAGGATACAGAGAGTCAGTATATTTATAGGTTGTGGGGCATTCCATCTGAGATCTCAGAGATAACATTTCAATCAATTTTGTAACATTAGATATTTGTTTAAAGTTGGATGCAGGTGTCCATGGGCTGCGGTAGTTAATTACAATCACGACTAAATGTTCGCATATCAATAAAAACCCAATATTACTGATTTTGGCCAAACCCGTGATTCGAACCCGAGATGTCATGACCAGCAATCACGTTTTACGACTACTAGACCGCAGGTACTCTCTTGTTCCCCCCCCGAACGGGTTCCCGCCTTGTCGTGGCGGGGGCTTAGAAGCCGTGGCTTGGTCACCCACGGCGAAACAAAGAGGAATCCATATGGCTGGTCCGAGGTGGAGGGCCGGCCCGAGGTGGCCACTCCGAGTGGGCTTGGGAAGCCCACTTCGGATGTGTGTTGGTGGACTGCGGTGAGAGGTGTGTCCTCCCCACCTACCGCTGCAGCCGAGGTGGAGTTGCGGAGGAAGAGGAGTGTTGGTATGGCGATGCGCCACTCGCCCTATCCTCCGCGACTCAAACGGGGTCGCACCGTTGATGCGGTGGTGATGGGGCTGCGGGGGGAGAGGATTGTCGGTATTGCGAGGCGCTGCTCTCCCTATCCTCCGCAGCCGAATCTTGGTTGGCGGCGGAGCCATAGACCGGATCCGCCGCTGGGGTCGGGAAGGCTAGTACTTCTAAGTGCTCGTTTTTCCTGGCCCCATGGACTTCGCGCAACGGACGCGGGGGCGTCTGTTGCGCAGATGTAATTGGAGGCCGTGGAGGAAGGCGTGCCATGTGTTCTGGTGCGCCTTACTTGGGAAGGAGAACGGGGAGGAATATTCCTCTCCCGATGAGGTGCTGCCATGGGGCGGCAGTCGCTGGTTAGGCCGCGGTTGGCGAAAGTGTTCCCGTAGCCCTGCCAATATGCGACGAAGGTGGAACACCGTGGGGTTTTAGTCGGTGCGAGTCCGACATAACCCGTCCTTGCCCCCGCGAGGCGGGTATGCGTAGGCATTTCCCCATGTTAAAAAAAAATAAAAAAAAAGGTACTCTCTTGTTACATAGTATATTAAGCCTATCAGATCAGTAAGCTTAAGTGGCATTGGGTTGACCATTTAGCTCGTAGAACTGACAACTGATGAGGAAAAAAAGTTCTGGTAAAGTAGTGGTAGTTTCGTATCGGTAAGTGAAGCTTAGAGCTATCCCCCACTAGATGGAGTAACGATCTGGTTAAAGATGCAGGAAGTGAATGGATGTAGGTGGCTCAAAACCGTTCTTTTTGGCATAGCTAGTGGGAGGCCTTTGTTCATCAGTGCACTTGTGATGCTGACGACTGTGATGATGACGTTGATTTTGTTACATAACAGAGATATTTTTTAAATGTTAAAACATATAAATATGGTACAAAATTCTGAACGAGACGTGCCTGAAAAACTTACAGAAATGCTAAGCAATTTAAGTCATGTAGCATGCTTACAAAGCTTTTGCCATTTTATACATATTCCACATGTGGATCATTATTGTAAATCCAAGTGAAAGAAGCAATTTTAACATTCCCTTACTTTTATATTGCTTATGTGTATTGTTGCATTTTATCAAAGTAGAGTTTTTAAACGCTCGCATTAGCACAAGATTTTTAAAGACAAACAAAAATAGTTGAGCAACCGGGTCACCCATGGTTTTTATATTTATTTTATGTTATTCCTTGACTTTGACAAACCCACTCTTGTGGATGTCAATTTAACACTCATTTTAAACTGTTTTTTTTTTCGATACGGAGCGCAGGAGACCAGTGAAACACATAACAGCTGTTAATGTATTGTTTACTGCTTTAGTTGCGAGCATTATTATTGAGCACGAACGTAGCCGCGCACATACACAAGATTCCTCCACCTAAAGTGTGGGTGTTATAGGTTATACCGTAAATAAGAAACTAGTATATTAAATATTTTTTATAGGACAGCGTAGGACAAACGAGTACACAGTCCACCCGATGGTAAGTGGTTGTTGTGGCCCATAGACATCTACATCTATCCTCGATTACGAATCAAAATGCATTGTCACTCGTCAGGTTTAAGATAGAATACCTCGTTTCCAGTAAAAAGCGTCTCCGGTTCTCTACACTCACCAAACAAAACACAGCAGCATTAAGCTATTATTTTACGCTGATATTCTGTTAGAGCCTGGTCCTTCCCCGGTCAAGCCGACCCATTCGTGCTACAACTATATTACTAATATAACTGCAGCATGGATCTACCACGTATAAAGTAAAAAACGTAAAAAAATATATTAAAAACATATTAAAAAACTTTTTGTAATCTATTTTTGGGCGATTTCATTTTAATGGCGCTTGATATTTTTGTGCCGGTGATACCATGTCCTGGTCTTCATCGAACGACTGCAGACGCTGAACTCCTCTCACTACTGTAACATGTCGGAGTGATGGAGATTAGTAGCAAGAGTCCTTAAAATGTGTCAAGTTCTCAGTAAAATCTCGGTTGCAGGCGCGGGTGTGAATATTCTGTCCTGGTATCCATCACCCTCCCTTAGATCGCGATCTTGCTCGTGAGATTGAGAATCTGTGGTAATGTAGGAAACGTTGTCGCAGGTGTCGATACTGAACTCCCCGGGTATTAGAGCTGAGGATATCAAGATCAGCAATTAATGGTGCCTTTATAGTATAAAGTTATTTGATTTACATGATTTTGAAGATTATTTTACAATAAGTCTTAGATTAAATATATTATTTTATCAAGTTTTGTATAATAAATAATGTTTATGCCTTTATGTCATTTGAACTTATCTGTATTAGAATATTTTTATATAAAATATTTCGTCCGGGTAAAAAAATTTTTTTTTTCACCATGTGACTTAATCTGTGAACACTGTTTTGATCGGACTGCTTTAGCGAGTGAGAAGCACTGAGGTGGCCATGGTGCTGGCTTTAATATATTTAAACGCAATCTCAATTTGCGACCAAACACTATTTGGTGCAGGAGATAAATCCGTCATGGAATGGACCGAATTGGGGTAGTTGAAAATTTATTTCAAGATTTTAAAATTACATTCTATAAGATTATTGCTGCTCAACAAACTAGACTTAATACCCCTTGTTATTTTGTTATTACCTTCACGTCAATAGCCTCGCGTATCATCCTTGGTAGGAATATAAATTTATATATAAATAAAAAAAATTACAATTATTTGTTATTTTTTTTTAAATTTATTTATTTTATCCTATTAAGTTCTAAACAAAATAGCCAAGGCAATATTTTAACTGTTTTATAACTAAAGATAAACATGTGATTTATCTATTCCACAAATACCTTTTTAGCTACTTAGTGCTTTATTTGGAGAAAGGCCAAATGCGTAATGGGCTGGAGTTCAATTCGTGACAGTAAATGTCACGGATTCAACTTCTGTCGTAAAGCGTAAAACTACTGTAAGCTTTTAAGCATAGTTGGAGTGATTAACAGGATTGTCAAATATATATGAGCATTTGCAGCTATTAAATTATTTAGGCTAAATTTCTTAGTAATGGTTGTATGTGTATTTGTAGACTCAAAAGGCTCAGTATATAAGCGTGGTACGCTATTAAATTATTAATATAAATTATTCATTATAGCTTTTCACTAGTAACTACTTTCCATCAGGTAGATTTACAAAAAGAACGGATAATTGGGTCAAAAGTTCGCAACAATATTGCTTTGCGCATTGGCGCACTTCACATGTCTTCGAAATATTTTTATTCTTTAGATATTTAGGCTTCCTTCCGATGTTTTCATTCAATGCCGAACAAATCGGAACTGAAAATTTAAATCAAAAAGGATCAAAATCGGGTTGCTCGCGTGTTGCCAAGTTCACGACAGTGGCTTATTCCCTGAGCGATCACGGCTTTAACAAACTTTTAGTTAAGAACATAAATTTTATCATTATTTGGAAGAATTCAATGGATGGAAATCACACTAAGTGTTATAAATTTTATGCCAGGAAAAGAAGATGTAGGGAGAGTTTCAAGCAAAAATATCACAGACCAATCGAGAGGACGCCTGGAAAATGAAGATACACCGTAAATATCTTAACGAATTCACCTTAGGTTTCTTTTTTAATATTAATGTTTATATAATATGCGGCTTAACATTCATATTTATATTCATATTTATTCTAATTTATTCTGGTGGTTTTTGGAAAAATCAGTCCTTAAACATGTACTTAAGAACCGATTTTTGAATCATCAGATAAAGGTTATGCATATGACAAAATATAAAATTAACAAATTCAAACATAACAGCTATATGAATAAAATAGTTTAATTTCAATTTTATATCATTTCTTTTATATCAGTCAGTTTATAATTAAGTTGATGGATAACTTTTTTCTGATAATTGAAAAATTATCCCTAAAAAATATTAAACCTTTTGAGTGAAAAGAGTATTTTTTGTTACACAATAAGGGTAGCAAACGAGCACACTGTTCACCAAATGGTATGTGGATGCTGTACCCTATAGATATTTAGGTACATTTATCATTCAAAATAAAAATGCCCCTTCACCCTTGAGGACTACGGCGGATTGCCTCATTTCCAGTAAAAGGGTCTTGTACCATCTTACTTACCATACGAAACAGAATTAAGCTGCTGTTTACGCTGATATTCTGTCAGGTCGTGGTCCTTCCCCGTTCAAGCCAACTCATTCCTGCTAGAAGTATAATAAATATGCAATGTGCCTCTACCACGTGTAAAAATCATGTATAAACATTAAAAACCATAACAATTAACGTTTGTTCATAAAAAAATTGGGCTAATACGAACTGTTAATGGTTACTCAGGTATGTAAAAAAAAGTTACAAAAATTTTATTTTACATACTTGTTTATTAAAACTAATATATTTACTTTAACAGACCTTGTCGCGGTTTATAATGTACAAAAAGTAAACAAAACCAGTATGCTTCAACGCACAGCAAAAATTCATTGTGACGGGTCCTTCATTTGTGTCCATGATTTTTCACGATAAGCTTAAGTTACTAAAAATACAAACCGTTTATTCCAAATAACGATTCCATAAACGTTCACGTTAAAGCGAACTTTAAAAGGAAGGGAAGGGAAGGAGAAAGTTAGGTGGCTATAGATTTTCTGATTTTTGGTGATCGACACGTGCGATGAAACAAATTGAATAAATACTTCTGTCGACACACTACACGAACATGAGCTTTTTTGTTATTATTTAAATTCTTGTAAACACATCCTATTGAGTAAAAAAAACGATAGATGAAAATTGAGTGGAAAAAAACGATAGTGAAAATTGATTGAAGGCGCTTAAAACCTTAAAAATCAAGTTCAGGTTTGCTGTTGTTTATCTTCATTCGTTTTAACGACTTGAAGTTTTTAAACTTTATGTTGAGATTTTGACTAATGAAAAATATTATAATATAAATAACAACTAATAACGCCAATCGCATTCATAGTGAACAACAAAATGTAACAGTCGAGAAAAAAGATTTCAGCGATAAGGCGGCTAGATTCGTGATTTTATTGCCGGGAATAACAAAAACTTATGTGTTAAGTAATATTTCTTATTTACGACATATTTTCTTCTAACTTGCATTTTTTTAACCACCAAGTACCCACAACATAGTAAATCAAATTTTCAAAAGGCTATTAATAATTTTTTTGGTTTTGGCAAAGATCATATCAATTATATTGAAGCTTGGCCGTAAACATATTATACTTCCCTTTTGCACTTCCATAACTTTTAAAATTTACATTTTCGTGAAATTGCAAAATTATGTTACCCGATTTTAAGTTCTTTTTTACATTATTCCTACCCATTATTTTCTATCAAATATCATATAATTTTTCATATCTCGTTTATAATCAAAGGTTTCTTTATAAACGAGATATTAAGGACACATAACATGTAAATAATTGCTGATTTCGACGCAATGTTTGTATTGGACCAGCAAATATGTTTCCTCCTTTTATCCAATAACCGTTACAGCGTTTCAAAGTCCACTGCTGAACATAGGCCTCCCGTTTGATTGCCTCATATTTGGCATCACTGATTTATTTAACTCAATGTTTGGCATAGTTTCCACGATATATCACGCATGCTTTACCCGATTACGGAGCCGAAGAAGCGGGTTACATACTATAATATACAGCCAATATAATATGGTCTGAGTATATTACAATTTCAATGAAATGTGTTTATAAAAAAGGATATCATTGTAGGCATTCTTATATTTCTTAGAGCAGGCAAGAGTCCGTAGTGCCGTCCTGACGCATTTGTTCTCTTTACTTTAAAATTTGGAATTAGTAATAAAGTGCATATCATTAATTTATGTTTTTAATTGCTTAGTTAATAGTTACTTAAAATTAGACAAAATTCTTATTTTATATGAGAAGTTTTTTTAATTTTGTTTGTAAATAGCATTTATAAAATTTAATTTATATTGGTCATAGTTAAAACGAACAGAATAACATTTAATTTGCGGTGAAGTAAGTTTTGCTATTTTCCGATAGATGTCACTGTTCACTGTGTATCTACTATAATATACTCTTTATATACTGAGTCATAGACACTAAACTACACCGAGGGAATACATATACCGCTTGAAGTAGAAATCTAAAATTTAGACTGTACCGCTATGAAATCATTTTGGAAAATTCGATCCCTGAGAGTGTGAAATAAGGGTGGTACATTGTACACAGTGTACAGGTAGTACAGGTACAGTTTATTATTTTATTACAAAAACCGGTTTCAGGGCGATTAACTCGATACTTACTGAGAGTACTGTATTAAAAAAAATATTTTGCAATTTCAAAATAACCCGTTATGGTAGAGGACGTAGGGGCAGAGGGTATGCAATTTTGTATGAAAATAAAATATTTTGGTATTTCTTAAAACAACCTCTTACCGGGGGAGGGAGAAGGGGTAGAAAATTTTTAATTCGAAGGAAGAAAAATATTTAATGCTTCAAAGTAATTAAATAATAAAATTTGCCTCTTACAGTTTTAAAACAAGGGTTCAAATTTTGTATAAAATATTGTATTAAATCTACAGCTCAAACCGCTGGATGTACAAATATACATGTACAATTATAGATGCGTGAAATTGGAACAATAACCTCCTTTTAATAAGTAGGCATCCACTAAGGAAGAATTCTTGAAAAATTAAATCCTTAGATAGTAAAAAATAAGAATGTTTTTACGGGGTGATTTCATATTGGTATAGGGAAAATTATTAAATGATTATTGTTACTTTAAAATTAGTAGGAATATTTTATGATTTAAATAATTCAATTGCTTTTTTTTCCTAATATGGAAAAATGGTTTTCAATAGCATGGTGGTGGCAAAATTCGTAAAACCTAATTATGATAATTATGAACAATACTTATAATAGAACTATACAAAAATCTGCCCCTATTGATCATTATATACAAAATATGAAAAATTTTCTATTTATCATTGTGTACGAGTTAGTAATCCGACAAAAATGTAGTGAGATCAGATACATATAAAACGGTTTTACGTGCTTTGGCTGCTACTAAAAATTTCTTGATAGAAAACCCAACTTATTTTAAGCCCGATGACACCTATTACTTAAAGGTCAAAAACTTTCCAAGATTGAGATTAGTTTTATTTTTTATTTGTTGCAGGATGAGACAAAATATAGATACTAACGCAATTTCATTATTTTGTTAGTGTAGGTACTTAGTTTTAGGTAGGAATTGGATTGTAGTTTTCTTTTAAATTTTTTTATGCAATATTACTAAATAGTGATGGTGTTGGCTTATTTAGGGCAATATCTTATTTGATGTATGGAAACCAAGTATTTGCTAGAGAAATTCGGGAGCAAATTAGGGATTACGTTATTGCTGTCATTTTGTTGTTTATTTACAAAATAAAATACAAGCGTACAGTTTGATAAAATAGATCCTTGGTTCTTTTGTGTGTCCGTTTATTTGTTTGTCTGCTTCTTGATCGACTAACTGAATGTTTTTATTCAGATTACTGTCTTTCTAATTCTTCGCGACAGTTTAATTTACAAATAAATCATCATCACATAGAATAGCAAAAGTACTTATTCAACGCAAGCTAAGTCGCGGGCACAGCTAGTCTTTAATATGTTTTGGCCTTTACTGTTACTTGCCGTTGAACTTTACGTCCTGGGTTTGATTCCGAGGTAGGGTTTACTGTTACTCAGTTATTTTGAGTTCGGTTAATAGCAATAAGCTCGCCCTACTATTCGTACTGCTTCCCCTCAGAAAAACGCGCAAGAGCGAGAGCATTTAAAAATAAAAATTACTGCACGACAGCATTGTGATGAAGCAAAAATGTCAGCACAATCTGGTGATATACATTTCGTTGAATATGACTTGGAAGCTCTTTGTAATTGCCCTTCGTTATCATCTAAGCTAATATATTACAAACATGTCATCAACATTTTCTGTCTCAAATCCATCAGTTTATTTTCTACAACTTTTGTTTCATACTTTTTTTTCTAATGTCCATACTTTTTGAGTTATAGGACGTTTAGTGTTGGACTACCGGGCGTAAAGTTGAAAAATTCAACATTCGCATAGCTGCCGCGTCACCCGCCGTGCTCGGCGACGCTCGGCGGGTGACGCGTTAGGTAACATTACGCCCGGTAGTCCAACATTTTTTTTGCGCCCGAAGCAAATAAGGGCAACCCTCTGGTAACGGGGAGGGAGGTTGAGAATGCTCATAGTATACCACGCAGCCGGCTGCGTGGTTATGTGGAGACTTTTACCCACTAAAATCCACCTTTTTGGGATTGGGTTACAGATCTGACGAGAGATCTTTAAACCGTAAACGGACGCAACCCTCCTTGGCAGAAAGGAGGGCACAAGCGGCAAACGCTTAAAAGTGTGCCTAACTAAGGCAGATTAAGGTATGTGTTAAGTAGGCTCGGCCTGAGCCGCCAGGAGGCAGTTCAGGTCAGCCGAAAGCTTGTTGGTGGGGTCCGAGAGAGCGTTTCTTGGTCTGCGTACACTATAGCGAGTGTGGAGAGGGGCTGCATAGGCAGCTGTCTCACGAATGAGGCGATTTGAGTGGGACTCTGGGGCTTTGAAAAATCTCTCAGAGAGTGATTTTAGAAGACTGTTGAATTGTTGAGAGCTCTCAGTCTCGGTGGAGTTCGGCGTTACGGACATAATAGGGTGAGTTCGTGGCCCTACGACAGAAGAAGAGAGTCTAATTCAAAAAGTATGGACATTAGAAAAAAAAGTTTGAAACATAAGTTGTAGAGAATAAACTGATCTTTGGAAATGGGTAAATGCATTTCGTTGATTAATCTAATATTTCAAGAGTTATTGGCCGTGATAGATAAACCGGTTCATTAAATGGGCCATAAATCGTAATCGGTAAGTTTTACAAAGAAGTTTACTGAAAACAAAAGATGCGAAATTTTATTATCTACAATAATGGTTTTTTATAATTTTTGACATAAAATGCATAGTTTCCGAGATATCGTCTGAAAACGTTTTTTTCAAGATGGCGCTTGAAGCGCCACCTGGATCTGTCAGCATTTTGTGATTTTATGCTCAGTTTTATGCTCAAGTGAGTCTAAACCTTATAAAAACAAAAAATGGATCGGAAATTTAGTGCAAAGTTGACAAAAAAACGTCTATTTTTACCTGCCTACCATCTTTATTTAAATTTAAAGTATTTGACTGCTTTATGAACACGTTAACCGCACAGATCGGCATTTTTCATAGATCACATACTTCGGCGGAAACGATTTTTTGTAATGATAAAATCGATTCCGTCAACCGTTTTTTTTTATAAACGCACAAGATTTTTAAATCTTGTTTTAATTATTAATACCTTTGCAGAGAGGAATAATCATGCGAGGCGAGTCCATTGAGTTAAAGGGTCTAAGACCACTCCTAACACAAGATTTTTTACTGGAGTGCTTAACGGGTGTAATGGTAACTTTAATAACATATTTTTTTTTTACCGACTACAAAAATGGGGGAGGTTTTCGATTCGATTGCATGTTCCTTTTATCTTTTTGTACGTATTACGCGATATGTTTGTCAATTATAGACAGATTTTACAATTACTTCTTTAATAAACAGGTTATACATACTTCAGGGGTGGTCCCATATGAAGTTGCAGAAAAAATTCACCTCTAAGTAGAGTAAAATACGGAATGTGATTTATAATATAACTATTTAGAACACATTCTTGTTGTTACTTTAAATTTTTGATATTCCTTAAAGCAGGGCCCAATTAAAAGGGTCAAATAATTCACCATTAATAAAAGCAAAAGCAGTTCTTAAATTCTGATGTAATTCAATTCTTTAAACTTCAACTCTTCTATACACTGTCTTAGCATCAACCAAAGAATTTTTATTATTTAATTCTTGTTTATTTTTTTGAAGTCAGCCTTAATTTTTCTTAAATTTTGATGACTTAAAAAAATAGAGCATATTCTTTTTTAAAAGGCTAAGAACGCATCTGCAATTCTTCTTATGTTGGTGGTTTAATAGGCATCTTTTAAAAAGGTTAATTCTGCTTATCCAATTTTAAAAGTATTTAAAATGGATATAATATTTTCTAACACCTTAACAATTACCATTGTATGTTTTAAAACATGATATTGGACAAGGTGTTTCTATGTTAATATGTGTTTTGGTTGCAGTACGAAAAGGTCAGCTCAACCGGGAAAGGACCATGCTCTCACAAGAATACTATTGTAAAATTGAAGCATGAAGCTGTGGTGTTCTGATACCTTATTTAGTGTTTATATATATATATGTATATGTTTGTATGGTTGTATATATAGTAACGTTTATGGTTTCCTACTGGGTGTGCCGTTTCTGCTTCTTTTTGCGTTGCCATATATATATGTGAATCTGACTTTTAATCTGAGAATTACTCTATGAGCTACCGTATTCCTTGGTGGAGGTCTTTCTTCAGTAGTGGACTTGTAAAAGAATATTTTGGATGAAAAAATAAAATAATTACGGCATTTTTTATTCTCTTATATACGAGAGGGAGCAGACAAACATGCGGCTCACCTGATGGTAGGTGACTACCGCCACTCAACACACTTTTAGTGGTAGTTTTAGTGGATTGTGTTGTCTATATCCACTTGATGTTTAGTGGATGATGTGACCCTTGGAGACCTACAGACCAGTACAGCTACTGTACTGTAACGTACTATACTTGACTGTAGTGTTGTGAAATTGCAATCAACAATTCCATAGTTGCCGGCGGGATCGAACACGGGTTGCTCCCGTACTGTGATATTTACAGCAAGCCAAAATTACTCTGAGCTACCACGGGTCCAATCATTTTAATATTCATCATTTTTTTTCTTTTTATTCAATCCTTAACATAAAGCTAAATACTCAAAATATTTGTATTGAACACGTTCAATTTCCGAATCTTCTTAGTAACATATTGACAGCAAAACGGAAAAAACAAGATTTCAGAAGCTGTTGCATTTTTGAAGTATACAATAAATGATGTGGTAATTTCGCTTATATATTATTATATAAAATAGTAGGGAACTAAATTATCTTTTATATAAGGTTGATCAACAAGCACACATTCCACATATACATCTACATACCCCTAAGATAGAACCTCGTTAACACTAAATAAGGTATCCGGTTCGCAACACACACCATAATTAACACCACAGCTTCATGCTTCAATTTTACAATAGTATTCTTGTGAGAGCATGGTCCTTTCCCGGTTGAGCTGACATTTTCGTACTGCAACCAAAACACATATTAACATAGAAACACCTTGTCCAATATCATGTTTTAAAACATACAATGGTAATTGTTAAGGTGTTAGAAAATATTATATCCATTTTAAATACTTTTAAGATTGGATAAGCAGAATTAACCCTTTTAAAAGATGCCTATTAAACCACCAACATAAGAAGAATTGCAGATGCGTTCTTAGCCTTTTAAAAAAGAATAGGCTCTATTTTTTAAGTCATCAAAATTTAAGAAAAATTAAGGCTGACTTCAAAAAAATTAAACAAGAATTAAATAATAAAAATTCTTTGGTTGGTGCTAAGACAGTGTATAGAAGAGTTGAAGTTTAAAGAATTGAATTACACGAGAATGTAAGAATTGCTTTTGCTTTTATTAATGGTGAATTATTTGACCCTTTTAATTGGGCCTGCTTTAAGGAATATCAAAAATTTAAAGTAACAACAAGAATGTGTTCTAAATAGTTATATTATAAATCACATTCCGTATTTTACTCTACTTAGAGGTGAATTTTTTCTGCAACTTCATATGGGACCACCCTTGAAGTATGTATAACCTGTTTATTAAAAAAGTAATTGCTAAAATCTGTTTATAATTGAGAAACATATCGCGTAATACATACAAAAAGAGAAAAGGAACATGCAGTTGAATCGAAAACCACCCCCATTTTTGTAGTCGGTAAAAAAAATATGTTATTAAGGTTACCGTTACACCCGTTAAGCACTCCAGTAAAAAATCTTGTGTTAGGAGTGGTCTTAGACCCTTTAACTCAATGGACTCGCCTCGCATGATTATTCCTCTCTGCAAAGGTATTAATAATTAAAACAAGATTTAATAATCTTGTGCGTTTATAAAAAAAATGGTTGACGGAATCGATTTTATCATTACAAAAATCGTTTCCGCCGAAGTAGGTGATCTATGAAAAATGCCGATCTGTGCGGTTAACGTGTTCATAAAGCAGTCAAATACTTAAAATTTATATAAAGATGGTAGGCAGGTAAAAATAGACGTTTTTTTGTCAACTTTGCACTAAATTTCCGATCCATTTTTTGTTTTTATAAGGTTTAGACTCACTTGAGCATAAAACTGAGCATAAAATCACAAAATGCTGACAGATCCAGGTGGCGCTTCAAGCGCCATCTTGAAAAAACGTTTTCAGACGATATCTCGGAAACTATGCATTTTATGTCAAAAGTTATAAAAAACCATTATTGTAGATAATAAAATTTCGCATCTTTTGTTTTCAGTAAACTTCTTTGTAAAACTTACCGTTTACGATTTATGGCCCATTTAATGAACCGGTTTTTCTATCACGGCGAATAACTCTTGAAATATTAGATTAATCAACAAAATGCATTTACCCATTTCCAAAGATCAGTTTATTCTCTACAACTTTTGTTTCAAACTTTTTTTTCTAATGTCCATACTTTTTGAATTATACTTAGACTCTCTTCTTCTGTCGTAGGGCCACGAACTCACCCTATTATGTCCGTAACGCCGAACACCACCGAGACTTAGAGCTTTTTTTTGCGTTGCCACTCACGTCAGATTCATACACACATATATATATATATATATATATATATATATATATATATGCATGAACTCTCACGCCTGTCATCAAGAGAGCAACGCAGTCAATACGGACTTCCATTTAGCACACCTATTATTATTATTTTATATAAAGTATAAGTACAGCTAAAATGTTCATACGACACCGCTGACCGTCGGCTTCCTTTCATTTCTGTCATAGCCAAATACTTAGTTCCGCTGATATGTGCCGCACGGATTGAAAATAGATTTATTATTTCTTCTTTCCAAACTTTTTATAACACGTAACACAGATATATACCAATTTTAGTACTCTTATCGTATTAAATTATTCATTCCCAATTTTATCTTCAATTTAGTGACACGATGTCAGAATTAGTAATTAATAATGATGTTGAATGTTGAATTATGGTACTTATACTTTTAGTCACAACATGCCGCATACAGTTTATTATTATACCTGATTTGTATCTGATGCATGTTTTTTAACCTTTGAATAAAACTTAATGTTGAGCTCTATAGTTTGCATATTATGAAGAATGAAGAAGAATGTGTAATAAAACTAATTTATCGCATTCTATCGCTTTTATTATTAACTTATCCAACACTCCACAGCAAGCACTAGAAATTTGCAGAGGCGAAGGTCACGGATCGATTGAATCCACATATAATAAGTTTTATTCGTGTTTGAGTTATTTATAACAAATAATTTTGATACGAAGCATTTTATAATCCTTTTCTTTATCGTTTTTTTTTTGATGCACAACCCCTTATATGTCTATCTCGGTTTAGTCTAATGTTTGACTGAAAGAGAATGCCCAATGCAATTAACTCCGCCATATGCACACCTATAAAACATAACAACAATAACAAACAAACACATTGCTTAAAACTACGCAATGGACATTGATGCGGTTTTTATCAATAGACAGAAAGATTCAAGGGGAAGGTGTATAATACTATTATATATTATAAAATTCTTCCGTACCTTTTTTTTATAGGATAGGGTGACAAACTAGCACACAGTCCACCTGATGGTAAGTGGTTGCTGCGGCACATAGACGTCTACATCTATCCTCGATTACAAATCAAAATGCAGATGCGTTGTCACCCGCGAGGACTAAGATGGAATGCCTCGTTTCCAGGAGAAAGGATCTCCGGTTCTCTATACTCACCATACGAAACACAGCAGCATTAAGCTACTATTTTACGCTTATATTCTGTGAGAGCAGGGTCCTTCCCCGGTCGAGCCGATCCATACGTGCTACAACTATATTACTATATAATTGCAGCATGGCTTTACCACGTAAATAACCTTGAACTTACGTGCAGAAGAACTCTTGCTTAACGGCTGGACCGATTTTGATGAAATTTTAGGTGTGTGTGATTAAGTTGATTAGAGAATGGTTTAGATTCACAATTAGACCCGGTAGGTGGCGTTGTTGTCAACATCCAGAAATAAAACATGTGAAGCCAGGATCGCTATTTAAATACAAATAAATAAATAATATAAGTATATTTTGATGGTTAAATATTTTCCGTTCTTATTTTCGGGTCCGATAAGAACTATATTATTAAAACTCTTAGTAAAAATATCAATTTTTTATTGATTTTTAATTACAGAGAAAACGGCGAACCATGCATTTCAAAAGTTATAAAGTTTAAGCTAAATGTCTCCTTAACTATAGACGGGGTTTGTCTTAAACAACGCTTGGCAAAATAATTAGTAATCATAATTCGAGACCTGTTACACTTTCGACACTGATCTCCCTTGAACACCAGGGTTAGGATTTTATATATAACATAATATGCGAGGTGATTAAAATAAAACAATTAAAATATCTTAATCTCAATAAATTAAAGAGCTGCACATATAGAGCGAGAAGAGTTTGTTTTACAGATTTAAAATAGGTAGACAAACTTAATCATAACTTAACATACAAATATAATACATTTTTTTATAGGATAAGGGTAACAAACGAGCACACAGTCCTCCTGATATCCACATTTAACCTTGATTAAGAATCAAAATGCAGCTGCATTGTCACCCTTGAGGATTAAGATGGAATGCATCGACTCCAGTAAAACAGGTCTCCGGTTCTCTGCACTTACCATATGAAACACATCAGCATCAAGCTGCTATTTTACGCTGATATTCTGTGAGAGCGTGGTCCTTCTCCGGTCGAGCCGACTAATTCATGCTATAACCAATGCACAAACAATGCTATAGCTGCAGCGTGGCTCTACCACGTCAATTATATAGCAATAAAAATGAAATAATATATAAATAACTTATTACTAAATATTGCAAAATATAAAAAAGGCTTTACTCATATACAGCTGCAAAGTTAAAGCCAATTATTGTAACAAGTTGATCGCCGGACCGCGGCTCGTTTGTAAGTTTGGAAGCTATAGACGTCACGTTTACTAATTGACAGCTGCATCCTGTGTTTTCGATTTTGTAAACGAAAATGCTGTTCGAAATTCTTGATATTTTGAATGAAAAAATAATAAAATTTCATCAAAGGTGATATGATTGTATTTAGATAATCTGGACAAAATATGAGTTTTATATTGTTTGCCTTTGAATCACCCTCTTTTCAATTTGAAATTACTTCTTTTGTTGGAAAAGTTCCATTGCCTTGTCTTCTATCTCGTAAAAATATACTGAATTCAATAACATCCTTTTGGTTTCTATAATGGACATTTTTTATTCATTAATGTGATTTCTTTTGTGATCTAAGTAGACGGCGCGACTGTCCCTTACTACATAGCTCGTATGTATACTATATAATAAGGAAAGAATTAACATTAAATATGAATTGACAATGTTAATTTTTTATTGGTATACTACTATTAAAATCATATAAAATATTAAAAAAAACTATAGTTTATTAACTAAAACTAATAAATTATCATATATATATATATATATATATATATATATATATATATATATATATATATATATATATATATATATATATATATATCATACAATCCTACTCCCGTGATATCATGCCAAGAACGCTGACTGTGTTTCCTTGCTGAATGGCTATAAAATAATAGCCTTTGAGCGAGAAAAGAACCAGCCCACTTATTTCCAACAACAACGACCAGTCGCGGGTAGAGTTCCTTTAGGAACTTCACTGCAAATGGACCCCACGAAGCGATAGTCTCTGCAGCAAATGACACAATAAATATTAAGTGATCTTCCAGAGACTCATATTTGCGCCACTTACTCAATTCAGCTGTCTTTTGTTGCCGCCTCGGCTCTAAACGCGATAGCCCTGCGTGTCTATGCAAGTAGCATCCCACACTAGGTCGTTACCTCTCTCCCAAGGGACCAGTGTTATAACGTCGGGTTTCCTGCCATCATCTTTATATATTCTACAAGGCTCTAAAACCGAAGGAATATTTATAGACACAAGAGCTCTTCAGATGACATCGTTCAAAGAACCGTGCCGTGAAAACCTGCTAGCACTTTTCTTACATGCAAGTCCGTGGATCCCAAACTCATCCACGCTTCTACCTCAAGGTCAGTGATGGGGTTGACAAATCGCCGCTCCTAGTGGGCCTTTAGACGTCCTTGTCTATCCTCACTTATGAATCAAAATAAAATGCAGAATATATTGTCACAACTGAGGAGTAAGATGAAATGCATCATTTCTCGTAAAATTGGTTTCCAGTTCTCTACAATTCCCATTCAAAACACAGCAGCATTCAGCTCCAACTTTAAGCTGGTGTTCTGTGATATCGTAGTACTCCTCCGGTAAAGCCGACTCATTCATGCACTAGGAGCCCTCATAGATAACCTAGGGGGCTGCTTATGTCCGGCAGTGGACTTTTGATAGGCTGTGATGATGACGATAATCTTAATAAGCCCCATTGCTCTAATTATAATATATATGCAGCGTATAAAAAGTTTGATTTATTTATTTTGTTTCTTGTAGTCTTAAAATTCTTGCATTTTATAATGTTTGTATTCCTCTTTTGGAGGGAATTTAATAATACTTTATAATACATGTGTTACAATTATAAATGTAAAATATATTTTCATTCGTGTATCAAGAATTTTCGCCTTAACATAAAACCAGTTACTTACACGTGCGTGATTCAGTGCAAAGAATCGATATCTTGTTAAAATAAAAAAGTATACCTACTCACAACGCAACGGAATTGTATTTATATGTAAAATAAAATCAGCTGCTTCAATTTAAATGTATAAAAAAATTTAAACCCTTGTGGCGTAAGAAAGTGAAGGAAAGACAAAAATTCGTGATATACAAGCAGCAAGCAGGTAATATTATTATTATTTTTACAGTAGAAGGGTAAACGAGCATGAAGCTGACCTGATGGTAAGTTACTACCACCGCCCATGAACAACTGCAACACTAGAAGATTTCCAGGTGCATTGCCAGCCTTTTAAGCACTGAGCACGTTCTTTTCTAGAAAGTTTCTAAGTCATAAAAGGCCGGAAAAGTTACTAGTGGTAGCCGTTTCCAAAGAAAGTCATACGATAAAGAAAGCTTTTTATAAATCGTACAGTGCTAAACCGCTAAATATCAAGATGGCATGCATGGTATCGCGAATTTCGTTGTAATGTGCGATTTTGAAATTAGAGGGCTGGCATTAATTCGAACAATATCATATAAGCACTCCCTATGGTAAGTGTGAAATGCAAATAGATGCAACATCTCACGGCGTGTTAGTCAAGTCCATCATAAGACCACGGTCGTCAAGGATTCGTGATAAGTGACGAATGCTAGGACTGGCATGCCCTGGACCAACGATATGTAAAATATTCCGGTAATTGAATAAATGCGTATGGTTACGTTTTGTCAAATTTCTATTCTAAAACTTCAAGTGTACACTAAACATTTAAGTATAAGAAAATTTTACGCGAGTGGATGAGAGCGGGTCAAATAGAATGCTAAAGTTACAATGTATAATATACATCGTGTAGTGTCGGTGTAAGAATATCCCACATCATCTTGTAGGTTTCGTAAGAAACTCAAGAGGAAAATGAAACAGGAGAATGACAGCAGCATCTTCCTGATAACAGCTCAAAATATTTAAAACTACGGTTGTCGACACGCATGCCAAGCTTGGCAACTATGACGAATACCAGGAAGAGGAACCCTCGTAGATGGCTAAGGAGGCTGCTTATGTCCTGTAGTGGACGTTTGGTAGGCTGTGATGATGAAGGTAGTCTATATAAGCCCCACTACTCTCAGCCTCTCATTTCTGGAGGAAAGAAAGTGTAGTCGACCACATTATTAATATATTTTCTTCATGCAATTGGAATTTACTTCATTTCATTTCATGAATGAATTTAATGAATTCCTTTACTTTGCAAATATGGGTAATACAGAACGTGGTGACAAATATATAGTGCAGATTCCATCATATTTTACTAGAAGGCTTACAAAAAATATGAAAATATTAATTTTTTTATGATATGGCTCTTTTGATATGATATGTCATTCACAAAACAATATCACATTAGATTAACAATTATGTCTATTCAAATTACATGTAAGTCTAATAAATCAATCAGAACATTATTATCACTACTATTTAATTATTATAAGCAATCGTCAAAACACAATAAAATAAAAAATAAAAACAATTTATAAGTACATGTCATGTGACAAACGCACAAGTTTTAATATAACATTTTGTCCATTAAAAATTCATTAATATAGTAGTACCTTGTCTGCTAAAAAGTTTCGTAGTCTTGTCTTAAATAATGAAGTGTTGAGATCCCTCCAACTGTTGGGTAATTTGTTGTAAATAGCCGGCCCCATATAAAGGGCACTGCTGCGTATTAGTGCTGCTTTTCCCCTAGAAAAAATTAAGTAGTGTTTCAATCTCAAATTTAACCCATTTCCAATTGGAGTCTAGTACTACATTCTTAGTATTTAAATATATATATATATATATATATATATATATATATATATATATATATATATATATATATATATATATATATATATATATATATAAGATGACTATTCTACTATCAAAACTATGATTGTCTTCCTTTTACTATATTTTCATACAATTTCTATAAAAAACTTTTATTTTGTCAACTCATAGGAAGCAAAAAAGTGCAAATAAAATCAGTTACATCGCAGTTAACAATAATTTCGTTAGTGTCCACAGGGATCCAACTTGAGCTACTCGCATACTGCGAAATATATGGCCGCTGACCTACCATAGCTCTACGTGCTCCATTTAAACACGGACAAGTATCCTAGTCATATGTTAAGCAACGATTAGTGGGTCCTAAAATACTTGTTCTGTACGATAGCTTTGTTATTTTTTTAATGAAAATAAAATAAAATTATGGAACCATACAAACGATTAAGAATCAAAATTATTCTATAAAAACACAACAAAACACCCTTATAATCAAACTCGATTTATTTACGAGTATACAATGTTGATAAACAAGCAGATAGTAAGTATTAAAGAGTAAGTAAAATTTCATAATTTAAGTTACTAAAATTTATAAATTTAAAAGAGAATGTAAAGATAGAGGTTAAAAGGGAATGAAAAGTGATAGAAAAATAGTTATAACGTAAATGCGAAAGAGAGAGAGATAGAACGAAATATGGAAGGAAAATTCAAAATGGTTTGAAAGCGAGAAAGCTTATTGTATGTTGTAGTTAGGTTGAAAAGAAAAAGAATATATTATCTGTGATGTCGAAAATTAATGCCAATACACATAGACAATAATATATACCATATAATTAAAAATGTAACGCTTAATTACCAGTTAATAGTTGGTTTTAGTCAGTTACCGAGCCTTGGTAGTTTGGGGCTGAGCAATGAACAGCTCAAACTGTAACATTTTACAACAGGTAACTTTTGTTTCAGTGTATTATTTACTATTTTCTGTGAATAAATGATTTATGGATCTTGTTACCAATTAGCCCATGTCTCGTTGTAGATTGTTGTACTACCTGACGATGAAACAAAAGAACACGAAGATAAGAACACTAGAACGATAGAAAACTACCGTATTATTATTTTTATTAGTTTTTTTCTTTAAGGAGATATTTATTACTTCCACAGAATTCATATCACTGTATTATTTTCCGTTTTTTTTCTGTTACCAAATCTTGTCATCTCTAAAGATTAAAATAAGGAAAGACCACGCTCTCTGAGTACACCATACCATAAAATAGCAGCATTCTTTCTTTTGAAAAAAAAAACATTTTTCACTTAATTCAAACCTCAAAATATATTATCTAAATGAAATATTTCCCACGAATTTATCTTAGATTGTTTGCCTACTTTTGTAAAACCTGTCTTAAGGTGATATTTTTGGCAGCGAAATGGATGTTTTTGACATAAAATATTGTACGTGGATTGGAGGACCGAAATAACGTCATAAATGTTCAAAATATATTATTACAATCAAGGACTAATTTTTAGCCTACTTCAATAAAACAGGAGGTTCTTAATTGGGATGTTTTTCATGTCGGTTACACAATATTTTTAAATTAAATAGGTTATAATACTTCAGGGGTGGTATTATATATATTTCGAGAAGAAATCGTGGTTGTAAAAAATGCTCTCGTTGTTGTTTATTTTAATGATAAAGTTCAATGGTGAAATAGAAGATTTAATTTTACATGTACACAAATCAAAAAAGTGGGCCTTGATCGCCTGCCGCCTGGAGTTGCTCGCGCTGTGAAGTATCGCTAAAGTCCGCTAACAACTAACAGTGCGACCGTGCTGAAGTCCCCGCTCCGGTCTCTGCAATTTGAGATTTAGCTTTATAGTTCTGAAATAGTAGAAAATCGAACAATTCTATGGCGATAAATAAACGTTGCTAGAACACTGAAAGGAGAAAATGACCTTGAAAGCAATTTATAAGGAAAGCAGGCGAATATCTTTCACGAATATAAACAAAGAGAATGACAAATGTCTGTACTGGGAACAACGTGGAACAAAGTAATTAATCTTACGATAATTAACTACAAAATCCATTTCGACAAAATGGATACGCGGATGATTCAATGATAAAATTATCGTATATGTTATATGTATCATTGTGCACAGAGACTCATTTAAATCATATCCGAACCGTAGTAGGATGGCTCAGATGTTTATGTGAAAAAAAAATTACTAGGTATATTAAGTTGTTGACCTATAATGGCCTTACTTGTAATTCGCCTAATAATACTTACTAATAATACTAACATGATATATTTTTTTTTAAATACTAGCAATGGTATAATCATTACTTATATTCCCTTTAACTACTCATGGTAAGCTTTAATTGCTTGTGTTACAAGTGGTTCACAACAGTATTTGTATGGTGGATTCGAACCCACGACCTTTTGAGTTTAAGGTCCGGAATGGCAAGGCCATTAGGCTACTGTCCCTTCTTTTACATTATGTTACAACTTCGAAAAAGACTTAATTCGAATTTACATCAAGTTAATACAATTCTTTCTATTATCTCGTGGAAGATGTAATAAATCCGACCACATACAATGGTTTTAGGGCTTTGCCGATGCTAAGAAAATGTGTAAATAGAGAATGAAATTTTTAATGTACTTATTTAGACGATATTTATATTGTGATATTTTTTAGTCTACTCCAAAGGATAAAAAAAGCTTTTCATAAAACAGAAAAGCCGACTTTTATTCTTCTATAAGTATAATATTATGTCTTATCATCGACTTCAGACTGAAATTATTTGATTCATTTAAGTTTTGTTACGTTGGATTTTGAATTTTATTAAAAAATTACTATCGATTTTCCGATTGTATCGACTTACCGTATGTTTTTTTTTAAGACAGGGTGACAAACGAGCACACAGTCCACCTCATGGTAAGTGGTTGCTGTGGCCCATAGACATCTACGTCTAGCCTCGATTACGAATTAAAATGCAGATGCGTTGTCACCCGTGAGGACTAAGACAGAATGCCTCTTTTCTAGTAAACAGGGTCTCCGGTTCTCTACACTCACCATACGAAACACAGCAGCATTACGCTACTACTTTACGCTGGTATTCTGTGAGATCGTGGTCCTTCCCCGGTCGAGCCGAACCATTCGTGCTACAACTATACTGCTAATATAACTGCAGCATAGTTCTACCACGTATACTATGTACTCCGCTGCGTTTTGTTATTGATGGTACTTTACATTAAAATATTTTACTGATAACGCAGAAACTAAACATTCCATTTCCTTGTCTGCCTGTTGTGAAGAGACTGCAGGAAATTGGAACCGAAAGGCAATCGTAGAATGAAGGTGCAACCGCATCCTCACATAAATTGGTTAGTAAAAATTTTGCTATAATTTACAGGATGAAGTAGCGGATGAGACATCCTAAGCAAACGTCTGTTTTAAATAAATACATATTAGTATATAAAACAGGCGAAAGGAAAAACCATATAATTCATACAGACACTTCAAAACAATAATAAATAAGCACAAGGCGCATAAAACCAGCAGTGATTGTCTACATTTCAGTGCCCTTTAATAAAAATATACTTTTAGACTTTTGATAAAAATAACATAGACACATACATTTTTTATTACTTCAATAGACGGAAAAATACTCTCTCCTAGCCCTGGCTACGATAGCCATAGGTTAACCGTAGAGGACAGTTTTGTGTTTATGAAAATAAATATTTTAATTTTATATTTTATCTAACTAAAGTTCAACATAAAATGTTTTAAAAACTTTATATCTGTTAATTTGCTTATATATCCTATATACGTCCCTTCCACTGCTGGACACAGGCCTCCTCTCATTTCTGAAGGTGGTTTAGTGTCCACCGTTATGCACATATCTTCAAAATATTTTTTTTCTTAAATTTTCAGACATGCGGGTTTCCTTACGATGTTTTCTTCCACCCCCGAGCAAATCAGTACATTAAACTACAATTAAAAATTGATGCCAACTGGGATCGAAGCCGGGTTATTTGTGTAAGATTAAATGGTGCCAAGGCTGAATAAGGACCAACAGCTGAATAACACTGGAAGTATAAAAACTACCAATGGAAGTGTGAAGTGGTGATGACATTTTCCATTTGTAATGTGCAGTATATTGTTGTTATATTGTCGTGGTATACGTGGTAGAGTCATGCTGCAGCTATATTAATTGTAGTTCGAATGGGTCGGCTCAACAGGGGAAGGACCACGTTCTCACAGAATACCAGTGTAAAATAGCAGCTTAATGCTGCTGCGTTTCGTATGGTGAGTGTGAGAGAACAGGAGACTCTTTGTACGGTGCATCTGAATACAACCTGATAAATAATTATTATATATATATATATATATATATATATATATATATATATATATATATATATATATATATATATATATATAATAGTTGTAAGTTTAATCCGCGCACCGTTAAACCGTTGCTCATCGATCTCTAAATCGGAGGTATGTACTCGGAAAATTCAAAGACGCGCATGAATCCCCGTTCGGGCTATTCCTCCTTCATTTCTAACTGAGAATGCTTGAAGTTTGCAAGGCACGTGAGAACGTGCGAACGACTGTTGAACTTGCTTACCTACATTCAAAATTTAAATTACCTACCTACTACCTACATACCAGAGCCTTACTTGCTGCCGTGCTGTGTGCTAACGGACTTTTGGCCTACTATATTGCCAACGGCCATCATCACCGTCAGACCTGAGTTACCATTGGCTCTGTTCGCTAGTTGGCTGTCTGTGACCCTCAAAAACTTCGCCTGGACATCGCCTCCCTACGTCAGGCGAGTGATCACCTTCCTAAATCCTAACATGTATTTGTGCGGAAGTAAGATAAATAAAGTATTATACTATAAATATTGACTATCTTTAAGACCAAACTAACGGTACACTTTTTTTATTGGAAAAAGGCATTCCATCTTAGTCCTCACGGCTGACAGCGCATCTGCATTTTGATTTGCAAACGAGGATAGATGCAGATGTCTATGGGCCACAGCATCCACTTACCATCAGGTGGACTGAGTGCTTGCTTGTCACCCTTATCCTATAAAAATTTCTTATCTATTTTGAAATCACTTATTTCAGTATTGTCATATCATTTTATATTTAGAATTTTAAGAATTTCTAATGAAACGTATTATGTCAATTTAACAAGCTACATAGGTCCCAATTGGCACAAGTCATTTCGTCCAAGGGGACATCGAACAGACGTAAGAGTATTTATTAATACGAGTATGCGTTTTCATGAGGTTTGATTTGTGAAAGTAATTTTACATCTGATTTTAGAACAAAACTAATTCTATGGATTTTATCGCGTTTTGTTTTAATTCTTTATAAGTTTGATTTAATGTGTAGTATTCGTGTAACTATAAGTAATTATTAAGTAATGATTATTTTGAAAACATTTTAAAACTTCATTACTACTATCTTATATAAAGGTGAGGTACCTGGATGATCGAGCATTGCTCGGTATTTTTTTTTTTGGAAATCGTGTGTTTTGGAAATTATATTTAGATAAAAATGGCAAACTGATAAAATATGAAGAATATTTTTTGATCCTACCGACATAATAGGAAAAAACTGAACTGGTTATTAGAATAAAAAATCATGAGTGCAATAAAATTTTTTTAAAAAAATACAAAAAAAAGGGGTCGAAATAGTAGATTTTCTCACAAAAGAAGGGAACTAAAAAAAAGGAAAAAAAGTCAGATCGAAAACAGGACGCGAACCAGGGAACTACAATTTCGAGACGGGCCAATATCCACTTGAGCTATTACGATCATTAATACAGTGTCAAAATTTACCTTCTTATATTGAAACAGTTTTTCATTGTCTGAAAACACGGACAACATTTTCTAAAAATAAATCCTAGCTAGATCGATTTATTGCTCCCGAACCCCTCTGAACACTAAATTTTATGAAACTCGTTGGAGTCATATATATATATACAAGAATTGCTCATGTAAAGGTATACGATACTGTTAGTTACAGTGAAAATCCCATATATTTTATGCGAGTGTCTTAAGAGGCACCTGAGCGAAATAAAACAAAAGATGGACAGCAGCATCTTCCTAATAGAAAATAAAGAAATAAAAAACTGCGGTTGCAAACTTGCTAATAACATTGTATTGAATAAATGAAGGAGAAAGACCGTTTTCTTACCTGTAAATTTCAAATTTTTGTATAGCTGCCAAATCGATTACGAAAATCTTTTATTTTTAAACTAAAAAATGTTTTAAAATTGTTTAAAAATGTTTTATTTTTAACGCTACTGGTAGTAGAAGCTACAAGCTGTGAAGAATTCCACCTTCAGTTCAAAAATATTTATCACATAAGAACCATACATAGTTCGCTTAACCGTGATAAATAGTAAATAATTTACAATGAAAGCAAGTAGAAATTAGAATAAGAGGCACGTATATTATCTTTCGTATAATGCAACGATGCTACGTTCTTTTACATCACTAGGCAGCTTCTTGCAGTTGTCTCAAACGTAAAGCTTTTCTTTCCTATGTCAGTTCTATAGAAAGGAAGCCCTAGCTTGTCATCATCATCATTATTACAGCCCTTCACAAGTCCACTGCTGGACATAGGCCTCCCCAAGTATTGCCACAGAGCACGGTCCTGAGCCACCTGCATCCATTGACTTCCTGCATATCTTAGCAGGTCGTCACTCCATTTAGTGGGGGGTCGCTTTACACTATTCCTACTGGTACGAGGCTGCTACTCGATAAACTTTCTTCCTCATCATTTATCGGTTCTTCGAGCTATATGGCCGGCCCATTGCCACTTCAGCTTACTAATCCGTTGGGCTATGTCGGTCACTTTGGTTTTACTGCGGATATGCTCATTCCTGAGACTATCACGTCGAGAAACTCCAAGCATAGCTCTCTCCATAGCTCGCTGATCGACCTTTAGCGTCCTCATACGGCTAGCAATGAAGGACTATGTCTCAGATCCGTAAGTCATCACTGGCAACACGCACTGGTTGTATAATCTAGTTTTCAGGGTTTGAGGTATACGTGACGAGAAGATGTGTCGTAATTTCCCGAACGCTGCCCAGCCGACTTGAATCCGTCGATTGACCTCTCGGTTTTCAAGTTGGACTTACGTGCTGGAGAGCCATTCTAATCTCGCTCGGGCTGACGTCCGGGATATCGTAGGAGTAGTGTCGGACTTGCTCTTGGATCGTTACTCACACTTGCGTGTGGCTCCAACGAGGATGTATACAGCTGCCCATAGAACCTCTCAATCTCACTCAGAAGCTCAGGTGTCCCGGAAACGATGCTGCCACACTCAGTCTTCAGCTTTTACAGTTGGCTCTTTCTGACAGACAGATCTCTGGTAAAGACTTTGGAGCCCTGGTTTCGCTCAATCGCTTCTTTAATACGAGCAGTATTTAAGTTGCGTAAGTCTCGCCGCATGCATTTGCAGATCTATCTGTTCAGTTGCCTGTATGCTGTCAAATCTGTTGACGATTGCAGCCTCATCTCCCGTCTAACAGCCATGAGATTAAGATTGTGACCGGAGATTGTGTTCTTCTGCGGCGGTTCTTGCAGAACTTAGCTCCGACCGCATGGACAGTTTCCACGAGCTTGTCATTGATATCATCCACTGCATTGCAATCTTCAAAGCACTGAAGGCGGTTACACACGAAAGGTTTCGGAATTCAGGATTAGAGCATGAGGGGGACGGAGCATTGATTTCATTAGACGAGACCTCTCTAAGTTAACGTTTAGGTTCAGTGTGCCTCTAACCATTCGGTAATCGCTGCCAGTTTTCACTCTTGCAATCACTGAGACATCACTGAACAGTTGGGGTCTGGTCGTTATAAAACGGAAACATAAACACTCACGCCTGTCACCCAGAGGAATAGGTCGTTATAATGAAGTCAATCTCATTTATTGTCGAACCGTCAGGGCTCGACCAGGTCCACTTCCTGTGGGGCCGCTTCTGGAAGAAATAGTTCATCATAAAAAGTCCCTCTTTCTCCATGAAGTCGGCCAGCTGCTGGCCCCTTGGGTCCTGTTGCCCTATTCCAAAATTCCCTACCTTCAGCTCACCGTTCTTTCTTGTGCCCCGTTTTGCGTTGAAGTCTCCCATTAACACCATATAGTGAGTTTTGGAGGAATGCATGGCTCTAGAAATATCCTCATACATTTCTTCCACCTCCTCATCGAGATGTTCCGACGTTGGTGCGTAAACCTGTATGACCTTCAACCAATACCGTTTGGTAATTCTAGTGTAAGGTACGCAACCCTCGTCGATACACTCCCAATATTTAAAATGTTGTTAACGAGAGACTTGTGCAAGATAATCCCAACACCTCCTTGGGACAGATGTTCGCCCTCCCGGTGATATAACAAGTTGCCGTATTCGAGAATCACCGTGTCCTCTCCCTCTTTTACAACCTCGGATAATCCTATAATATTCCAGCGCAACTTGTCTATCTCTACTTCCAGCACCAGGATCTTCTCGTCAGTCCTCGGAGTGCGTGAGTTATATGTTGCCAGGTCGAGTCGTCGTAGGTGGCAACCGAACCTCCACCGGTGATTCTTAGCACTCCATACCTCGTCGTTACCATGGTCGCCACCGTTGCCAGGAATAGCGAGGCCGTCGGGGATTGAGGGCCGTCTATTTGTGTAATTGTTCATGGGTTGCCATAGTTGCCACACTTGGCGAGCGGGTTGGCAACCGCAGTTTTTTTGTTGTAAAGTTGCTGTTATCAGGAAGAAGCTGCTGCCCATCTCCTGTCTGTTTACCTCGGTCAGCTTTTACGACACCCAGGGGAAGATATGAGGTAGTAGATATAAGAATATCTACCGCCACTACACGGCAGCTAGCTTATGTGTATTACAATATCGGCGTGATTATTTAGAAAAAAATAATTTATGAATGGGTTGATTTTAATAGTATTTTTTAATTAGTATGCATGTGCTATACATATAAAGTTTATTTATATTAAGTAGTTTATTATTTTATAGATTTTATCAGTTGGTGTTAAATAATGGTAGTTAAACAGTACTTTAATAACCTTAATTTGACGACTCTGTGGTACAATTAGTTGATTTTTGCGGCACTTTCCAATAATCAGATTAGGTGTTCTAAATGCGAATCTACAAGAGTACTATATATTAGTTTTTTAATTGATTGTGGGACACATTTTGCTATGTTTCTTATAATTCCTATTAAGGGCGTTCATTTAGATTGGATATTATTTCCTCTGCAAATGCGAAGTTTATAGCATCTGTTGCTTCCTTGATTGAAGTTGGCTGCAGGAGTGCATGGACTGCGGTAGCTCCTTACCATCAAGTGGACTGTAAGTTCGTTGGCCTTTTCAGTTTTAAATACGAGAACTTAAAATACATTATTTATCGTCAAAAAACTGTTTAAAACATTGAAAACGTAATTAAAAAACAGGAATTTCCCAATAAATTTATAACGTGTGAAAGGAAGGATGTTTCCAGCCGCCGAGCTGCCACTCCAACATGGTAATTAATGGGCGTTTGTTGATAATTTTCTTAGTATCGGAATCGCCCTAAAACTATCGGTACTAATATGTTGTCATATTAATTATATCCTCCATGAGATAAAAGGAAGTGTGTAATATAATATATTAAGTTAATATTAGTACTTAGTGTTAGTAGGTGAATTGCAAGTAAGTTCATTATATTCAAATGCTTAATATAGTTAAAATTAAAATTTCTTCACATAAACATCTCCTGGCAACATCAACCACGGCTCGGATGAGTACATACACTAGCAACATATTACTACATGTATTTTAGTTTTAAATAAGTCTCTGTGCACAATGATACGTAAATTTTATCACTAAAATATCCCCGTATTTATTTTGTCGAAATGGTGCGATTTTATAATTAATTAGCGTAAGATTATTTACTTTGTTCCGCTTTGTTCCCAGTACAGACATTTGTCATTCTCTTTGATTATATTCGTGAAAGATATTTGCCTGCTTTCCTTATAAATTGCTTTCAAGACCATTTTCTTATTTCAGTGTGTTCTAGCAAAAGTTTATTTATCGACATAAAAATGGTCGATTTCTTCTTATTTTGGAACTACAAAGCTCAATCTGAAATTGCAGGGCCCGAAGCAGGGACTTCAGCACAGTCACACCACTAGTTTACGGACTTTAGCGATACTTAACACTTCGAGGAACTCCAGGCTGCAAGCCATCAAGACCCTCTTCTCTAATTTGTGTACATGTAAAATTAAATCTTCCATTGCATCATTGAACTTTATCATTAAAAGAAACAACAACAAGAGCATTTTTATACATTTAGGGCAACTAACTCGCAGACCCAAAAATAATAATGTTCTTTTTAAAAATGATATTGTTGAAATAATACTAGCTTCTACGGAATTTATCGCGTATATTAAATTTTTTAAATACCCGACGTATTGAGAGCTTTACAGCACCCATGGTCACGGGAAGGACTGAGATGTTCAACGTCCAGATGTCATAGTTAACCGCGGTTACCATAGATTAAAATTTAACTTTTGTTCCGATCTACACAGTATGAACTTATGGTATCATGAAGTCTTGCAGTTGTATGCTTGGGTTGGGATTTAATTTAATTTATTATAGGATCCCAAGCAGATGGTAGCACCCAGCCATCTTCTCTATTGAAGTTAGGATGTTTTTTGATTTCAATAGCCTCGCGAATCATCCTTGGAAGGAATCGGTGTTCTTTAGCGAGGATTTGTGGTCTATCAAATCTAATGTAGTGACGGGGGCGATCCTGTACGTGTTCACAGACTGCAGACTTCCCGGATCGTCGATTCTTCACATCAGCTATATGTACTTTAACGCGGGTTTTGATTTTTTAGTTTGTCCTATGTAGGAGAGACCACATTCACAATCAAGCTTGTACACTCCTGCATCTTGCAGAGGGACGTTACACTTGACTGATGGTAAAAACTGTCCAACCTTCTTCGGCGGCTTGAAGTATGTTTTGATGGAAGCGCGCTTCAAGATGTAGCCAATCTTGTCAGTGACTCCTCTGACATATGGCAGTACAGCAGGTACACGCTCGACTGTGGCCGGCTTCACTCGTTCTCTGTGACGCAGGCGCGGGACCCGAAGCTTGTTGTCATGGAAAACTTGCTTGACGTGTTGGAGCTTGGCAGCCAGGTGTTTACTGTAACAGATCCCTCGTGCTCTCAGAAACAAAGATTTACCCACGGTAGCTAACTGTGAAGGATGGTGCTGAGAATCACCATTTAAATATATATCTGTAAGGGTCTTTTTTTCTATACACAGTACGGCTCAAGGTGTTACCAAGATTCCGAATTACTAACACATCTAGAAAAGCTAAGGAATTGTTTGCCTCTAACTTCATTGTGAACTAAATTTTAGAATTTATAGAGTTAAGATGTTCTAAAAATGCAGTTACTTTATCTAAAGGTAGAATTGTGAAAGTGTCGTCTACGTACCGCTTGTAGAATCTTGGATTTATGGGAGAAGTAAGCAGGGCTTTCTCCTCAAAGTCTTCCATGAATATGTCGGCGGCAATGGGAGATACAGGTGAGCCCATCGCCACACCATCTACTTGCTTGTCTGGATCAGTGCTACCATCTGCTTGGGATCCTATAATAAATGAAATTAAATCCCAACCCAAGCATACAACTGCAAGACTTCATAATACCATAAGTTCATACTGTGTAGATCGGAACAAAAGTTAAATTTTAATCTATGGTAACCGCGGTTAACTATGACATCTGGACGTTGAACATCTCAGTCCTTCCCGTGACCATGGGTGCTGTAAAGCTCTCGAAACGTCGGGTATTTAAAAAGTTAAATATACGCGACAAATTCCGTAAAAACTAGTATTATTTCAATGTGTAGTGTCCGCGTAAATATAAGAAATCATAATCATATTGTTGTTAGCAATGCTTACATGCTTTATTATGGTCTAAGTGTCATTTTAATTGCATAATATAAGACATTTGATACGTAGTAGAGTCACATTGCAGCTATATTATGATTGTAGCGCGAATGGGTCGGCTCGAACGGAGAAGGATGACGCTCTCACAGAATACTAAAATAGTAGCTTAATAATGCTGTATTTTGTATGGTGAGTGTAGAGATTCGGAGACCCTTTTTACTGGACACGAAGCATTTCATCTTAGTCTTCAGGGGTAACAACCTCCTTTTTCGATGATTCTTAATCGAGGATAAATGTAGATGTCTATGGGCCATAGCATCTACTTACCATCGGGTGGACTGTGTGCTCGTTTGACACCTTTATTCTATTAAAAATCCTATCTAGTTCACAGAGATGTCAACGCAACAATATAGATGTCCATAGATTGCAGCAGCCACTTACCATCTAGTGGATTGTGAGTATGTTTGTCACTTGTTACTCTTACGCTCTAGTATTCTGTTTTCCTTTTCAGTCCATCGCCTTGAAAATCAATTTTCTAATAAGTAAGTAAATTATGAACTTTTCTGATAAAAAGGAGGTTTTCTTATGTTAGTAGCCATTGGGCGGGTTAATTTGTTTTCTCGGTACCGCAGTTTATTGTAAGCATTTAACTTTATAGCATTTACAATAGTCTGTTATGACACTATCACATGGCGAATAATTATTTATACTTCTTCTTCATCAGCCTATAAAATTCCACTACTGGCCTTAGGCCTGTCATGTTGTATGGAGGATTTGCCTTTTAAAATCATGTGTAGCAGGTGGACTGCGATCATAGTGCCAAATGTCTCATATTCGACGTTGTTTCTTATCGTTTTCCTGGGTAATTTACATTTGTTACGAGCGAGATGGTTTTAGAAATGCTAGTATAATCACATAACCATCTGTCATGGCCATCTCAGAAATAGAAAAAAGTAATCTCTTCCAACATACTAGCTTCATACTGTAGCGGCGCTGTCGTCGCGCCACTAGCACACCGAAACACACCCAAGCCTAAATCGCGCTATTAACATTCCGAATCATAGACAGTATATATAGAACTTCTCCGAACTATCACTCGGAGTGTCGGCCGCTCCCCGGGCAGAACACCTTGCCCGGCGGGAGATCCCCCCTTTTCCTACCACGGCCACAGTGGTGACCCCGACGTGATCTGAACACGGCAACCAAACAACCTTCGGAAACTTCAAGCTTCATTGTCGTCATAAAGTACCTCACCCATTCACTTCCAAGCAGATATCGTCTGCACTCTGCAGTCTTTATATCCTGCAAGCCATCTAGCTTCACAAGGTTCATCGTTACACTTGAATAATAATGCTTCCTGTTCCTTCAAGCTACTCTCTGCGCTATACAGTGTTCGGCACGGCTCTGAGCCTTACTGCTCGCCTCTGCTTCACGGCACTCTCGCAGATTACTTACCTTCTTCTCGACTCACCACAGACTACAAAGCAATCTCCTGGCTCTTGCACATTCGTCAGCAACGAGGCTGCACTAACGACCTCCGGTCTGAGCAGGGGGTGATGTAGCGGCGCTGTCGTCGCGCCACTAGCACACCGAAACACACCCAAGCCTAAATCGCGCTATTAACATTCCGAATCATAGACAGTATATATAGAACTTCTCCGAACTATCACTCGGAGTGTCGGCCGCTCCCCCGGGCAGAACACCTTGCCCGGCGGGAGATCTCCCATTTTCTTCCCACGGCCACAATACAAATGAATTGTAAACTAGAAAGCGATGTTTTTTATCGTATAAGACGTATGTACTTTGGAATTTAGGTTTTATATTTATGTGTATGGTATGTAGTCGAACATTCTGGTTTTTTCAGTAGATGAGGCCCTATATAAGTCAAAGACCGCGACCCGAGTCAGTATTGAATTAGCGATTCAAGCGAATACTTCGAAGCGATACAACTGCGAACTAAATGATCAGTAGTACAATTGCGTTTTGTTATTAGTTTGGTTTTACGTTGTAATTAGTGTTTTGTAATTAAAGTGTCAATTTTCGTAATTCACTCGACAGTTTTTAGTTGTATCGAACCCCGAGCTCGTAACAATGTCTATGAACCATCATTTTGTCAAATCTAACGTATTGTGTTGATATAACCTCAATCGGTTAATTAATTAAGTGACAGGAGCTTAATACCCCGCCATTAAGCCTATTTAAATTATGCCCACGGTTTGAATCCGCAATTTGACTACCGTCGTGAACCCCTACTAACACGAGCATTTTGAGCTTTCTAGGACTGCCTCAAGGGAATATTAATAATGTTTAATAACTTTACAAGTATTTTTAATAAAAAATTATTAAATTCTGAGTCAAACACTAATACAAGGATATTAGGTCTGTAAAAGTCAGTGCGCTTTACCGAGGTTTTTTTTTGTAAATTTAATTTTCTAGTCTCAATGAAATATCCGAAGTTTAGGTTTAAAGAAATCTCAAACTAAATATAACAGAACGCGGTCGGTATACTCTTATTTCTACTCATAAGTTTCGGAAAGGGTTAACCAAAGTTAGCAGAAAAATTTTTGACACGCTTATAATTCATAATTCATAATTATTTATTTGCATAGAATGTAGGTAGATATTACAATAGTATTATTAAATCATGAGAGTTCCTATACATTCTGCCTTGACGAGGCGTGCAAATTTTTGACTAATTATTAATAATATATATATATATATATATATATATATATATATATATATATATATATATATAAATAATTTAACTTATTTACAAATATCAAAATGTTCATATGTAAAAATAGTAAAATTAACTAACTAATAATTATTCTATAACTATCAAAGTCCAAAGCAAAAAAATTCAAGCATTTTTGGATACAGTTTTTAAATATGTAATTTGTTTTGATTTTTGTGATCAAGATACTCATTAACAGTATAGAAACAATTAAGTAAAAGCTATTCATGAAATTGGTTTTTTAACTTTGTCACTGGGAAATTTTTAAACTCGTCGGGTAAAGAGTTAAAGATTTTAATCGCCATTATATATGAATTTTTTTTGGAAGAGCATCAATTTACATTTTGGAAATTATATTATTTTATTAAATTTTTTCTCTTAAACTTCTATCTCTTAAAAAGTTATTACTTGGGAAGTATTCACGGAATTGTTTGACAAAAATCGCCGCTTGTTTTATATACATACATGCGAGTGGTAGCACTTTTATTATTTTAAATAATGTCCTGCACGATGTCATGGAATGTGCTCCACAGATTGCTCGAATGCATTTTTTTTGGATTTTAAATACGCGTTCTATTTCAGAACAGTTGCCCCATATTAGATTATTTTTTGGAGTATACTCCGAGAATGTACCAGGATTATTTAGGAGGATATTCCGAATTAAAAGCATGTCAATGCCCTTTTTAATATCGTCATGGTTGCAATATTTTTATATCGTCGGTAAAAGCGATACTTTGCACAATTTTAATGACTTTGATTTCAGAAATCTCTATATCTAACACGCTGTTATAATTTCGTTGCTGCACGATATTTTTTTTAAGACCTTAAAATATAAACTACGGATCTTAGATATTTATTATAATTAGAAAATTGTAAGCTCAATATAGCATCTTATTTGAACACTGATAATGATGACTTGGTAGGAATGGTTTCATTCCTAGAGTAAAATATTTTTTCTGTTGGAATATTATAAAAATATTTTAATATCTCTTCGAGAATTTACTCTTTTAAATAGATATTTGAATTAATTTAGCACATGATTTTAGATATCAATATTAAACAGAAACAGTTCCATCTAAAGTAAGAAACACTTTGCTCGACTGCATAAGTTGTATTCAAATGCTTTGTGTCCGACCAAAGGTCAGTTCTTAAAATCGAAGATCAGATCGGCTGGGGTTACGGTTCGTGGCTTAGCAGTGGGTGTACGCACAGTGTCGGATTGACATTATTGGCTGTACATTTGAGATTCGTCTCCGTTAAGCTTTGAGGTCGCCCCGATTCCCCTCGGGGTAATCTATCTCAAGCGTGAAGTAATACGCAACGCAACCTTATCGCTGCACTTAAACTACATACTAGGAAGAGAGCCCTTAGGGTCCAGTGTGCCACTGTTGAAGGGTGCGCACACTTGTCGGTAAAACATTCTCGATCCTACATCGAGATCCGTTTTCGTAAGGTTTTGAGGCCAACGACCCTTAGGTAGACCCTTCCCTAGGGCGCGAAATACGCCAAGAAGTCCAATAACGTCGTTTTTGTTATGGCTTTCATGACCGGTCCACTGTATTGGACCGAGACAAAAGCTGGGCTAATGGGGGACACCCCGAGGCTCGTCACCAACTGATCCTAAGTCGCTCATGCAGATGATACTTACTACTAAATGCTTTGACATTCAGTATGGTGAACGGCCCATTCTGGCTCCTGCCAAAATGGGCGTGCGTAATCAGACTCTCTCGCTCGCACTAACTGGGCTAATGGAGCGTCATAATGATGTGCGTAACTGCAGGTAGTCGATATCGATAAGATTTAATAAATGCATTTTTTAAGTTACAAAATTATAAAATAACGCAATCAAATAAATAAAATATAATCTACATTTATACATTTCTTATTAATTTACAAATTATGTTCATCATCCGAGTCATCTGTGTCACTATCATCTTCTTGTATATATATAACCTTCAGGTTACTATAGGTTCAACTTAAGCTCCAAAGAAAGCTTTTTTAAAATCCATTTTCTGGAAGTCTTCTGCATGCTTCACACATTTAAAATAGTTTTCCCTGGTAACGTTTTCTATTGCTTTATGGAGAAGAAATTCAACATCGGCTATTTTAAAAGTATGGTTTTGCGCTGCAGTTTCTCTTATTACCTGAGCCCATATGAGCTCAATAGTTGGTGGCAGTCGTATCCTTTCGTGACCATGTACATTTGACAGCTGATCTATTAAACAATTTTTTTAAGTTAAAAAGAGTAGACCTTTTTAACTTTTCCTAACAGTTCTCCTTTTATGTCGTTATTTGTATAAGCAATGTTGTTTTTGTTAACCACACCTGATTGTATTTCGTATTTGTAGTAGATTTTGGTATTCTTTCCATTTGTATAGAGTGATAGCTGGCATTATCGATGATAATTATATATATCGTTGCGCGGCTAAGTTGACATCTGGCACTAGCGCCATCGAGTGTCGGTTAACGGAGCGTGGGGTTTCCAGAAAATGACATCACTAATCTTTCAACCGACAGAGCCATCTGTTGTCGAAACGAAGAACTAAGATTCTGGAAGCTGACTCTCGATCTTTCGGCGCTTTGTCGATTGGTGCGCGTATTTACTTGAATGTTCTAGATGATTCGGTACTAATGTGTATTTATAGGCGCTGCAAGGTGCGATCGGGGAAGTATTGAATTTAGCGAGACAAGCGAAGCTTCAGAGCGAAATAAAGTGAATAAGTGTGATTAATTTTTAGTGTTTTAAGTTTTAATTGGTGTAAAGAAAATTAAAGTGTTAATTCAGGTAATTCTATCGGCTATTTTTATTGTCACGAACCTCAAGCTCGTAACAACTGGTGTCAGAAGTGGGATAAAATAATGCCGATATTACCTAAGGAAGAAACGGAGGGTGTCCGTACCCGAAATCAACGCCAGCAGGAGACGGACCAAAGAAGATTTGGTGGTGCAACGCCGCAGAAGTCGGAGGGCCAGCAGCCGGCTGCAGGCCCGTCAGTAGCTCCTACATCTGCAGCACCTGACTTAGGTGCTCTGATGGTGATGCTGCAGGAACAGGCTCGCCGACAGGAGGAACAGGTCCGTCAGTTGAAAAAGCAGCTGCAGAGCGGACAAGAGGAACAGGCCCGCCGACAGGAGGAAGATGCTCCTCATGAAGAACCTTCACGCTACTTTTGGGAAAAAGATAAGTGAGGTGAAGGATAGGGTTGCTCAACATGACAACCGGCTGTCGGAAGCTGAAACCCGAATCGAAAAACATGAAACCCGAATCAATCATGTGAACAGTCGGGTTGACAACGTGATGGATGACGTGAAGAAAACGCTAAACGATCTCAAACTTGGGGATGGAACTACAGCTCCCGTAGTAGCTACAAGCACCTTCGCTACTATTTTTTAAGCTATTGCATAGTTTCCACCGAATCCAGAAATTCATTCCGTAACGAAAAAACCTCACGCTCCCCACTCCGACGGGCACGGAGGTGTGGCTTGAAGGCCGTGCATCGTCTAACGTCGTTTCAGTTCGGCAGACTTCTGGCACTCGGCAGACTTCGGCACGGTGTTTGTGTGCGTGCGACTAGACGTATGCGTGTACACTAGCTGCTAACTCAATGATGAAAATTCCTGAATAACCTACATGTATTGTAAGATATAAAAAATATTTTAAACGATATTAACTTTTCATTTATTCAATAATTATTTATGTAATCTAAGTATCCTGTTTACTCCAAAGAATAAATATTAATTTTTTTTATTGGATATATGCAAACGAGCACACAGTCCACCTGATGGTAAGTGGTTGCTGCAGCCCATAGACATCTACATCTATCCTCGATTACAAATCAAAGGGCAGATGCGTTGTCACCCGTGAGGACTAAGATGGGATGCCTCATTTCCAGTAAAAAGGGTCTTCGGTTCTCTACACTCACCATACGAAACACAGCAGCATTAAGACACTATTTCACACTGGTATTCTGTGAGAGCGTGTTCCTTCCTCGGTCGAGCCTGCCCATTAGTGCTACAACTATACTACTAATATAACTGCAGCATGGATCTACCATGTATAAACTATATACACTTAACTACTCAAAATAGTCTCATATTTTGCTTGTAAGTGGACGAGACATTGTTATACTTAATAAGTTTAATTAGTTCTACATAATGTCAAACATTAAACGTGAACTAATTTCTTTAAAAAATGTACAACAAGTTATATATAATTATATATCATGTCGTGTTTACGCCATCTAGCGTACTTTTAGCATACCACCTTGAAAGTTAATCAATGTTTGTTCGATAAAATCATTTTACGTATAAAATGCAGTAGATGGCGATATAACAAATTATTATTTTACTTGTGTACTCTAAAAAATACAGTTTTAATTTATTACACTTAAATTCTCAAAATACTCCCATATTATTCTTGTAAGCGGACAAGACATTGTTATACTTAATAGGTATAATAAGTTCTACACAATGTAATGTAATTTGAACTAATTTCTTTAAAAAATGTACAGTACCTACCTAATATCTAAGCATCTAAGTAATATTTTATGTTACATTACTTTTTATACACAAAACAGTTCAAACTTAAAAAACTATCATAAAACTAATAAAATTATATTTATGTAAACTAAGTATCCATAAAATCTCATAATATAAGAAGTGACATATAAGTCTATATCAATAGGATATAAATGCCTATATCCATAAATGTGTATTATGCCATCCTTAAAATCCGATAACATAACAAGTTACATACAAGTATATATCAATAGGATTTAGCCTGCGAGAAAATGAAATCGTGTCGTGTTTGCGCCATCTAGCGTATTTTGTGCGTACCAGCTTGAAAGTTAATCAATGTTTGTTTGATAAAATCGTTTTAAAAATGCAGTAGATGGCGCTATAACAAATTATTATTATACTTGTTTACTCCAAAGAATACAGTTTTAATTTATTACACTTAACTTATCAAAATATTACCATATTATGCTTGTAAGCGGACCAGACTTTGTTGTACTTAATAAGTTTAAGTAGTTCTACATAATGTCAAACGTTAAACATGAACTAATTTCTTTAAAAAATGTACAACAAGTTATATATATTTATATATCAATTGAATTTAGCCACCGAGAGAATGAAATCATGTCGTGTTTACGCCATCTAGCGTATTTTTGCATAACACCTTGAAAGTTAATCAATGTTTGTTCGATAAAATCATTTTACGTATAAAATGCAGTAGATGGCGATATAATGAATTATTATTTTACTGTTTACTCCAAAGAATACAGTTTTAATTTATTACACTTAACTTATCAAAATAGTCTTATATTATGCTTGTAAGCGTACGAGACATTGTTATACTTAATAGGTTTAATTAGTTCTACACAATGTCCATTCTGTACTATTTCACGCTGGTATTATATGTGAGCGTGGTCCTTCCTCGGTCGAGCCTGCCCATTAGCGCTACGATTATACTACTAATATAACTGGAGCATGGCTCTACCACATATAAAACTATATATACACTTAACTTCGCAAAATAGTCCCATATTATGCTTGTAATCGGACGAGACATTGTTATACTTAATAGGTTTAATTAGTTCTACACAAGGTCAAACACTAAACTTGAATTAATTTCTTTAAAAAATGTACAGTATCTACCTAATATCTATGCATCTATATAATATTTTTTGTTACATTACTTTTTATACACAAAAACAGTTCAAACTTAAAAACCTATCATAAAACGAAAAAATAATTGTTTATGTAACCTAAGTATCCTCAAAATCTCATAATATAAGAAGTGATATATAAGTATATATCAATAGAATTTAGCCTGCGAGAAAATGAAATAGAACATTAAATTAAATCGTTTCCTGTTTATGCCGTCTAGCATATTTTATGCGTACTACCTTGAGAGTTAATCAATGTTTTTTCGATAAAATCATTTTACGGATAAAATGCAGTAGATGGCGCTATAACAAATTATTATTTTACTTGTTTACTCCAAAGAATACAGTTTTAATTTATTACAATTAACTTCTCAAAATATTACCATATTATGCTTGTAAGCGGACCAGACATTGTTACACTTAATAAGTTTAAGTAGTTCTACATAATGTCAAACATTAAAAGTGAACTAATTTCTTTAAAAAATTTACAGTTCTTACCTAATATCTACGCATCTATGTAATATTTTATGTTACATTACCTTATATACACATAAACAGTTCAAACTTAAAAAAACTATCATAAAATGGAAAAATTATTATTTATGTAATCTAAGTATCCTTAACCCTTAACCACCTAGCGTCGGTCACAGTAACTCCAGGCGATATATTTTTTAAGCTATTGCATAGCTTCTATCGCGGGCCTTGAGCGCGGGGACCGAATCCAGAAATTCCGTAACGAAAAAAAAACCTCACGCTCCCCACTCCGACGGGTACGGAGGTGTGGCGTTGAAAGCCGTGCATCGTCTAACGTCGTTTCAGTTCGGCAGACTTCGGCACGGTGTTTGTGTGCGTGCGACTAGACGTATGCGTGTACACTAGCTGCTAACTCAATGATAAAAATTCCTGAATAACCTACATGTATTGTAAGATATTAAAAATATTTTAAACAATATTAACTTCTCATTTATTCATTGTTTTTATAAGAGAAAAAAATCTTATCGGTCACCACGCTCAAAAAGTGTAACTTGATTTAATATCAAAGACTTAACTGCATAAATAAAATAAATAAATAATTATAATTGCAAAAGTTGATAAAAAATGCTATGCAATAGCTTTACCGCGGCAGTCACCGAGTGCCACACGTATTTTTTTTATAGGATAGGGTGACAAACGAGCACGAAGTCCACTTGATAGTAAGTGGTTGCTGTGGCCCATAGACATCTACATCTATCCTCGATTACGAATCAAAATGCAGATGCGTTGTCACCCGTGAGGACTAAGATGGAATGCCTCGTTTTTCAAATGGAATTTTCAATTTCACGTGGATTTAAATTGCCGCCGTTCGACGGGACTTCTTCCTGGTCGGCCTACAAAATCCAGTTCGAGGCCGTCATGGAGGCAAACGGCTGGAATAAAAGCCAGGCCATGACTGCACTCACCTTAGGCCTGCGTGACCAAGCCTTAACCGTGTTGGAAGCTCTCGGTAAGAAAGTGACCTACGAGCAGCTCCTTGAGGCATTGGAGGCGAGATATGGTGACGATTGAAGATCTCGTGCAACGCAGCAACGAAAACCTGCAGCAGTGGGCCCTTGAGGTGGAGAAGATGGTTCGAAAAGCATACCAGTCTGTACCTGCGCTCATTGAAGGGAACCTGGTGCAGACATTCACCGACGGCATCAGCGACCTCGAAGTCAGAGCTGCTGTGAGGCTCGGGCACCACGAGACGCTTAAGGACGCCTTGGCCCATGCACTGGAGGTGGAAGCCGTGCGGCAGGACCTTCGCTCCCATCGCGTTAGGGAGATTGCAGCAGCTACGGTATGCGACCGCAATGAAGGATACAGCCCTAGGTGCTATGGATTTGGGGAAAGGGGCCATCTTCGATCCAGCTGCCCTAAGCGAACCGTAGAAAGGGAAGGTGAACGATATCAGGAAGGTGGTGCGGCTACCAGCCCCGCCCAGCAGCAGTAGGGAAACGAGTAAAAGCCAGAACTGCGGGGCGGGTGCTGGCTGATGTTAAAAGAGCCCCAAAGATCTCGATCTCACAAACCCATGATGGAAACAGCCTAATCATCAAGGGCGAGATCAACGGAATGCCGTGTAAACTGACCATAGACACTGGAGCCTCTAGAACGGTTGTTAGTTCCCAACTTATAAGACAGTTCCTTGGGGACTCCGCATACAACCGAGAACGCATTAATTTGGTAACAGCCACCGGTCAGCGTATACACGTCCGTGGAGAGAAGGAGATGGAGTTGAAGCTAGGCAACGTGATCTACCTGCATAATGTCATCGTGGCTGATATAATGGACGACTGCATCCTAGGCCTAGACTTTATGAGGAATAATTGTTGTGAGATCGACGTTAAGCAAGGTGTTTTGAAATGTGGACAGGAGGAACTTTTTATGGAAGGTGCGTTACCAGCGAACGTGTACAGCATTAAGAAGATTGTTCTTCCGCCGAGATCGGAAACGATTATTCCGGTTAGTCTTTCTCGAAACGCTGGGCAAGCTCACCGTTGTGTACTTGTGGAAAGGGTAAACAATGACCTTCCATGGAAAGTAGCTCGAACCTTGGTCAGAACCACTGACATCTCAAGAGTACGTGCGCTGAACCTTTGTGACCGGGAACAGATTATAAAAAAGGCACACTGGTTGGTACTTGTGAGGAAGTGGATTGGTTGCGTTGGTGCCAATATATATCGAGTGGGACCCCCAGAAAGGATTCAGAAGTGAGAGTGACCACACTTTTGGAAGACTGTCGCAGTGTTCTCTCCCCGAACGAATTGGTCAAGGCGAAGAAGTTGTTACTCAAGTCCGCCGATGTATTCTCATCAAACGATCCTGACATAGGAAAGACTGGCTTAGTTTAATACAAAGTAAACACAGGATAGGAATTTCCTATCCGTCAGCGGCCAAGAAGATTGCCGGTAGCACATGAAAAGGAAGTGGAAACCATGATTGAGGGAATGGTGAAGGATGGTGTTATTGAACCTTCATCTAGTCCATGGTGTTCACCTGTGGTGCTGGTAAAGAAGAAGGATGGCAGCATGCGGTTTCGTTTTGATTACTGCCGTCTGAACGACGTTACAAAGAAGGACAGCTATCCCTTGCCAAGAATTGTTACGCTGGACGTGCTTACAGGAGTAAAGTGGTTTAGCACGCTGGATCTAAAAAGTGGCTACTGGCAAGTTGAAATTGACCCTAAGGCTAAGGAGAAAACTGCATTCTCGACAGGAAAGGGTCTGTGGCAATTTAAAGTAATGCCATTTGGGTTGTGCAATGCTCCAGCAACGTTTGAAAGGCTGATGGAACTTGTACTTACCGGGCTAATTGGCGATGCCTGTCTGGTCTACTTGGATGACATCATCATCGTGGGCCGTACGTTTGAGGAACACTTTCAGAACCTGGAACGCGTGCTCATGAAGATTCAGAGTGCCAACCTCAAGTTGAGTCCGAAGAAATGTTCACTATTCAAACGACAAGTCAACTTTTCGGGGTATGTAGTGTCGGAAGAAGTTATCCGTACGGATCCGGAGAAAATCGCCGCTGTCAAGGATTGGCCGGTTCCAAAAGACAAGACGCAGGTTAGAGCATTTTTGGGTTTGTGCTCCTATTATCGCCGATTTGTGAAGAACTTTGCAGATATAGCCAAACCTCTGCACAAGCTAACCGAGGAGAAGCGACATTTCTGCTAGGATGAAAGTTGCAATATCGCATTCCAGGAGCTCAAGGACCGTCTGTGCAAAACACCTATGTTGAGATACCCTGATGCAAGCAAAAAATGTATAGTTGACACAGACGCAAGTGATATAGGACTTAGCGGTGTGTTGTCTCAACGGAATGGTGACCAAGAGGTCGTGATAGCGTACTTCAGCAAGTCATTGTCGAAAGGACCTATTGTGTCACAAGACACGAATTGCTAGCTGTGTTAAAGTCGTTGCAGCATTTTAGCAAATATCTTCTGGGGCGGAAATTTCACTTACGAACTGCCCATGCTGCACTAAAATGGCTATTGCAGTTCAAAAATCCAGAAGGACAAGTTGCGAGGTAGATTGAACTACTGCAGGAATATGACTTTGAGATCGAACATCGCAGCGGGAAATCTCATGGCAACGCAGATGCATTGTCAAGAAGACCTTGTCCTGAAGATTGCAAACATTGTACTAGGCAAGAGAGTAAGGAATTGGTATCCGTGAGGATGCTCAGGGCAGACAACCTCAGCAACGAGTGGAAGGACAGCTTACAACGTGCACAGCAGGATGATCCGGACATCAAGCCGATTCTGGAATGGATGAAGGCCATTGCTCAGCGATGAGTTCGACCACAAAAAGCTATTGGGCCCAGTGGGAGAGCTTGTTGCTTCGGGATGGAGTTCTCTGCCGTAAATGGGAAAGTGTTCGGGGAGACAGCTGTCATTTGCAAATGGTTGTCCCTAAAACTAAAGTACCGGATGTTCTACAGCTGTACTATAATGATTATTCAGGAGGCCATCTGGGAGTTAAACGAACTCTACTGAAGATCCGAGAACGGTTTTACTGGGTCCACTGTCGAAACGATATTGAGGACTGGTGTCGCAAATGTACAAATTGTGCGGTTGTAAAGGGACCTCAGACTCGTAGTAGAGGTGCATTGAAGTTGTACAATGTTGGTGCACCATGGGAGAGAATAACCATTGACGTGGCGGGCCGTTTCCGGAGAGTGAAAGTGGTAACAAGTATTTCATGGTTGTGATGGATTACTTCACTAAGTGGCCAGAAGTCTTCGCCATTCCAAATCAAGAAGCTTCAACAGTTGCATATAAACTAGTTCATGAAGTCTTCTGTCGTTTTGGAGTACCTTTAGAGATTCACAGCGATAAGGAAGGAATTTTGAGTCTTAAATATTCCAGGAAACTTGCGGAGTTATGGGTACTCATAAAACAAGGACGACTTCTTATCACCCGCAATCTGATGGAATGGTGGAACGATTTAATCAGACATTGGAGAGGTACCTAGCAAAAGTTGTAGACAATCGAACGAGATTGGGACAAGCACATACAACCGTTTTTGTTGTCATATCGAAGCGCTGTTCACGAAAGTACATCAGTGACACCAGCTTTCGCAAACTTTGGGAGAGAATTACAGCTGCCTGCGGACCTGATCAGCGGGATACCACCTGATGCTCCACGTAGTATAACCGATTATGCAAATGACTTGCGGAATAAAATGAATGACGTTTATGAGCACGTCAGACAATCGGGCCAGCAAATCTCTGAAAAGATGAAAACCCGGTACGACCGCAAAATGAACAACAAAGGGTTCGACGAAGGTTCACTAGTGTGGTTGCACAATCCAGTCCGCAGCAAAGGGAAATCTTCTAAGCTTCAAGCTAAATGGGACGGCCCGTACCGGATTGTGACCAGGATCAACGATGTAACCTACCGGATACAGAAGGGCGCAAGAGGGACTCCTAAGATCGTCCATGCGGATCGCCTGGCGCGTTATTATGGGGCCGATAATGCTCGGGACGAGCATGTCTTAGGAGGGGGCAGTGTTGCGCGGCTAAGTTGACATCTGGCACTAGCGCCATCTAGTGTCGGGTAACGGAGCGATGGGAGAGCTTTCCAGAAAATGACATCACTAATCTTTCAACCGACAGCGCCATCTGTTGTCGAAACGAAGAACTAAGCTTCTGGAAGCTGACTCTCGAACTTTCGGCGCTTTGTCGATTGGTGCACGTATTTACTTGAATGTTCTGGATGATTCGGTACTAATGTGTATTTATTAGTGAAGTATTGACTTTGGCGAGACAAGCGAAGCTTCAGAGCGAAATAAAGTGAATCAGTGTGATTAATTTTTAGTGTTTTAAGTTTTAATTGGTGTAAAGGAAATTAAAGTGTTAATTTAGGTAATTCTATCGGCAATTTTTGTTGTCACGGACCTCAAGCTCGTAACAATATCATTGATATTATATATTAAAATCCATTGCTAGCACTAACAATATCACTTTTTTCCATTAAAAATTTTCACCCTTTCAATTTATATTATTTTATAAAATTATCGATATTAGTAACTAATCGATAGTAGTAAGTAGTTAGTTTTTTATAAGTTTTCTTTGGATTGGCTGAACTGCCGGATTGCGATATTTCCGTTTATAATCGATTGTCAATCGTTCTGTTAAAGCCACAAATAAACGCGGTATTTTCCCTTCTTCTATTAGAATTTCACAAAAAGGCTAAGTATAGCCATTCAGCGCTGAAATGAAATCAGTGTTCTTGACACTGTGCCGCATGGAGTAGGATAATTTTACTTTTTTTGTTGTTTTTATAATAAATATTACAATTTTTTGTAAAAAAAACAATTTCTTACCTATATATAAAACATATTTTTTTGTTATATTAATAATTCAAAAGTTAACAATATACGCTTATAATGATTTATAAGTTTATTTTCTCATAGTTTTTTGTATGTGCATTACAAGTAATTTTTCCCGTCTATGACGTTTAAATATTTAATAAATTACTTATTCTATAGTGGGTTACAACTTTGCAAGAATAATATTATTATTGCCATACTAAAGTAGAAATTTCAAAACTAGGGGTTTGAGTTCTCGTTTTTTTTGCTACTATAATTCAATCAAAGTACGTTTCGTGACAGGATGAAACTAGAAGATTTTATGGTTGACAATGTGTAGCCAGCAACACGTCTATGAAATAATTACAAGTATGAATTGTCACCAGAGCGCTGAATCAGTCCCTAGGAGTACCTCAATCTTGTCTATGAATTCCATTATCAGACAGTTAATATTTCATATAAAATATGAGTAACAAACGAGCTAACATTACTTACTTAACTACACTTCACGACTAAGACCGTTACATGTAACCCTGTAATGCCTATAAATACGACGTTTGTAAAAGGTAACAAAGTAATGAGTAACATTTGTCATTGAACTATGACATTGGGACCTCAGTCCCAATGTCATAGTTCGAAACCTCAGTCTCCCTCGTGACCATGGGTGCTGTAATGTGCTCAAAATGTTGGGAATATAAAGTAAGTTAATAATTCGAAAAAACTGGTTTTATTTAAATGTGCAGTGTTTGCGTAAATGTAAGAAATTATTATAAGAAGATACATTAGATTTTATGTAATTTGTGTGTACTTTTACTAAATATATAAAGTAAAAATCACTAGTTCAGGATCGTATAATTTATTACAAGTTCGAAGTCGACGTAACGTGTAAAATTTTACATTCATTCTATTTATGTTCGTCTTAACATTAAATGATGGTTATAAAAAAAAATAGAAATGTGTAAAAAGGTATTTCGTAGATACATTGAATATATCGGAAATGAATGTTCCGTAAAATGGAGTCAGAGTATACTTCGGATTATAGCAGTACTATAAATGTTTACGGTCTCTTTTTCAATGATAAATTATCTTAGATTGATACAGTCGCCCCTTGTTATTTCTTTCATTATTTTTACAAAATATTTCAATGCTATCTGTTAAAGTTTACGTCTAATAATTAATGATTTATTGTATTTATTATAAGGTCTGCTTTTTTACTAAGGTATCTATGTAAAGCTAAACATATAATTAATGTAAATATATTATAATATTATTTATTACCTCATACCCGTTACCTTCCATTTTACTTGCAGTAGGTAAGATTCCGCACTTAGATAAACTATTACTAAAGTACACTGTTCGTGCAAATTGAAATATAATGTATACGTTGCAGCTTTTGTTTCGTATAGTATTTGTAGGTTCAGACCATTTACGTTCATCGACATCATTAATTTTTGTTATGTTTATAATTGCATTGCGATTGCCAGGCGTTTTATGGCAATCGCAATGCAATTGTAAACATAACACATTTCATGGAACAAAATTTATTTTAAACACAACCTGACCAATGGTACTATACATAAAAGTATAATGACATGAAAGTATTAGAAAAATTGTTGAGATTTTTAACAAATTTTTGATTTTGAAAATGACGTAAAATATTTTTATTATTTTATTAATCACTAATTCGCTGCGGAATACTCTGCCATATACGGCAGAATAATAAGGTTGGAAATTGCATTAAATTTTTGTAAATATAGTGAGAGGCCAAAGTTAATAATTTTATTTCTTTAGGTATTCCTTCAGACCTAGGTTATAAATATCGCTCTTATGGCTTTCTTCTGCAAAAAACAGAGATGGCTAACATTGTTAACATGTCAACATTAACAACGGGACGTCAGTCACCTCAGTCCCCCGTGACTGGGTGCCGAAAATACCCGAAACGTCGGGAATTAAAAATCATTTAGAATAAGCGCGAAAAAATCCGTTAAATTAGTTTAAAAAAAGATAGTTTCAATAACTCCAGCCAAGTCGAAAAATTCCTGCTGCAACTTTATATAGCTGCAGCGTGATTCTACTACATTAAAACTCATTTACGTATTGCGAAAATATGCCCACGCTGCCACCTTATGACAAACATATTTTCCGGTCCGAAGAGTATTCAATCTTAGTTCTTAGAGGTAACAGCGCATCTGTAAGCCTTATTTGCTTGAAGTTGTTTGCATGTGACTATGGACTGTAGAGACCACTTACCATCAGGTGGACAGTAAGCTCGTTCGTAACTGCAGTTTTATGAAATAAATAATTTATTACCGTTACTGTTACAGTTACTACCTATTAAAGTCCACTACTGAACATAGGCCACCTCCATAGATTGCCAAGGACATTTGCCATCGTTACCAAACTAGGCAAACGGGTTGACAACTGCAGTTTTATTTTTATTTTTAGTCGTTATAGGAAGAAGCTACTTTTCCATTGCTTACCATCTCCAGATTTGTTTCCCTACGTCACCTCTTACGACACCCACGGGTAACACGAATTAGTCGATATTCTTAAACCACCACAACAAGATTATTTTATTGTGGATTATTACGAAATATTTACCTTTATATTCATATTTTTGTAGTTTTATTTATACGTTTTACACATATTTTTTTTTAAAAATATATACAAACATAGTATGTAAAACAATTTGAATATATTAACACATTCTCAACACATTTAAAGCAAAAAAAGAACGGCAACTACCCCGATCTTTATTTATACAACATGCGTTCTTCTAAAGCGAGCGCGAGTTAACAAAAACCTTGACAGCCACGCGGCAGCTGCAATCGGAATCAGTCAACAACCAACTTATTTGGCAACAGGTATCGGTAGGGACTGGTATAATTTAATGTATTAATTAACATTGCAGATATAAATTGCAATAGGTGACTAAACTACACGTATGTGTCATGATTATATTTCTATTTAAAATCTGAAACGTTCTCCTTCTCCATCCGCTTGTTATGGTCTATTGCTGCACTTTCTAATACTTTTCTTCTCTTGTACTTTTTCAACAACTTGCTTATTATTGTCCGCTTAAGTCGTAAATTGTTT